>JAPQRQ010000027.1:2944060-2964772 GCA_037367365.1 Apogon talboti | reverse complement strand
AGGACTAAATGTTCATTTACTGTCTAATATATCAGTAAGTGAACATGTAGGACTAAATGTTCATTTACTGTGTAATACATCAGTAAGTGAACATGTAGGACTAAATGTTCATTTACTGTCTAATATATCCGACCCACTGAAATGATCAATATCATTACCACTTCTCCTGTCAATGGTCAGAATTCCTACTAGATTCTTTATATGGACAAAAATACTGAATTCAGGTGTTTCATTCCTAACTGGGCTACATAAGATTATGGGCTATATTATTTTACCCTAGAACAAATATCATTATAATTCATATTTTTATTTGGTTTTAAGGGTTACTTTTTGGTTATGTTGTCATGTACAATGCTTACAAGACACTTCGGTTTTGTTTTTACTCAATATTACTACGACTTTTTTAAAAATAATTGTTTTAAATGTTCTAAATCTATTCTGATCTGTCTTGTAACCCATCTGGTTTCTACAACTTTCACTTTCAGGAAGAAAAATCACAATTTAAATTTAAAAATATATTGATTTAAAATTTATTGTGACAGTTATCAACAACTTGCATGAAATTTCTATTCAAATCAAGAGGAATGTGAAGAGGAGTATTTTTGTTCTAATAGTGTTGATGGAGCTCAATGATAAACATAAGTAACAGCAGTAGGAATCCGACACCATGCGCTCTCTGCCTTTGCTGTCACACATGGAGCTTTCCCAGTGCAGTACCGCTACTGAACCGCTGGGTGGCGCTGCTTCACCTCTAAATGCATGCTCGTTTTCCGCATTGCCGCCGCATCTACGAACATGGCGTCGGCCCTCTGTCGCCTGGCCCGGCTGTCGGCTCTCAGAAACGTCCGCTCCGAACAGCTGAGCCTCCCGAACCTGCCGCGGAGCTCCGTGGCACCGTGTCGGACCGCCGTGAGCACGTCCACGGGTGGAATTTTGCCCAAACCCAAGAAGGTGAGTGTCCACTCAGCGTGTGTTGATGTGTAGAGAAGGGGACGCAGCTGTACCTGAGGTTCAGTCAGGTGACAGGTCCACGGGTGGGTTCTGATTACACGTCCACGGCGGGTGGTGGGGTGTCAGTTTCACAGCAGACCACATTGATTTTAACAGTCAGACCTTGGCCAGGCTGCTTTGACGTGAACTAACTTAGTTGTTTTTATGGGATGTGTGACACTGGGGAGCAGACCCCCTTCGGCCTAATCCGGATTGCTCTGGTAGTGGTGCCCTTCTTGTATGTGGGGACTCAGATCAGCAAGAACTTTGCTGCGCTGCTGGAGGAACACGACATCTTTGTCCCCGAAGACGATGACGATGATGACTGAGGGGTCTGTAGGCCTTCTGGTTATCAGGTACCCAGGGCTTGGACTGTGGGAGTCAGTGTGAACAGAGGCAAACACACCCACGCATGCACACATACACGCACTTTTAGTCTGTTGGATAAGTAAACGTACCTAAACCACGAGGGAGCACCTCACATATTGTACTAAGATGCATTCAAGTACCAGCTAAAAGATGGGTTTTAGTATTCTCAATAAAATAAATACTGTACCACAGCAGTTTAATTATTCTGGTTGTGATTTAGGACTATTGCTAAAAGGTAAAATGTTGTTGTACAAGTTGAAATGCTTAAAGAAAACTCCATATAACTCTTTCTTTCCTCAACAGATCATGTTGTCATCACCACTAGGACAATTGTGTGAGCCTCTTTGCAGATAAATGCCTTCCTGGGATCTCCTCCGCTGTGTTCTTACTTCACTTCTGCTTGCACTGGATTCAGGGTTTTCTTGTTGTTATAGACACTAAAATAGGGCTCTCCCAGTCTGACTATATTGTACTGTATTTGCATGCACTAATAAATCTTTAATAAAGTGAACAACTGTTGTAAAAATGCAGTTGGTAGTCTGTGGACAGTGGTGCGTTCAGTGTCATTCGACTCACACCATAAAGATTAAGTAGTCCTAAACACATACTTAAAAATATACCAATCAAATTATAATGGATTGAAACCAATAAGAATAATAAATGCAAATACACTTCCAGCTAAGATTACAGTTAAAGGGACGGTTCCAACTAACTACACGATTCATCGAAAAAAATCAAGAAGCTGCTTACACCTCTGAAGATTACTCTATGAATTAACCTGGAAAACGTATTACTGGTTAAACTGTCCCCATTAATCTGATTCCAAAGAAAGACACAACCACAGATATGTGAGTTAAGTGTGTATTTACAGTAAAGCAGAACATCTGTCACACTGGATACAAGCAAAGATGGGTCAAAGGTCATCAGGCGGATACAGTTCATGGGTCGTGACCCTTGTAGAATTTGGACAGGAAGTCAGCCGAGCGAGGTTCCTCAGATTCATGGAAATAGCGCATAATGTGGGTCTTCTGTTTCCAGACATGGATTGTTTCCTGAAGCTCCATTTTCCCCTGTGGATGAAAAAAAAAACAATGCACAAATTCTTTAAACACACCTGAGGATGAACCACGTTCATTAAGTTGTGAGGGGATTTTTTGGTTGGCAAAACTAAGATGTGAAGTTTGGACAGTGGTGAAACGACTAACTTTACTCCTCCAGTAGTTAAAGCTGATGACAGATGAAAGGCTGTTTTTACCTTGATCACCAACATGTCGATCACACGGGGGTCAGTGATGTGTTTGTTTTTGTCAAACATTTCCCTCACTTTGCTTCTCCCCTGACGTGTTGTGATATCCAGCTGAAAGATTGCCACTGTAGAGAGAGATCCGAGTGAAATATTACCACAATGTCAACATCCAGGAAATCATTTCAATACTAACATCTAAAAAAAAAATTAAAACAAATACATTAATGCAGCAGTCATTTCCCAATAAAAGCATAACAGTAAGCACAAAGACTATTTTTGCTGTCCATATTTCAGTGTATTCTGCTGATAATGGTTTTTATTTCACAGACATATATTTAATAGAGTGTGTCCATAGTGTGATAGTAGTACTTATATATATGTAAAGGACAAGAATGATTCTTCCACCACTGTTAGAATGTGAACATACACTGATGAGCTACAACATTCTGACCACTGACAGGCAAATTAATCATTTTTATTATCTCATTACACTGTCAGTGTGTAGATGTATTATGCAGTAATAACATTTAACCCTTGACGTTGATGCCTTAGAAACAGCAAAATGGGCAAGAGTAAGGATCTGAGCATCTCCAGCTCTTGTTCATTTCCAGTGTAAAGTGTTTAGAGGTCTAAGGAACATCAACCAGATCTCAACCAATCAAGCACCTATGGAGCAGGATATTATTACCACCTGTCTAATATTAAGTAGGTTCACCTTTTTCCACACAAACAGCTCTGACCGGAGGTCTAGACTCCACCAGACCTCTGAAGGTGTGCTGTGGTATCTGGACCAAGTCCTGGAAGTAGAGAGGTGGACCTCCATGGATCTGATTTATCTATCAAACATCTCCCACAGATGCTCAATTGTCCAGAGATTGGGATGTCCTTCCTTAGTCCATTTTTGGTCGGTATTAACCACTGTAGACCAGGAACAAACAACAAGACCTGCAGTTGTGCAGATGCTCTGACCCAGTCAACACCACAACAATATGGACCTTATTAAAGTTCCTTACGTTGCTTATTTTGCTGCTTCAAGGACTAAATGTTCACTTGCTGCCTAATGTATCCAACCCAATAAAAGATACCAGTGAAATCAAATAATCTATATTATTACCACCTCTCCTGTCAGTGGTCAGAATGTTATGACTGGTTGGTCTTCAGTATACGGACAAAAATACTGAATTCAACTGTTTCATTACTAACTGTGTTACAATGATAAAGACGAACATGATAATATGATTTTGCCATACAACAAATACCATTATAATACATGGCAAAAGTAATAAACAAAGGGACGACAAAGCAAGTGACAATCACTAAAGCAGGGAAAATGTACATAGCGTTTTTTGATAAACATCTATAACTACGGGTCGTCTGATAACATAAGAGCACGAAGCAGAACGGGGAGAAATAAATTCAACTCATTTGGTTCGCTTCGTTATAATGAGCTTTGATTGTATCTATCATATCCTGGTTTGCTAACAGTGTGTGTTGAATTAGTGTTTTGGTTTTGCAAACGACTAGTCCACTAAGCCGAGCCTCCAGACACGACCTTGAGGCTTGAATCTGTCTGTATTCGTGTTTAACCCCGTTCAACAGATTGACATACCTGTGTTAGGGACTTCTCGGTACCAAGCCCGGTACAGCTCCCGGGCCCTGCGTTTTGCCTCATCCAGGTCCCGGCTCAAAATCGGTTTGACAACTTTAGCGGCTGCAGACGCCGTTCGGGTCGCCGCTGTGGACGCCATAACTGCTGCTGTTGACCGTGTTTCCGGTTGTAAGGATTATATGTTGGGATTGAACACAGCGCCACCCAGAGGACAGGCGGCGTCATTACAGGAGGTCAGTCTCCTTCAGTTTTAAAAAAGTTTTAAGGTGTTATATTTACCTCCTTTAATATTTTAGTCCTTATTTATAAGAGTGAAAAACATAGAAAAAATATCATTCTTTAAAATATAAAGGTATAGACTCTGAAAACGAACATATTCAATGCATACACCATAACGTAAGGCTACTCAAACTGCACTGAAATATTTCATAATTTAGATATATTTATGAAACTCTTTGGTATTACAGCATAATATTGTTGAGTATATGGTATAATATATGTATATGTTGTAGTATTTGACAACTGATTAGTTATGGACATGTGGGTGAGTGGATGGACAAACTCAATAGAATATGGAAGAGTGCAGTTTTTTTTATGTTAAAATTTTATTGACTGCAAAAATGTGAATAATTTACAAAGATGATACAAGGTCTACAGTACATTAAATGTACATTAAATATGAACATGCTTTCAAAAGGCAGGTAGCTAAGTCATTTTATCACAATACATACTGTCAATACAATAAAAAATTGGCTCATCAATGCAACACCTATCATTTGTTATGGTGGAGGCAAACACATGCCAATAATGATGAGGGGAGACTGGATGTTTCAGTTTCTTTGTTGTGATTTTGAAATAAAAACATGGAATGGGACAACATTCATTCAACAGCTTTAACAAGCATCCCTAAAGACAGTTGAGCCTGAATTTGCCTCCATAAAATCATCAGCTTTCCCATCAACCCATCAGGAATTATAAATGCATGCTGTCTAGTCCTGTATTAATCCCAAAATTGTTTGTTTTGACAGAATTTCACATATGTACAAAGACAATAACACATAAGACCAAACATGTCCAAGTAAAAAAATAATTACTGCACATTATAAGCTCCCATTTCTAAAGAGACGTGCCTTTTTAGAGTAAACATGACTCAAAAGGTGGACAACATAGAAAATTGAGATGACAGTAGCTCTTCTGTAACTGTTGTTGACCCCTGATGTCTCAGGCAGTTGACACAGAGGTAATGAGAAAGTTATTTCAACAAAAAGTATGAGCTCTTTAAAATTATCTGATACTAACAAATGTCACTCAACAACCAGTTTTCAGACCAAATGTACACTCATACATGCTTGCACTGACCAAAGCAAAAGTAAAAAAAAAAAAAAAAGTGCAGTTTTACATATCGTGGCCCAGTGTAATGAAACCAGCTAACAGCTAATCTATGCTGCTCATTGGCAGAAAGATCGAAAACTAAGGCACTATCACGGTCCGCACACAGCCAAAACTGTCCAACAGTCCTCTGGTCTACTCTTCTGTATCCCTCTGTGGTTCAGTCACTGTGGCGCAGGAATACCTGCAAACAAAAATACACCAAGAGTCAAAAAAACAATAATCTCACCTGTCACTCTAACCCATTGCCTGGTGTTCTGCATATTCATTTATTTAACCTTTATTTAACCAGAAAAAAAGTCCTTTAGATTAAAAATCTCTTTTGCAAGAGTGTCCTGGCCAAGACAGCAGCAGCAGAAGTTACAGAAAACCCAGATTTCATCCATACATCCACACTGGTGTATGAATGTGTGTGAATGTTTGGTGGTGGTTGGAGGGGCCGTTTGGCATGAATTGGCAGCCACGCTTCTGTCAGTCTGCCCCAGGGCAGCTGTGGCTACAAACGTAGTTTACCACCACCAGAGTGAGACTGTGAGAGTGAATGAATAATGGATCAATAATGTAAAGCACTTTGGGTGCCTTAAAAAGCGCTATAGAAATCTAATCCATTATTATTATTATTAAAAATACACATAAAACACATTATAAGACTCAGTTCTAAAACCATACATAAAACACTATACTAATAACATACATATTAAACACCATCAGTAATTTAAAAGGTACCAAAAGTATACAACAATGTAACAATGTTCCCTAAAAGCATCTCAAAGCAGAACCCGATTCAATCAATTAGAAAAACATCTACATCCAGATTTATCCTTTTCCTATTCATTTAAAATGACTGAATGTGTTTACAGACACCGGTTCCTTCAGTTCTATCTCCTTCTGTAGGTTGTTAAGGCAGTGGGAGCAGAACATTTAAAAGCTTTCCTTCCCAGTTCTGTTCTGACTTTTGGAACACTTTGGCGTATTAATGTGCCTGTGTTCTCCATCAGTCACCTGTCTGTGTCTGCAGGGGTGTTAGTACCAGCGGCAGGATCTCAGTGGTCCAGGCTGTTGCCCAGCTTCTGACCCTCCTGCAGAGCAGCCATGGCCAGCCTCAGGTGCTCCTTCAGACTCTGAATCTCGCGCTCGCTCCGGCCTTTCATCCCACTCAGCTCCTCATGCACTTCTGTGTATCGTTCACAGGCCAGACGTTTCTCCTGCAGAGCAGCACAGGGGATAATGTTTCAGATCATCAGCCTCTGAGCCACACATTTGGATCTCTGTCTTAACTGGACTGAACCTGCCTCGTATATGACTCTTACATCAGCCAGCTCTCAGACCTAAAACTACCAAAAGACAGTCACTCCATGGGCTTTGGGAACTTTGTGTTTATTTTCCTGATTCTATCATAAGCCAGTAAACAGTGTGGATTTGTTGCAATGCATTTTCTTAAGGCTCACAGGTTATAAGATACACAAAACAAAACTTTAGGAGGACAATAGGAGGATTAACGTTTCACATCATTTATCTTAGTGTTCACAGAAAAAAAATAACCATCCGGGCGCAGACACAGAGATAAACCCAGGTAGATTAGGTACCGTGTTCAGAAACTGCAGTTCGTTCCTTAGACAGCTGATCTCCTTATGTAAATACTCTATCTCATTTTCTTTCACCCGCAGAAGAACCTGGGAGAAAAACAAAATACTGTGGTTGTCATCTGCTGCCAAATAGAAGGCAAAAACACATCACAGACACATTGTTTTATCACACATTGTCTTTATAATTATCATTTGAGACCACCAAGAATGCAGAGTAATTGTGTTCTGGCTGATTTATGATAAACACCGTGAGCCTTCTCTGTCATTTACTGAGTACATAACCTACCCATTCCATGTTTACTATGGCAGCCTCTTTGTTTCTGAATCACAGTTTAGTCACATTTTATCTCAGCAGATGAGGATGTCAGTATCGTATGTACAGTTTGACATTACTTCTAAAATAGATCCTTTTGATGGTTAGTGTTTCAGTTTCATTTGGAGGTTCAAGAGAGATTAGTTTTATGCTCTAGTAAATGTCAAATAAGAGTCAAAACATATTGTAGTGCAAACTTAAATATGACAATTATACAACTAGAGAATTCTGGGGTAAATTGTTGATCTTCATATGTCTTATAAACACTTCTCACTTTGCTTCAGATTAGAATTTTTAAAGAACCAATTAAAAAAATGTTTTCAAATTATTTCAAAACAAATCACATTGAACTCTAAACTGTTTTTACTGGGTTTGTATCCAGAAAAACACGACTTAAACAAAAGTGAGAGAACAGTCATAGACCTCAGCTTGCTTAATGCCAAAAAATGTATTGCACTACTGTGGAAAAAGACTCATAGACCAGATGTGATTCAGTGGTTAAGACAGATGCTAACAACCCTTCCACTTGAAAGAATAACATATATACTGAAATTGAAGAAAAATAAGTTTGAGAATATATGGAGACCTTTCATTGATTATGCTAAGAAGATGTAACGCCTGACGAAGAAGGTGAATTATGTGTGTGGACCTTGCAATTTCCAAGTTGGTGATTTATTTATTTTTTAACAATATCTATTTTTATGTAACAGATTACCTAGTTTAAACAGAGGAGCAGTGTTGATTTGTTGTTTTTGTTAATGTTCGCTATTGTATGTACCTTATTTGTAAAAAAAAAAAAAAAAAAGCTCAATAAAAATATTGGGGGGGGGAATAAATAAATAAATGTTCACTATATAAGATGAGTTGCAATCAGATAAATACAAATCCACAGTGCACAATAACATGAAGTATATCATGTGATGATAGAAAAATATGTTTAGTTTCAAACATTTATCAAGTTGTGTCGCAAATCAGTTTTTTACAGCAACATTTTTTGGATGTGGATGATGCTTTGTATTCTTCCACTGGGACACAGGCAGGAAATTTACACCATACAACATAACACAACACAAACAAATATGGACATGACATAGAACAGGGTAATCCTGAACAAAAGTGTGAAACGTTTGACACACAGAGGAATGAAGTCAAATCCACAGTGATTGGTTTACTTGTTATAGTTTTTGCATTTATATTACCTTATTTAGTTTCTATGGTTTAAGCTACTAAACATTTCCTGTTTACATTTGTTATTTTATATACATATACTAATGGTAAGTCTGTTAATTTTTATATTTCATATTTATTTTAAATCAAATAATCATCAAATACAAGTACCTTTCATTTGCCAAGTATATAATTCACAAAGACATGCACCTTAATAGGTCAGTCTAAATCATCTGTAAGTGTGAATGTGAGAGTCAGTGGTTGTTCATCTGTCAGACCTGTAATGACAGTGGCCTTATAATGCAGTCATTATTCTTATTTATTCATTGAATTTTAATGCGATCTATGGTGATGTGCATTATTAATACGAAACTTCCGGTTGTCAGTATTTTGTGTTTTGAGTCGACCTTCACAAGATGATGAAAACGAATGGAAATGACCAGTATCTGGAGATCAGGTCACACAGATCACAGATGTAAGTCTACAGGAGATGTTTGTCTGGGTTGATCTCACAGGAACTGTTCTTTATAAAACTCGATGTAGTCAGACCGTTTAAAGAGTGCATTAAACATACATAATATAAAGGCATTCACCTCCAGTTCACAGGGTGTCCTGTCTCTGTTGTCCTCTGAGCCCTGATGTGTCACAGCAGATCGTACTCGGCCGATCTCATGTGTCAAACGGCCCTTTAAGTCCTAAAGGAGAAAATATTTTGCCTTTAATTCTGCAGACACCACATCTACGTTTTTATTGTAGCAGAACAAATCTTCTGAGCACATTGAAGGAAATGTGCTCGCGGCTCACTTGGTTTTCTTTCTTTAGTTGCTCCATGTCTCTCTCCTTGCGGCTGATCTCCCTCTCTCTCTCAGCGTTGTTCTGCTCAGCTCGGTTCAGCTCCAGACACTTCTGCGAGTAGCGTTCGGACAGACCGGCCAGCTCTCTCTGCAGGGCTGCAGCTTCTGACCTGCACGGATGAAGAGATAATATATTAAAACTGAGATCGTGTTGAGCATTAGTGAACTAAACTGTACACGTCTGTAAACATCACACATATCTGTCATGCCGTCTGCTTTTACTTGAACAGCGGCAAAAAAAACTTAAAAATACATGGAAAATAATTAGAAAAACCAACATGTATTTAAAGTCAAATGCAATCCAAATTCAGTGGTATTCAAGCATTTTTATATAGTATGTAATAAAATGCTGAAAAGTATATGGGTGTTTTTCATTTTCATGCGCAAGTATTTCCTACTGTGGTTTTAAAACATTTTTACTGCTCTTGACCAATAACCACAAAAATAAGGAAGAGTCTGCAACTCGCTAAAAACGCAGAGTAGGCAACACAGATAAGCCCTAAAGTGTAGGTTCCAGCAGCAGCCACTGAGACAGTGTTTTGTCAAAGGCCTTGTAAAGATTACAAAGAAAAACTAATCCATGACCAAATTCTTGTACATTCCGTCGGTGTCTGACAGGAGCGAGTGGCTGCTGCACTAATGCCTTCAGACATGGAGCCCTGCATTGTTGTGGAGTCTGCAAATTCACGGAAAAAAAAAAAAAAAACCTCTTGTGGTCGACTAGCTCACACTTAAAAGCACAAGAGAGCTATTCACATAAATTACCGATGTCGGCTTGCACTGGCTGACACTGGGGCATTCTATAGAGGCAACATGTAGTGTGTGATTAAAGGGCAATGCCATCCCTTTAAAGGGTCCGCACAGGACAGGAGAGCTTTACAACGTGTGGAGGTACATTTTTACATGCTCATATCTCTGGAAGGATGCACAGAAGATTAAGATGGTGTCACAGTTTCCTGCTCCCACAAATAACTGAGTGGTCTACCACACTGCCAAAAAATGGGTTGAAGCTACTCACTGTTGCTGGGCTCGCAAAGTCTGTGAGTCTAGCGCCCCGCTGTTCAGCCTCTTGACTTTCTCCACCTCTCTGTCCAGCTCCTCTTTGTGGTTCTTCTTCAACGTGTCTATTACTGAAACACAAAGCCAATAAATATCACCCGTCTGCATGAGCGTATTGCAACAACAAATATCAGTCAAAGAGTGAAAGTACTCCTGTATGATTTTTGATTTAGGACAGTCATGAACATAGATTAGACTGTGTTTGACCCTATTTTTTTTTAATATACAATCCACTTTCACATTTGTCTCAATCCCATGTCCACCCTAACCTTAACTCTTCAAACTCACATCAGTTAGGCTCCACCCTTTAGTCAAAGCTGACCTATACTGCCTTAACTACAGTAAACGTTCTCTGCCAAAAGACGACTGTCACTCAAAGTAAATGAACAACAACATACACACATCTTGAAGCATGTGTTTCTCCATCATCTTTTTTGCAGTTTTTATTCTAATACAGTACCAATGGAATAAGTCTGACCTTCTTCCACTGCGCTACATGTTTCAACACCACACATATACACTAACTGTCAAATGCTGCTACATGCTCCATTAGATTTTCAACAAAACATTCCCTGATGTTCACTGTATTTTAGATCAAATATTTATCAACTTTTTTAAATAGTAAAATTCACTCTTGCCACGATCCTTTAGAAAAAAACTCTTTAGCGCATCACCATGAAGTCCGACATCATCATTACACCAAGAACAAACTTTTTGTCTGCTGTGTTGCCAGTCAATAATGCTGGACAAATGATAGAAAAACAGATTATTGTTTGTGAGTCTGGCAGATTCATGGTATATCTTTGCATTTTTTTAACTGTATCCCTGGGCTTTTATATCAGTATGAGACTAATTCTACTGTCAGAAGTACTTAGATCATGAATATTTGAATTTCATCATGTATGATGAAGGCGTTGATTACTGTTGTTATTACTTCGCTCAACAAGATGATAGATATGTGAAGTTGTGCATGCAGTAGTTATTGTGCAAACACTAATTTCTGTAAAGCAGAAGTTAAAATCTGCAAATGCCAAATAGATATCTCCCCTCTCAATACAACTTTTATCAACAAAAAATAATTTGTTGCATTAATTTGCAGTATCAGAGCCATTGTTTCAGCTTTGTTACCATATGACAGTACAAACCAGTTCAGATTACAGCCACTGTAGTTTAATTTTTGGGTCACTCTCCTTCACCAACTGCACATAAATACATTATGTATACAGTTGTAACAATGGAAACACCAAGTCAAATTTAAAGTCTAATTTAATTTGGCTGTCAAAATACAGCGTGCAATACATTTTATTTTGTTTAGAACCTTAAGTTAACTGTTTTGACCATAAATCTAAATGTCTGCTAAGTCTGCTATATAAAATTTTGCTGATTGTGAACACTGACTGAGAAATATTTATTGCAGATCAGTTCACACACTACTCACATGGTGAATGTGTTAAGTTTGTGAAAAAGTGGGCATGGCATTGGGCATTAGGTTAAATTAAGTATTGTTAAATGGTGATTCCATTTTTTCATGAATGTATTGAATAATAGGTTCACACAAAAGTGGATTCAAATCACTGTTTGACCTTCAAATCCTACTCAGCTCTGAAAAATGGTCGTCATCATAACTAATTCAAGAACTCCAGTTCTATTTAATGCTCTAACATTTTCCATTGACAGTGTGGTTTTGTCCCTGGTATTCTGTGCTGACCTCGTGCAGTGGCCTGGGTCTCCTCCAGCAGCAGCCTGTCCTTATCCGTCTCCAGCTCCTTGACCTGGCGCTCATGCTGTCTCTTGAGCTCCTCCAGTGCGTGTCGATGTGCTCGTTCCATCGCTAACAGGCTGCGGCCACAGGGCGCCTCAGGGCCACAGCCACCCCCGGCCCCTCCCCCTCCATCACCTCCTCCACCTCTCCCTCCCCCGTGCTGTAGATGCTCCAACTGCTGCCTCAGTGACGCCACCTGAGAGAAGATGACCACAGAGGTAAAGCCCACTGGCTTCTATAAAGACCTGAGTGAATTAAACATTAGTCAAATATGTTCGTCTGTAGCAACACGTGATACTGGCAGATGATGAAATGCAAACTTGAGCCACTATTTTCCAATGAAATATTTTAATTGTTTCTAAATTCACCTCTAAGACAACATATTGGCATTTGACAGAGAACTGGTGAAGCTCAGTCTGCAATTAATCATGTGTGAACACTGCAAACAGTGGTTCAAACTCCAGATACACATCACAACACACAGAGACAGAACAGACAGGAGCCTCAGCAGCATTTACCACATCATAGGACAGCGTTTCCTTCAGCTGTGGCGCTCAATTAATTAATATAGCATTAATTCTAGTTTTTTTCACATATCTATAGTTGTTTGGGTCTTAGTTGTGTTTTGAGGCTACAGTATAATAGTAAAAATCTTTTTAATTGTTATGTAATCACAAAAGCATCCATGTTACAATAGGAATAAATAACATTAAAGGTCAAAAATTACAGTGTTTACATATACATATATATATATATATATAATAAGTTAACTAACTGTATCACAGTCTTTCAGGTCTTTATTACATTACCTTTGAATGTCCACAAATTCAAGCCTATACATTTATTTTTAAACTGTGATAAAATACAACAGCTAAAGAGCTAAAGATCAGCTATTTCCACTAATACTGGACATTATCAGCAAATATCTGCTGATATATTGGTGCATTCCTTGTGTTAAATGAATACAGAGGCAACAGTGTAATCTGTACTCCACTAATTTGGACTTTTAATTCTCCATGTTATATTGCACGCAGGAAACGCTGCTGAAGGTCAGAGGCAAGTCGGAACAAGTTAGTCGAAAGTTAGACAAGCAGAAACAGGAAATGTTTACTTCATCTAGTGAGATGAAGGGTTAATTTGCATTTTCTTTTTAGTTTGCAAATTGGAAAATCAACTCCACGCACTACCTCCCTCTGCAGCGCCTCATTGGCTGACTGGTTGGAAGGCCGTGATCCCATTGGTGGTAAGGAGCTCATGCCCCTTAATTGCATGCGTTCAAACTCAGCCCATTTTCTCTCTATTTCATCGTCCACGTGTAGCCTTTGGTTCGATCCTCCTTCGCTGCCCTTCCTGGACAGCAGAGCCTCCCACTGGCTGGTGGTGTTCTTCTCCTCCTGCCATTGGCTGTGCTCCCTCCCCTGGCCCTCGCCTGCTTCCCTTTTACTGGCTGGGAGAGGGCTGGAGGAGGCGGGGACAGGAGATAGCTCAACGTAGTCAAATCTGCGGTGAGAGGTTGGCGCTGATGTCGAATGTTCTGATTGAGCATCGCTGTGGCGCGATGACAAGTGACGAGAGGACAGTGCAGAGCGGACATGGGAGTTTTCCTTGTCACTGCTGCTGTCAGGTACTCTACAGAACACAAGAGACGAATATGTTACAAACCACAGCATGACCTTCAATTAACTGATATATGGACTATTTGCCAAATGCAGAAGGTCAGGTGATGGCAGACGCTAACTGTGGCTAAAACTACGTTCACATCCCAACGCTTAGTGCTCAATTTGGATTTATTACTCAGATAAATAAAAATTTTTCTTTAGGCTTTCATCATTTTACATGTTTTCTAATATCAGATTACAGTCAAGACCAAAGACATCACATGCAGCAAGTGGTGACCCCATTCCGCCTACGTTTTACTAGTACAGACATGTCATGAAGTTCAACACCTCACTGTCCTCCACTGACTACTTCCATCACGGCAGACAAATGTTGATCTACAGTAAAAGCCAGATCTTGCTGAAGTTGTGGCATCCTAACTGGGTGTGCAGTTCAAATAAATAGAGCTCAAATAAATTCTGACCAGGCCACAGACTTTGCATGTCTAGTTATTGGTTCCATGTTGGTTTTGTTTTTGTAGCTCTGTTAAAACATGATCAACATAAGCACATTTCATAGCGACGCTCAAGTTAAATCAACTTTACAGCAGTTACTCCATAATCACATCTACTTCTAAGACCTGTCACAACAACACACTACACTCAAGAAATCACAGGGCCTCAAATTATCAGATTTAGACTTTTTAAGATTCTACAGACATCATGTGCATGTTCATGACAGTTGAAAAAAGTAAGCAAATGAACTATATAAAAAAATCTCAACGTAAACACAGCTGGCGGTGAGTCATTATGAAAACATCAGCTCTCCAAATACTTAACACAAGTTTGATTCGTGTTCAGCTGATGAAAGAATGAAGTACGCAGCAACTGAAACTGTTCTGAGCCAAAGTTGTTGCATGTGAGTAAAAGAGCTTCTTATCCATCTGTATTTAGCCAAAGCTGAATTACAGCTCAGTGAGCAATACATGAAGTCTGTGGCACAGAATGTGTCATGAGTGTAAGAAAGCATTGAAACATTCTTTGTAATCTTTTATATTAAGCACATACTGTATAGTACGGTTTAGTACTTACTGTGTGACGTCTGGAGAGCTGCTGGGCCGAACACACTTTTTTAAAACCTCTATCCAGTTCCGCCTGATCCCAGCTGTCATGGCAGACAGTGTGAACACAGCCTCACGCGTCTGCAAGACAAAAGAAAAAGAAAAAAAAAAAATCAGGTTAAAGACAGAGAAATGGAGATGAGATGGATATGATAAAGGGGGGAAAAAGAAGCTCAGAGAGAGAGCAGGTACTGACAGAGATGTGACTCATGATAATGGAATAACAAGAAAATGCAGCAGAAATTGAGAATGGGTGTGGTTAATGACAATAAGGAAGGCAAGAAGAGCAAAACAGGGAGAAAAATCAGTCAGTTTGTGAGACAATAAACCCTGTGACAGAGATACTAACATGTATCTGAAATCCATAGTTCTTTTCCACGTCTAACTCGGACACCTTAAGACAGGATTTCAGGTCAATTTCTCCATCCAAGTCATCTTTCTGCACAAAAAAGAAAAAAACAAAAAACAGGCTTGTTGGTACAAAACTTCATATGCAAATTTACAAATCAATATGATGCAAAAAAGTAGACAAAAAAAGAGAACACATACCTCCTCTGCACTTGAGTCTCTATAGTACTTGAGTCCAGCATCAGTCAAAACAAACCAATGCTTCTTCCACTGAACATAAGAAAGAAATGAGTCAATTCATAACTGAAAGGAGGCTAAACAACACACTCCCACAGAGGAACAGCCCCGATGTTGAGCTGCAGCATTTGATGTGTGAAGCGAGCAGCTCATTCACTCAAGCATATCATTCAAAGTCAGGAGAGACACCTGTTGGGCCTCGAGCCGCCGAGCTATTACAGTGATAACAAGGCCACTATCGCCTTACACGCCACCTTTCTCATTAAGGGATGGAGGGCAGAGCAGGATATGACTTCTGCGCTGTGCCTTACCTCACCACTGTCGTCCAGTTTCGACATCCATCCCTTTTTGAAGTTCAGGAGGTCAGGCTGCGAGAGAGACAGGATACAGTGTTGTTCTCATTGACCTTGTTTTGTGTGTTTAACATAAACACATATGTTTGTACCATAAAAGTTAAAGCAAAGAACTGGTGTCTGTTGCCAATAACAAGATGTTTCTGCAACAGGTTTCGGTTTGTGGCACTGCAGCCACAAACTGAAAAAAGAGAGAGAGAGAGACGAGTGAACATAAAGATACTTAGGAGGTGTAAAAATAACAGGAAGTAACATGTGTGCCAGTATAGCAATGATTCCCAACCAGGGTTTGCAGCTGACTAGATACAAGTATAACATAATTCAATAAAAATCTGCATGAATTTTTTTTAAGGAGGGAACTAACAAACAGAATAAAAAATTAATGGTGAATTTACAATAACTACAAACCTGAGTCAGTCATAGTTTAGAATCCTTAATAATTAGTTATCTAGCGTGTTTAGAAGTTGAAATATAATGAATGTAATGTATACGTTTTACCAGGATAAGAAATAAGAGCTGAATGCTAAAAGTGTTAATAAACTAATAGAAAGAAGTAGAGATCAATACTGTTCTAAGAGTAAGCTAGCATCAATATTAAAATACTGTAACTTAGACAAATAAACAGTAAAAATACAAGGCTATTGATAATAGTTCATTTGTTTGTATATTGTAACAACAGATTCTTTAACATAATTATATATTTCTGTACATTTATAGACTTTATGACCAGTATTTAATTATACACTTTAGTAATACACTAGACCAAAAACATTGGGAACCACTGCAATAAAGGATGAGAACACCAGTCAACAGTCAGACAGATCAGGGATCAGAGAAAAACATCCTCAGTAGTGGGTGGAAAGATTTGGAAACTCCAAAAGTAACTACAGTATCTCTTCTGTTTGCAAATCAGTACTCTGTGGAATGCATTTGGACATCTCTTGTTCTAGTAGCCTAATGTGGTGGTAGAAGATACAACATGCTTTAGCTTCTCTACACCATTTCCACGAACAGAGCTTGTGTTTTCATTTGACACGATGACAGAAGATGAAAACAAGCGCTTGGTACCTCGAGATGAGGAGATCCCACATTAAGATTAGTCAACTTTTTCCACTGTGCATTCCACACTTTGCTTATCTCTCTCACACTGGCATGCACATTCTTTTATTTTCAATCTCTTTATGCATTCATCATCTCATCCCCCACTGGATTCCCATCACTCCTCCTTTCAGTCATTTTAATCCCCTCTGCTCCCTCTGTCTGTTGCGTGTCATTTACAACCAGCCTGTTTGTGTAGTTGTACTCAGAACCTAGCCTTAACTATGTTCTTGTGACACGTTAACACCATAATGTTCTCTATTTATACCCACTCATCTGTGATCTTCCTTCTTTAATCTTAGACATTACGCGGTCTGGTGACTGCTAATAAACCACATAAGAGAATAATGCATTTGGCAACACCGTATAACCATATGGTGAGACACTGTTCTACGACTATATTTACAATGCGACAAATCATTAACACATAATAGTAATTACAAATACATGAGATGTTGTATCCATGGGCACATAAATCACATCGACAGGTGATCTGTTTAAGAGATAACAGAAGCATTTTATGTGAATGAGCTACAAGAGCAAGCAGTGATGTGTCAGACCTCAAAAATTCATTTCATCTGAATGAAGCATGCCCATAAGCAGGGTCAGGGATCGGCCACAGCGTGCAGGCCCCAGGAAAAGAAAAGAGCATCATTCATGTTATGAATGAACTTAATGCCACAGTGCTTCTCATTGTCAGGCACTCTCAGATCACTGACCCCACTTTTTAGAGGTCAGAGACAGAAGGAAGAGGGTCACCCACTGGCGACAGTTTGAGACAATCTTCCTGACTCCTGTCTCCCATCACTATAGAGGAGGTATTGTGTGGTGAGCCCAGCCTTGTTCTATGGGTCTATTACATTATCTATTGTTCTCCTCTTCACTTGTTTGTTTAGTTAAACAGATTTCCTCCTTGCACAATGTGAATAGACCCATGTTAAAATGATACATGTATAGACTTTCTTTGCAGCTCAGTGCCAAATAGCTCTAGGTTATTCCATGAAAACATTAGCAGGGTTTTCTTGGCTCTGTGTGCAAACAGGGGCCATGTATCACAGCTGGCTGTAAAAACTGTCACATACAGCAACTACAACCTACTGCCTGTTGACACTTGCGCCTACTGTCAACAACAGTGTTTACACATTCAACAACACTTAGGAAGTACAAGTCTAAAATAGATAATTAGATTTACGCTAGCTATTTATGCTAGCTAATCAGAATTTCCGTTTTTACGTAGCGGCAAGTGAAGTAAGCTTTAGCCCATTTGACGCACACACCCCTCAAATCAAACAAACCCACACTAGCAGCCAATTAAAGCATTAAAATACATTAATACCGTATTTAACAGTCAGACACTGGACTGACAAAGCCGAATGAATATGGGCTAATGTGACAGAAGGCAGGTTAAACTCAGGAAGAGGAAAAACAAAGCAACTAGATATAAAACTTACCGTCATGATTGAATCCGCAGAAGGCAAGTTTAAGAGAAGAAAAGTTAGCTGTTAGAGTTACTTCACGAAAACACACAGCAGTTTTAAGCCCAGGAGTCGAGTGAGCCCAGCCAGTTTCAACCTCTCGTCGAAAACCTCACTTTCCCCCTCGTTGTACATTACACGAACTGAGGTAAAACCCCGCCATTCATCCCCATGTTAAATCCACGAAGCGACCCGCCAACGTCCACGGCAGTCTGTCTGTCCGTTCACGGAGGACACAGTGAATCCACACGGCTTAGCATAACTACCCACGGTGTCTAACTTCAGCTATTTCACAACTTTTTTTTAGGCGAGTTGATAACAGTTAATGTTACACTTGAGCCCGTGTCTCCTCTGTGTGTCTCTGCCACTTCCTCCTGGGCGGATCCGCGAAGATCGTTTGAGAAAACAAGCCTGCTTTACCTAACAGCTCACTGCCGCCCCTACATCTGAAACCCGGGGGACCTAGAGGGGCTGAGGGGGGCCCTGTGAAGTCCCCCTATTCTAGACGGAACAGCTAACTGCACTAACAGTCTATTATTGCAGGGAAAGTATACGAAACCCACTGCTGATGTGCAATGAGGTATCACTCCTTCCCATTTTGTGGGAACATTCTACACGGGACAACCTCTAAAACTGATAGCTAATAATAAACCCCACTTCTCAGTCATACATCTCTAATTCACTTCATATATTTTCACTGGCTGAAAAGCCTTTTGAGCTTTCAGACAAAGTTGTGCTCCCCCTTCCAAAATCCTCCTTCGGTAGCTATTGGTTTCAGTTCAGGAATTTCAACACATGCCCCAGCAGACCACAATTGACAAAGCTCAGTCAGCCTTATGAAATGCCTGTAGGGTGTAGGTGAAGTGTCTATAGATGCAAAACAACCAGCCATTGAAGGAGATTTAAAAAGGATATGTGTGAATAAAGTTGTAGACAAGTTATGGTGCCAAATACATAAAAGCCTTCCAGTTATAGACAGGGTCTGTGTGATACATCGCCACATCTGGTAAATATGTAACAGAGTGATACTATATACTGACACCCTGGAGCAAAGACCTAACTGTAATAAACCCATAGTGTAACATGTGGGTTTCAGGTTTACGATGTTTATTATTTGAGATAACGGGAAAAAATTGTTGTAAAACTCCACAGTAGGAGGTTATACGACATACCACACATAGAAAAAGATAGGGAATATACAGCACTGTGCAAAAGTCCTGGTCCAAAACTAGGTTTGTCGGTTTAGTAAAGTTATAATGAACACACAGATGCATTTCTCAGTCTGTATTAAGATACAAGCAGGATATATGGGATGTATGTACAGCAGTAAAAACAAAAGTTTCTGAAAAAAACAGCTTCTAAAATGGTAGTATTTAGTGTGACTTCCTTTTGTACATGTCTTAACTCTTGTTCACACTATATGAGATTAATTTTCTGATCTTTTATACCAGATTTCATTCAACACATGTCAGATGTTTCTGTACTGCTTGTTGTCATGGGGTCAGGGGTCACACTAAATAGTGACTTTAACCTTTACTACCCATGTAGTTCAGTTTTTGTATGTCTTTTAAGGCTGTGCATATATTTCCTGTGTTTTGCTGTTGTATCTAAAGAAAAGTGGATGAGAAATAAATATGTATGCTAATTTCAACCCTGCATAAACAACAAACCTAGAGGTGGCCTAAGACTTTTGCACAGTACTGTACATAAATAGATTGGCTTTATCACATACCTGCATTTGTTCTGACCTGTGATGGTCACCTTTCCAACTGCCCTCATCTGCTGTAGGACTGCCAGACCTCTGGAAAGCAACAACTGGTTGTTATGGAGATAATCAGTGTCTCAATGAGCAAACATGGAAAAACTGCCCCAGTTTCACATCCGCAGACTTTTTCTAATCTGGTGTATGGTATGTGGAAGATGTGGTAAAGCATTAACATATTATAAACAGTAAAAAACCACAAGTGAAATCCAATTCCACTGCAATGGACAGAAGGAGAAGGTGCCTTAGGCAGTCTTTCACTGTTGTCAATCACAAGTTGAAGTCCTGTCTCACTTTATACTTTAAAGGAGCTGTATGTAGGAAATTCATTCCAAGTAATCATAAAATGGCCCTGATATGTCACCAGACATTAAGGAAT
>JAPQRQ010000027.1:2921278-2943960 GCA_037367365.1 Apogon talboti | reverse complement strand
CTCATTTTTCATGCAAGTTCAACAGCCAAAAATTGCAAACGCTCAAATTTCAAGTAATCATTCACATTACATAATACAATGGTATTTTGGTGTTATGAACCCGACCGAAAATTCTGGATGCTATTGTACCATGGTGGTAGGTAAGGTAAGGTAAAAACTCCATGCTTCTGTACATTACCGACAAGGAAATTTCTATGGTAGCCTGTGCATTTGTGCTAAATGCATTCGTGAAAAGCCTTACAACGCACCGCTAGCCTAACTAAGACATTTTTGCAGAGTATGGAAACAATGTTTCGACTGGAATGAGCTATTACAGTACTTATCTTTATAATTATTTGGCTTATCGCCATTTTTCAATTTTAGCTATACATAATTACTTCACAAACCATCATGCATGAAGCATAAACATAATTAACAGACGATAAACTTACAGTGTAGGACGCGTCACTTGCCGTGGCATCTCCTTGTAATAGACGCTCTTGCGGGATCTGGCAACCTAGCTGGCAATCTCTAGTCTGGGGGGGAGGGGGAGTGGGTAGTGTTTTGAATGTGATTGCAGTACCAGTTTTGGCCACAATCCTACATACAGCTCCTTTAATAACACCAAAAAGCCAAAAACAGTATTGTTTGGCGAATGAACAATCACGTATAATGTGTATTTAACTAAGGCGCCTTCTAAAAAACACACTTTCAGACCTTTCAGTTACGATCTAAAGGAAAGCAGCATCTCACTAATCTTGTCTCTTACTTTCATCAAACTGTTCTTCATACCCAACATCCTACCTGCAATGAGGTAGAGGAGTGAGCTCGAGACAGATATCCACTGCCACCATACTGCCATCCTGAGTATTCCTTCTCAGTGTCCCCTGTGTCGTCCCAGTCTCTTGAGGGATGCTTGGTCAAGGAGTGGCTGAAATGTCAAAAACAATTACAGAACAACTTAAATGTTTGTTTCATGAAGTTACTAGAACTATGAACCATGTCAATAACATCCTTTAATTCTTTGGAGGGTAATCTGAGTCTGACCTGGCTGGTTTGAAGAGTTCCTGTCTCCGAGCAGGCTTGTTATTTTGATGCTGCCCGGTTTGGACAGGTCCGTCTCTCTGATGGATCATTTTGACCTTCGGCAGGTCAGCCATCATGGCGTATTCCTCCCTGTTACGGCCTGTGGACCCCATCGACAGCTGGCCAGACTCTGAGGACTCCATAGAGCTCTGGGATGAGGTGTGTCTCCGCATTTGAATGTGAGGTGGAGGTGAAGGGCTCCGTGCACGGCTTGAGAATCTTTTGTCATTAGTGGAAGAGTAGTGATCGTCGGTGCCCCACCTACTGACCCCAGATCTGATGCTACCTGTACTTCTGGGTGTTTCCAAAGTGACAAAAGATGCTCTGCCACCATTTGTAGCTGGTCTAGAGGGTGAAGCAGCACGAGATAAAGAAGAGCTGCGGTTAGAATGAGTTGATTCCCGCCAGGAGCGCGATGAATGATTGGTGTCTGATTTTGAGTCACTGTAAGTGTTTTTTCTCTGAAGGGAACGACTGGCTTCTCCATTTGTTGCATTTCTTAGGACTGAATAGCCTGGTGGGTCATTGTTGCCTCTTCTAGGTGGAGAAAAGTTGCGGCTGTTGTTATTCTTGCTGATTAGGGAGCTGTTACTTTCAGCTTTCCTCAGTGAGTATTGGCCAGGAGCATTATAACTTCCTCTTGAAGGTGATGAACTGCGGCTGTCACGGTTTCTTACTGAGCTGTTACCTTCAGACTTACGCAGCAGAGACTGAGAAGGAGCTTCATTGCTTCTCCTTGGAGGAGAGGAGTTACGACTTTCGTAACTACGACCACGTAATGAACTGCTAGTGTCTGTTTTTCTGAGCTGATACTGAGTCGGTGTTTCATGGCCTCTCCTCCCAGGAGAGGAAGAACGACTATCACGATTTCGACTGTGATTAACAGTGGTTGCTTCAGTCTTACGCAGTGCTGATTTACTTGGCATGTCATAATCTTTTCTGGATGGAGACATGGTGGGGCTCTCATCCTCTTCATCATTTACCCCATTTCTATTCATTTGATTTCGCAGCAGAGCTTGGCTTTCAATATCATAGCCTTCTCGTATGGGGGAGCCAGCACGTCCATGGTGACCACGTCCATTTAGAGACATAACAGATTCAGATTTACGAAGGATGGGTTGGCTTGACGTGTTGTAATTTCTTCTTGGCGGTGAGGATCTGTGAGTGTCACCCAGTGTGTCAGAAGTTCTTCTAGATGGTGAAGAAGCACGACTATTATAGCCACGTCCATGAGATGAACTGCTGGTGACCTCAGATTTGCGTGGAAATGTTTGGCCTGGACTGTTATAGTCCCTCCTTGATGGAGATGAGCTTCTGCTGGGTTGCACCCGTCCATTTAAAGACCCACTTCCATCTGCTTTCCGTAAGGCACTCCTAAAATCTGAAACTGAGCTGGCTTCAGTTCTCAGTGAACTGGTGAAAGATTTGAAGTTTCTTGGCAGAGTTCCTGATTCAGCACGTCGCGCATGCGTGCCTTGTGAGGAGCTCCGAGTTCCTGACTCTATGCCTTGAGACCTACTTCCACTATCAAAGTTATGCCGGTTGAGAGAAGTGGTCGACTCACTGCGTCTGAAAGGTAAGTTTCCACGTGATGGAGAAGAAGAGCGTGACTGTAGAGCAGAGCCTTGTCTGGATGAATCAAAACGCCCTGACTGTTGATACAAAGGAGAGGGACTTCTCCGCCCATATGAACTGTTGAAACCTTTTCGGCTATTTGCGGCTAGGTTCTCAGCTATCTTAAAAGGAGTAGGACTTGGTGAACGGGGACCAACTTGCGCCTCAACCTCAACAGCAATCTCATAGGGGTCAGGAGGAAGGATTTCCACAGGTGGCTCCTCATCTAGACCCTCTGGTATTAGCCTTTCAGAGGCCACACCAAGGTTAGGGTTTCTAAATGGGACTGTGTCTTTGGGCTCAATGTTTCTGAAGCTAAAGATGGGATGCCCTCTCTCAAAATGGCGGAAAGGAGCAGGCGGGCTGCTGTCACGGAGTGAACGGGCACCTGCTGCCCTCCCCAAGGAGAAGTAGCCACTTTCTCGTTTCTCTTTGTCTTCTTTTAACCCTGGAAGACAATCTGTGTCAGGAAGCGTGACAGAAATAGAAGCAAATAGGGGATGATAGAAAGAAGAGAAGCAGACATCAAAGCTCAAACAGTGACTTACTACCAGTGGTTTACTGACACAAACCCACTCATATTGTATTACCAATAATTGCTCTGGGACACCTCAGCTGGTGACATCAAACAGTATTGCCAGTAAAGAACACCTCTGGTTGTAACTGGATATAGATTGGTCAAGTGCAGTAAGTCATAGGTTTGTTGAAGTGCAGAGGGTTCATAAGTAGAATGCTATGCTTAAAAAAAAATGTGACTGGAATATTGATTATGAATTTTATACCCACTCCTCAATCACTCCTGTCATCAACTTAATGAAATAGCTAACAGTAATAATAAAATGCAATGTTTGATACCTGAGTTCCTGCCAAAGCTGTCTTTGCTCCGAGCTTCCTCGATCCAAACCCGAGGGTTCGGCCGGTGGGGTGGAGGATCAAGACGAGTCATGCTGAATTTGGTCGAATGGCGACGGATTGGCAGGTATTCGTCCTCAGCACTGACAGACCCACTGAACTCTTGGTAGTCGCTCTGGTCACGACAGCTACATGGAAGAGGAGATGGTAGAAGAATGATAAGAGTAGAGATGGAAAGGAGAGCCGGGGAAAAGGGGGAAACAAGTAGGAGGTAAAGGATACTAGTAAACTATATAAATATAATGCAGAATGTCATAGATGGCACAGCAAAACAAGGAAGTCTTAGGTCTTCCTTAAGTGAGACAAGAAACCAGTGGTGAACTGTAAGTACAGCAGCTCAATAGAATGAGTGGATGTAAGACAATCCATCCTGCATGTTACTTTAACATTTGCTTGTTTTGTCAGCTACCTTTACTCAAGTACTGTACTTCAACACAAATTTGGACACTTTACTTGAATGGGCAAATATCGCATTTAATGAATTTTTCAGATCACAAAGTAACAAAGTTGACTTTTTGGATGATGTTCTTAAAGAAAATGATGCATAGATGTAGATTAAACTACCCAACTATATATAAAGTACTTCAAATGTATGGAACTTTAAATGTCTATGGCAGTGAAATTCACCAGGTAAATACAGCAGTAATAAAAATACATCAACCTATGAGTACAACATAGAAAGGAACAATTCTACTGCACAATGACTCCAAGTTTTTATACTTGAAGTACATTTTTGCTGATAAAACTTACACACTTAAGATTTTGAATGCAGCACTGATACTTCTACTGGAGTCTTTTCTGGTTCCTATTAGTACTTTTACTACTACTACTAGTATTACTACTACTATTAGTGCATTCTCACTCTTCACTTTCCGGCAGCCCTTACCTGTCAGTGCTGTCGTCGTCGTCGCCGTCACAGATGTACAGCTCACAGTCAGGGCTCAGGATGCAAAAAGAGCCGGCCTGGTAACCCAGACGGCCTCCATTGAATTCACAGTAGCTGCTCACCACCGACTGTCCGTCAGAATCCTCCTGATTGGATGGCAAGTTAAAAGACACCGGCCAATCACGACAATCTCTACAGCTCTGTGAAATGAAGAGGCGTCTTACCTTACTGTGACAACGGCTGCAAACGGCTGTCCAAACAAAATGCAACTATGACAACTTTCTACAAGGCAACTTCAAACCCAGTTATGAACTGAAGTCCCCAACAAACCAAGATCTGTCTGTCTGTCTGTCTCCATCTCCTTTGAGTGGAGGGTGATCTGAATAGTGTCTGTCCCCTCCGTCCTCTCTGACACACACTCACATGTTCAGTCTGCTGTTCGATTAGGGTTACACCTCTGTAACCTGACCTTGGTCATGGCTTTCCTCATTAACATTTCATCACTTTTTTCCTACTTATAATCCCTCTATCTGAAATAGAGCGCCCTACAATCATCTAGAATGCGACTTGACTGCTTCTAAGTGTCAGTAATTGTAAAAAAGCTTTACATATTCTGGGGAAACTATGCAGGCTTTTGTTTAAGGCGAGACACCCCAGGTGAATAGAGTAAAAAAAAAAAAAAAAGATATTATCATGAAACTTCCCTAGTTGATTAGTTACAATAAGATAATATTTTTTGTATTACAGGTTTTATGAAATATTATGTTTAAATATGCAAATGAGGCATTATCTTATTAAATATGTGAAAATTTGCATAACTTTCCAGAACAGAAATCTGAACATTGGATGAAGCCAGATTCAAAATTCTTGTATCATTTTGTTGACATATTAGAGTCAAAGGCTTTTACAGGGGGAATTTTTGATATCTCCTTTTATCACTATATACATCAGAAAATACAGTCAACAGCCATAAAGAAAATAAATTTTCGTCATATTTTTAGGAATAAAATGTTATATAAATCAAGTTATGAATGATATATGAACAAACCCCTCTGTAAAAGCCTTTAGAATATAGACAGGAGTAAAACTGGAAAGTTTGGTGTGTGTAAGTACTACTGAAGTGGAGATTTCTGGCTCAGAGTATGAGAAAAAAACTCACTTGGAGAAAACGACCTTTTAAAATATGTATTGTAGCCAATGAGATTTCGTCATTAGCATTAGACCCCCTTTGAAAATTCACGATTGGTTACTGATAGAAAGGAAATGCCCTTATTTGGATTACATAGCTTTGTGCAGGAGACACAGCTTTACAACGATACCAGACAGGACACACTTCAGTAAACACACTAAAGTCAGTTTGTAATGCTAACTTCTTGGGAAATTCAGGAGAAACTTTCTGCTGCAAGTAAACAAACTGTAATAAAATAAACATCTTAATGGAACAAACTGAATGTTTTTTTTTGTTTTTTTAAGTGTGTGTGTGTGTTTCTTTTAATGTAACCAAAATAAAAATATTCATTCATTCATTCATTCATTCATTCATTCATCTTAATGTATATTTCCAACGTTTTCCTTTTAGCAGATTGAAAGAACACATATTGTAGTAGCAAACTAGCCCTAAATCTCCAAATTGACCACTACATGAAAAATCCATGTTTTTGCCTGCAGTATCTCGTCTTAAGTGAACTGTTGTGGTAGACTTAAATATCTGCTTCTTACTGAAATGTTTCACCCCCGGCACACAGATGCAGTTATGTCGTAGAAGCAGGAGAAACAGAAACGAACTGAGTTTTAATACTGTACTCCTGACACATGCCCATCCTTGTACATTAGCTCCTGTGTCTAATATTACAAGTGATTCCCAAGAGGCCCGTAAGTGATCCAGCTTCGTTAATTTATAATAGGAGCCTCTGCTACTACCTTGCTCCTCGCTGTTACTTCTCGTTCTCAGTCGCTGACCTTTTCTTAATTCACTCAGGAGTGACGACGTGATGAAAAAGTCATACGTGACCTGGGCTGGTGTGTTTACATGTCGACGTGTGATTTGGTCACACCTGTGCACCAACACTGACCTACTTTAAAGTCCTCATCAGTGCACTCGTGTCTTGTTCTTTCTTCTTCGTTGTGGTAAAAGTTGGGTTGTCTTCCTGCCTTCACCTGTAACCTCTCACCCTCCTCCTGTCTCCGGGTCCACTTTATCCCATCTCACACATCCCACTCTTGCTCACACTTCTCTTCTTCTGATCTCCTCCTGGGTACCATCTCTGCCCCTCCTCCTCCTTCTTACCTTAGCGCTGGTGTCTCTTTCCTCGGCCTGGGACTGGATGGGGGTCAACAGCGTTCCTTTGATCGACCCAATCCCATTCTCGGTCCCACCGCAGATGTCAGTTTTGGCCCCGGTCCCTCCTCCTGTCTCCGCTGTGGGTTTCTGCTGTGCTTCTCCCTCGGTGCTCTCCCCTGCGCCGGAGTGCAGGTGCCTCTGGCGAAGGCAGTCGTGGCAGCGGGAGGGGTCGAAGATGTTTGGCTGGAACTTGGGGCAGATGGGTTCTTCGCCAGAGAGGGGCATGATGAGTCCAGAGGGGGAACCTGCCCACTCATGTCAACCCGACTGAGGTAGAACAGCAATAGGAGGAAGAGGACTATTAGAATCAAATGAAAAGCAAAAAGAAGATCAATGGATGCCTGTTGTGATTAATCCACACATGTAACAGCCAACTGCTGTGCAATTGTATACTTTTCACATGGAAAATTCAACTATTTCTTCAACTGTTTTAATACACTTTTAAGCCTGTCTCAGCATTACTTGGGACAGGTGTAAACAGAGCAGCAGGGGCACAGGACTTTTTATTTCAGGCTTCATGCAACATCTAAAGCTGTTAAGGAGGGTGATAACTAATTACACACCAGGACAGTGTAACACAATCCATCAGAGCACTGTTAATGCTCAGCACAAAGTAGACTCGCAACGAACCACAAGGCACAAGCAATGTAATGTGACAGCCTCTATTACAGTACAAAGACCACAGCCTCTAATGAAGGAGAGAAAATACATAATCCAAGAATTAAAACACAGGATATCATTTGGTGGTGGCTGTGATGTAAAAGCTGTAAGAAAATGGTATTACCTGACAGCAGAAGCTCCTGATGTCAGCTCCACTCAGAATGTGTGAGGATGAGCTGCCCATCAGACCCCCATCAGACACATGCCTCTTCCCCATGCTCTCTATCCTCCTGAGCTGCCAAACTCAGATCGATCCGATTGGCTGCCCTGACAATGTGTGAAACTGAGGCACCTCAAGCAGCCATGGCGGCCCTGGGTTTCTCTGCCGAGGCCCTGAAGGCAAACACAGCCTTTGAGCCAAAATGGAGCCGGTGGCCTGATGGTTCCTCAATTGAGCGGCTGTATTAAATATCATGGGCTTTAGAAAGCGAAATGAAACGCTCATGGTAGTGACAGCTGGCGCTCGCTGGCTCAGGTTAACGTAAATAAATAAACACTGGTGAGGTGGGGGCTTAACATACATTAAAACCTTTGGCTGTGTGGTTTAGGGTTAACTCAGAACTGGAGGAGAAACAGTGGTTGGCTCTTGGTTTAGATCCCTCACAGGTAACACTGAGCTGTGAGGAAACGGTAAGAGGTCTCTTCCTGATGAGCTAAAAGGATGTTGACAGCAGGGCCGGCTTCCTATTAAATAAACAAGAGACAAAACTCCACATGGAACGCACACTTTGTGACTGTACCACAAGACTACTTATTAATAAGCAAGGTTATCTTTCTTTTAATGAGACTTGAGGCATATACAGTACAGTTCAATGAAAAATAACAGTGCATCAAATGGCACATTATCAATAAATCAACTACAAAATCATTTTTTCTTTGACAACAAAAGTACAAGTTGACACACACAAAGCAGGTACAGTGGATATACAGGGCAGTGTCACAATCCTATTAAAACCTCTTCAGTATTTACACATCCTGCCGAAAAACAAGCGACAATACTCCAAAGTCCAATTTGTTTTCCGGGTGGATTCTGACGTAAAATGTCTCTCCACAGTTCATTTCAACACACTCTTTCAGTCCTGATGATGCACCTTCTTCCCTGTCTGCCGCCGTCTCTGTTTCCTTGTGGTCCTCCCGGTTCGGGCTTTGCTCTCTGTGGCGGCGGGTCTCTTGTCTCTCATGCGGCCTCGGCCTTCCTGCTTCCCCTTCCCCTTCCCCTTCCGCTTGCTGGTGTAAGTGCTGAGCGACATGGTGAGGGAGCGGATTCTGCAGCAGTGGGAGAAACAAACAGAAAAAAAAAAACGCCCAGCTGGAGGATGATGGCTCGACAAGACTGAATATCCATGTGATGTTTGCAATTACATCAGCACTGTGCTACAGCATCTTTAGCAACACTAACATGAACAGGTCTATGTAATCAAAGGCTTACTTTTTGTTCATGATCGGTTGTCCAGCTTTTCTTGGCATTGCAGTATTTTTCTCAGTTCCTTTCTCTTCCTCCTTTCCATCATCCTCATCTTCCCCATTAACCTTTAAAATGAAGGTCATCACTGAGGCACATTTATCAACATCAGGAACATCCTCAACTTTCACTCTAACAGGATTTCCTTTCAGACCATCTAGAGCTCTAGACAGTAAAACCAACCACCCATGGTTTCAATATGCATTTATGAAACACATGACGCTTAACCATAAACAAATCAAAAGTTTAATTGTTTACCTGTTCTGATACAGGTCCGAGGAGGTGGGCCCCCGTGAGGTCAAGATCACTAATGGTTGTCACGGTGACTGTGTGGTTGGGGTGGTCGTACTGTACAGACTCAGTTGTGGCAGTTATGGCATCCTCTAGATCATCTTTGTCATCCTCTGAAAGACAGGATCAAATTAGGGAATTTAAAAAAAACAAACTGTCGAATGTTAAAGTTAAATGTATCTTAGTACTTTTACTAATGTTCTGAACTTCATAATGTCAAACCACACCTACTTTCTTTAATTAACTGTTAATTGTTGTTGTTTAATGCATCTCGATTCTTCCACTCCAGTACATGTTAGAGGTAAATATTGTATTTCTGACTCCCTTTCTTTATCTGGCAACTTGAATTACTTTTCACATCACACGGCATCTTAGAGATTCATGTTTCTTACAGGACTTTAAGGACACTACAAACATATGATGATCTTACAGAATAAGATGCATTGCTGTAAATTAAACTACGCAACAGTTTATGAAATAGTTAAATTAACTCAAGTTTAAACACATACAAAGCATCATGTATATACAGTAAAACACTGACAGGGACCACTTTACTACACAGTAACTCATGTACTTTTATTTATTAATACGGGATCTGAAGAACAACTACAGACTTAAATAATCTCTAGTAATCACTTTTAACTCACCCAAAGCCTCTGTCCTCTCTTTCAGCATCTTCATGTATTCCTTATGTCTCTGAGTGAAGATGTAGACACAACATTAATACATTCGTACCTTCCATGATCACATTATTGCATCTTTATTTTGTTCATATAAGACAGAATGTAACTGAACTTACCTCTTCTCGGACTTTAATCTGCTCTTCCTTAATTTTCTTTTTTAGTTCTGCCACTGCTGCTTTCCTCCTCTCCACTTTTCGCTTATGGAAACCAGTGAGATAATCCCTGAAGGAGGAAGTGATAGGGACCAGTTTTACTTTGCTATAATCTTTCCTAATAGTTTTTTCTTTAATACATCCGACTACTACCTTTCGAACTGACCATAAATGTGTGGATTTTAATACAGATTTCAACTAAAACAATGCTTTAAATGTGCTATTAAGTAAGACAGCAATAACCGAGCCCCCCGAAGTAGTTACATACTTTTAAAAAACAAGCGATATCTGAACTTCACGGTTTCATACTAGTTAAAAATCCATGCTGAAAGCTAGTGCTTTTAGCCGCTAGCTAACACCCACAGTACGTCAAACAGCGCATTATCAATAAATCAACTTACTGTCTGTCTTTGTCGTCAAACATAACGATGCATTTATTCTCTCTCTTTTTGGACCCAGGCTTGAATTTAGACTTTTGGGGCCCATCGTTGTGCTTTTTTCTGTTTTTCATGTTCCACACGTGAGTTTACTGTGTACAACTTCCTGGTTCGTAGATTATGTATCCGACTGGAAACACGAACGAAAGTTCCGCTCTGAGGACAGCGCTTGTTCTGCCGGTTTAAGCCACTCTTTTGTGGTCTTTTTAAGAATAAAGACAATTCCAAGTAATTCCACAATTTTACTACAAAGCAGAAAAATTAAGAAAACTAAACTTGTACATATAATATTAATGTGATAGTAATCTAAATATTATTACACAAAAATTCAGTGTCTTTATTTTGCATTTACTGTCTTAAGACAATGAGTTGAGATGATTAACACTCCTTAAGGCTTCTCACGTTTGTTTTCATTTTTCTATTTTACACTTATAAAAAATCATGTACGGGTAGGTTTATCTCCTCAGTGTTATATTTTAGTTCTTCAGTTATTATTTAATTTTATATTAATTGTACGATACACATGTATTGACAAAATTACATTGGTCAGTATTTCTGTTCATGACATTTCTCTCTTGTATTTATTTTCTACATCAAGTATTTGCACTCTCACTCCGTCATCTATTCTATAATCTCACTTTGTGAACCGATAGGAGTGTCTCCTTTAGACAAAGGTGTCAATGTTCATCACAGGCCCATGTGGAGAACAAGTATAAAACAAGAAACTATATACTTCACAAAGCCATCCTTATCAGATTCGCACTGAGCCAACACCCAGAGTATTGTCACATGTTGTTTTATTAGAAAACATCAAAATGAACACAGAAATCCAGACAATAAAACACATAAATGGGAAAGAACAAAAAAGTAACAATTATAATAATAGCAGGATCTCCTCCAGTCTGGCTGAGCACTGTTTCCTTCTCTGTACACATTTATCAGTCGGGAAAAAGCTAAATTTATAATAATACATTTTCAGGACTTTTAAAATCACTTACTTGGGATTGGTTTGACCTGGAAGACAGTTCTGGAAATATTTAACAGCAAAACCTGCTTTTGCTCGAATTCAGAAACAATCCAGAGACATTACTATCTGTAAAGAAACTGTGATCCTAAACTCTTATGCTACCTGTTTTAAATGTAGAGTTGACTTAAATAAAATATACATCATCCTACTATTAAAAATTCTCCGTCTGACACTAGGCTGCATTTGCCAATATAAAACAATAACAACGACAGACCTGTAAAACTGCTCAACACACCCCTCCAAAATGAAAAGCATTTATATTAATATCAACATGACCATTAAATAAGATAATCGGTGCACAAAACCTGGAATGGCAGAAGAGCCGAGACATGAGTGGACAATCAAAAATAAAAACAGACAGATTCCTCAGATACCTCTCCTCCGTCACTCCAAATGTGAAGAAACATAAAATAATTTTTCTACATAACATCAAGGCCATTTTGCTTGAGAGCGTTACAACAAATGCAAACATTACTTCAAAGAAATACCATTCAATTGATCGTCTTGATGTTAACTTTGATGTACAGTGAAACCTCTCCTCCTGTTCAGAGTATCAGATCCAACCTCTGACAGGACATGGTTACAAACATTCTGTTGCTTTCTTTAACACGTATCTCCTCTCTAGCAGTAGATAAGGACTTCCTGTTTCATCTAATAAGACTTTTATCTGCTTATGTACAACTTATATACAATGACATTGAGTCTGTATGCATTTAATTTAATATGTAAGGTGTGTGCGTGTGTGTGTGTGTGTGAGAGAGAGAGTAAGTGTAGGCATTTTAAAACATAGCGGCCCATACTATTTTCTTGTTATCCGATTGTTACCCGTCTGATCTGAAAGCAGCGGTCGCTGTCATTTTGCGCCATTTCTAGCACAGCATGTCCAATTCCTAAAGTGCTGCTGCTGCTTCATCCTCAAGCCTAACTAAAGCAGCCCAGTGTGATTTTATTAGATTGAAACTGCACTGAATTGAAGCATCACTTGCAATAGTCGCTTGATTTAAATTCAGGATAAATGACATGGTGTTAAAATGTCCTACTTTGCTCCACAGTACAATGCTGGTATTGTACAGTATGAGGTAGATAAGAAGAGACACTACTCAGCACTGTACACTCACAACAAGCTACTCTATCTGTCTGTGTCCTACAGCACAGCCTCCTTTTAACAGATCTTGGCTGCTTGAAAACTCTGAAGCCCTTAATTGAAGCTTGCAAGTGTAATGAGACATTACACAGTTATTGTAGCACTAACGTTGCTGTGTGCCAGTACTGATTGTACAACTTTGTATCCTACAGCTAATCAATGCATTTACTGCCGCATTGCATTTATTTAAACAGCTATTAGATAATGGTCCCTTTCCCCTTTGGGGCCTATTTTAACCTGATTTTCCTTGTTGTGTCGTTTTGTTAAAATGAGGCGGTAAGCCAGTGTGGTACCATTTAATGACCAGAGGGCGGTGTGATTGTGCTGCTGCAAATTAAGTATTGAAGGAGCAGATGTGTGGCCTTTATGTGTTTCAGCCTCAGAGTGGATGCAGCTATGACAATGACTGCGGCTCTTGATCCATCATGAAATTGGAATTATTTGTGTGATAATTTGCCTGCTTTAGGAAATCACAGTTCATGGCTTGATCGTGTGAGTAGCCCTAATCTCTGTGTGTGTGTGCGTGCGTGTGTGTGTGTTCAGGAGGCAGCGATGGTCGTCCCCCCACCGAGCCGCAGCAGGATCTGCTGGCAGTCCTGAAGGGATCGCCGGTCTCCGACCCGCTCAAGGGTGCGCTTGGCCTCGGCCAGCAGGCGGGCCCGGTGCCCGGGTGGGGTTAGCAGGGGCATGGGCAGGTGACGGCAGGCCAGCAGGATGGCATGAGCCCTCTCCCTCTCACCCAGGACGCATTCACCTTCTGTGAGAGAAACAAGAAGAAAAAGACTTGTTGTGGTTTGTGTTTATTTACTGAGTGAATGTAAACGCTAAAGCTACCGTTGAAGTCACTGAAAACTGTAAAGATGGACTGACAGTTCCTCTTGTGGCTACCTGTGGTGCAGCTCATAAATCCTAAAAACATGAAGTACAAATCCAGTAGTTTCACTCATAGACAGTAGTCTAGTAGAATAACTGAGAAACTGACATAGTCATCCAATAGCAACTATTCTAATCCGCATACCATCAAGTCCTCCTCCCAATGTGAAACAACCGCCGATCTGCAACCACATACTCAAACTGGTTTAACAAAGGCATCTTTTCATGTAGTGTTTACTTGTGCATGGCTGTAGCCATTTTAATAATATGCCTTGATTTTCCACGAACTGATGCTTGACCAAAGCAACTTGTCTCCTGACACTATGTTACAAAAACATCACTGTGTCCTTCACCCAGCACCATCCACGATGAATGGGATTCATTAAAGGAAGATAAATTAGCCCAAATAGCCAAAATTTTATGGTCTATAATTTGTCATGTGTGGCCGCAAACCAACCTGGTCGACAGCTTAATTGACATCACATCCAAGTCTGCGCCCCACCAGACTATGGGCCAAAATTGCATCACACAGGCAACATGACAGCTCAAGTCACTGTGGGAGTTTGATTACATTTTTACACAGTGGAAGGAAGTGGCGTTGTAGCATTTCTATGCCTGTGATGGACACTCTGACCACACTGCTCACCTGAAAGTTCTACTAGTTGCTTATTAATAATATACTAAAACCTATGATCCCGTCATTTTTTTTTCAGTGCCATAATTAACAAAAGGAGCACCAGTGCAGGTATTGTAGAGTCAAAATAAAGTGCAGGAGACTATAAAGGCAACTGGAAAGTGGAGCAAACTAATACCCCTGCCCAGTCACACAACACTGTACCCATCCTGCTCACTGATAACCTGCCTACCCAGGGATTAAATATGAGTCTTCAATCTTTTCAAAAACTTTTCAAATATTTGTAAAAAATGCAAAAATTGGGAGAAGGGCACATGTAAAGAACATGTGTGTGAAATTTGAAAAGAATCAGGTCCGAGAAATCAGCTGGACAAATTGTCTATGTTGAAATTTTCAGAAATTTGAAAAAAAAAAAAATCAGAAATTGAAATTCCGCCATCAAACTGTGCACTGCACCTCTCCTAATGACAAAGAATGTGCGGCAAATTTGAAAAGACTCAAGTGAATAATGTCCGAGAAATCAGTTGGACAAAAATTTCAGACGGACAGATGGAAGGGACGGAGGGAAGGACTTTTTACCCCCCAAACACCGGTATAATAACAGTCCGAGGCCATGTAGGAGTGTGCTTTACCGGCTGTGTAGGAGCTGTGAGTCCGGCGTCGGAGGTTGTGTTCTAGCAGCTGGTGTGTCCTTGTGGGACTGGCTCCAGCCATCAGCCTCACTGTGGTCTCATGAAGAAACACCTGCGACACACACAAACACACACATCAGAGCCACATCAAGTATCTACAGGCCTGTGCTTCAGAGCAGAAAAACATTGATCCCACAAATCATTACGCCTCACACTAACACCAGTGATGTATATGGGAACTATTCTGCCCTCAGTGTAGACAGGCGTCACAGCAGAGCCAGTCAATATTTATCTGTCGGTGGTCTCCCATGAAGAACAACAGGACCCCGTAAAACAGTGCAGCTGTGGTTGTTCCATCTTGTCAGAACATAAAAAATGAACATCAACCACCGTGAAAGCAGCAGTTGTTAAAGACCCCGTGGCTGCGAGAAACGCGGCTGCAGTAAGTCTTACACATGTGATTGATGCCATGTTTCACCGCTGTGAGATTTCTACAACTAGTAAGAGAGAAACATTTCAGAGGCTGATAGTCTAAGCACTGTGTGGTGTTGTCATGGACAATATGAACAGGTTCCAGCTGATTTATGGGCTTACTAGGAGAGCAGCGATTTTGTATCCACACATTATACACTGTGACATGTTGATGATAATGGAGACTCAAATTTTTTCAAGTTTTATCTTACTACTTGCAGCTGTTTACCCCTTATACTTCATATAAAATACAATATATGCAGTTAATATTACGGCTGATTGTTTCTGCCTGCGTCCAGTCCTGGTCATACCTTGTGCTGTGCCTGTCTGTAGCACTGTGTGAGCTTTCTGAGAGCGCTGAGGTCCCTCTGAAAACCAGGCAACTGGGATCCAGGAGCGGGGCCTGGTTCCCCGTTACTGCTCCCGCCCCGCTGCCACAAACTGGTCCTCAAAGTCAGCAGCAGGTCACAGATGAGGAGCTCCACCCCCTTCGAACACAAGACAGACCAGATCAGCAGTGAATTGGCTACTGCATTGTGGGAAATGCGTATTATCTAAAAGGCGATTTGACTTTTTGATTGTCGGAGACGCCCACGTGTGATTAAAACCTGTCATTACAACGGCAGCCCATCGAGGAGAAGCAAACACACCCTTCGTCAGCGGCACCGCCTGGCCCAACATGCTCACCGATACAACTTTGGACACATGATTTTCGGTGAGAATGCTCTCATATGTGAGACGGTGGGGTGTGTAGCGGGTGCGTGCAGATCGGGGAGGCCTCTGTACTGCACTGCAGACACATTGCACTCAGCTTCAGGATCATGCAATGCAACTACAATGCACCACAGCCACCTCCTGCCACCCACACTGCGCACACACACACAGCCCCACGTCAGCCTGCCATGACCCCGCTGAGCATGCAGTGTTCAGGTGTGCAGAGCATTGATCTAAGCCGGTTCAGAAACATGCATTGTAAAGCAGAGATGTCGATGTCTGCAGATCTGTGTGCGCAAGGCGGCAAATATCGTGACCACAAACCCAAAGCAGATCAAAAGGAGGATTTAGCGCTAGTGTTTAGTAGAGGGACACTACCTTGTTCAGCCAGTTTCCAGACTGAGCTAGAGGCACTGAGATGCTGGAGCGCAGGTAGCTGCTGGCTCTGTCGCAGTGGGACAGGCAGGCCATGGCCCCCTCCCCTTTCAGAGGCAACAGACTCATCTGAACTGACTTACAGAGGAGAAGAACAGCCTTAGGCAGCGGGTGGCTGAAAGAGAGGAGGAGGACAAGCACCGTGAGGAGATGGCGGTTATGAATCCTATGCTTTAACTGATCTTGTTATGGACTGTGTATACATTAGCTGATTAGACAAGTCATGTAAAATCGGGGTAGGACAATATAAACTCGGCTTCTTCCTACTCCAGTTTGGACTAAAGAGCCACAGTGAAATAGCTGTACATTGTGTGGCATTTTTTTTTCTTTTTCTTTTTTTGGTTATTACCTTCAATATTTTGGAGTGTTCCATTTAAATTTGTCATTTCTTTTTTCCTTTTGTTCACCTTTATATATTATGTTGATCATTATCATTATTATCTCTGTGCAGTAATTAAGACAGAACATTCATGTATTTTAATCTTATCCAAGGTGATGTGAATATGAAAGGTTATTATCTTAACGCAAACTAACAAAACAATGAAAACTAGGTTTGAATCAACTTTTCCATTAACTGACATAAAAATAAACTTGAAGTCTAACAGGAAGATGAAAGTGAAACTATCATCTTAAAATCACAAAAACAACCTCCTTTGTTTTTGTCGTCTATTTGTTTCAATAGATTTCAATTTATTTTTAGCTGTGTTAGTTTTACACCAGCAGATGGCAGCATGTCACACATCTATGTTGTAAACCCAGCATTACTGCATGAACAGTTTTCATGCAGTAATGAGTCTGTGGAATCTGTATGTGAAAATTCCCAGAAACATTGAAGTTTAAAAAGCTAGCACAAAAAAAAGTCTACATATTAAGGAATTACGAAACAGGAAATTAATTTGTTGGTTGAGTCGGTGTTGAACATAATAACGTATTGAATGCTGTTGAGTCATAAATTATGAATTACAGCTCTAAGTGATGGCAGACATTGTATTGAGATTGATTTCTCCATTCTGTTTGACACTACCACTATAAACACAGGTATGATGTTAAATAAGAGCAGAAAGTGTAAGATTCTTCTTCTTTTTTCTGCTCCTTTTCATTCATAATGTGGGCATTCTTGCTGAAATGTAAAAACAGATTTTATTTGTCTTTATATTTTTGATTTACATGTTTTCCTTTTTATTTTTAGAAATGAAATAACTAGATGAACTAAATAAACTAAACTAAAAAAATGAGAACCCAAACACACTGACATGTCTTTGTGGAATGCATTCCTCTTATTACAATACTTTTTCAGATCTTTCTATCACACCATAATACAAATAAAAATCAAAACTGGCAAGAAATGCAAAATAAAAACCTTGTTAGAGCCTTGTATGAATCTCACACTATTACTGTGATTAGATCTGTTCGAACACAAACTGATGCTCCAGCCTCTGACTTGACTTTCTTGTGTATGTGGTTGTTTCTGGTCACATAAATGCAGAGTGGAATAAAAGTCACTTGGCTTACTCTAGCGTGTGCAGAGCCCGCGGCATTCGCTCTGCTTCTGCCAACAGGGACCTCACTGCAACATCATCCCCCTGCAGCCAATGCACAGCAGCCTTCAGGACCAAAGCCCACCAGCGACTCACAGGGTCTCCCACTGGGAAGAAACAAGAGTGTAAATATAGAACTACTGCTGTTAAATACGGTCTAGTTCTCAGTCTGGACGGTGCTTTGTGTTCAGCCTTTTCTTGTCAAGCATCACTCAGATGCTGGTCCTGTGTGGTCTTTATACTGTATCAATACTTGTAGGTGTGTGGGGATGTTAAATGCTTATCGCGCAGGTTGACTCTGTGAAAACAACAAAAATTGATTTACACTGTAGCTAATTAACACTGCCTGAACAGGTCATCAATGAGCTCATATCCATTACCACAAATCAATGATTCCAACTCTTATCTGTGATAATCCGATGAAAAGTTAATCCTCAAAGCTAAACTGACTGTCAGTGTAGTGCAGGAAGCAAAGCAAATCCATTTCTGCTGACGGTAATAACTCAGATGGCTGTCCGGTTCAATGAAGAAAACACATTTTAAATCTCTTCCCTGTATAAACATCTGATGTGATTCATAGCTCCTCAGGGTGGTTTGTCTCTATGCCATCCATACCTGGCGTGGTGGTGTGATTGGGAGGAGTCGAGAATGGAGGGGGCGGGGAAGGAGAGTCCTCTGTACAGCTGTTCAGCAAATGGAGGAACTCCAGGGCATTGGAAAACTCCCTGAAAGATGAAGACAGAAGGAAGTCGGAGAGGTTTACAGATGCATTCATAGATGTAGTACAGAGCAGAGGGTAAGAGCCAGATGTTCTTCATACTGCAGCCTCACCCAGAGTCGTCCTTGCGTTTGCCTGTGTCAGAGTCGCTCTGCGGCTGGATGAGGGTGTGAACGGCTCTCTCCAAAAGCTTTCTGCAGAAACCGCGGTGCAGCTGGGCAACGGGGTCGACTGGACCGAGATACAGAGGGAAACCACGCATGAACGAAGGACACAACATATGAAATGGAAAGAAAAAAAGGACAGAAAACAGCGAGTGATGCCAACTTCTTTTCATACTTTACCTGGGTCTCTCTGAGAAGTATACACCCCGTCACTGCTCTCCGATTTCACGGACCAATCACAGCCCAGGAAGAACTGCCTGCCCAGGGGGGTGAAGAGCCAGCGGAGACAGTCTGGGATCTGCTTAGTGTCTGATTGATTGGCCACGCTCTCTGCACAACTCAACAGGTAACCCTGAGAGATAGAAGAAGAAATGATGATGATGAAAAGAAAACTCATTATAGTTACTGAAATTAAGTCACTGGCTCCAGAATTAAAATAGATTAAAACTAAAACTATCAGTGGAAAAAAAGACCAGCAGGTAGATCAACTTTGGATTTGTTTTCCCCCAGCGTGAACAGATCGTAGTGTACAATAATAAAATGGCTTTGGACTTTTAATACACTGTTAATATTCCAAATATTCATAGATATATATACTGCTAATATTGTTAATATTGTAAATATTGGGTCTAGTCATATTTTGTTAAACTTTTATTTCTATTCTTATTTAAATTTTCTATTCTCTTATATTTTTGTAATTTTATATTTGTTCTAGTCTTATTTTCTGACATATTGGTGATTTATTCATATTGTTTGCACTGACTGGAGTAGCAATCCTAATTTCATTGTACACACAATGACAATAAAGGCTATTCTATTCCATTCTATTCTATTCTTTAACAACAGTTTTGTTTATATTTTTTGATGTCATGGAGTGTTCAGTCATTGTAAGTCAAGGCTTTACGTAATAACATACAAAAATTAAACCAAACTAAGTAAATTCCTCAAAATAAAATTACTTATGAACTTTGACAACTAACTAGAACTGAAATGATATTAAAAAAGCATACTAACCAAATAAAAATAAAACTATATTAGCGTAAAATATTTTTTTATCTCTTATATTTGTGTTTTTAGAATGACATTTCAGAGAAGTGGGGGGGTTCATGGAGGATAAACGTACAGGCAGACATGAGAGGTGGTGACCCAACACAGTGCGCAGGGCTGTGGCTGCAGTGACGTAGATCTGGGCGAGCTGAGCCGGGGACATCTTACTTTGGGCGCTTTCACTGAGGTTCACGGCGCTGAGGGACAGAGACAACGCCCACAGACTGCTACGCTGAGGCAGCTTCCCTACAGGAGGACAAACACAGCACCAACTGTACCACTGTTCCTGACTCATTGGTTTTTCTTTTATGAAGAATGTTCAAATACACAATGTGAACATATTCATTTTATACAAATAAATGAGTAAGAATTTAGATAAACTATTAAAAACCCAGTAACATTTAAAAAAAAGATGACAGAAAAGACCAAAACCAACTACAGAGTTCATATAGAATTAGACAGTTTTATCACTTTTTTAGTGTTTAAAAGTCAGAGTTTATTAACATATGTCACTGTTTTTCTTGAGAGTTCATTATGGTTCAATAATTGTTATTCTGTTTTATTGTTCATTGTGTATCATGTATGTGCTTTATATAGGTTTGACTTTGTATGGCTGCTACCTTGGCCAGTTCTCCCTTGCTAAAGAGATTTCTAATCTAAATCTAAACTTCCTGGTTAAATAAAGATAAATAAAATGATAAAATATTCATCCACATAAATCTAACGTTGGTGGGCAATTTGCTGATATCATGGATATAGTTATAACATATAAGTCAAATACTCCTGTACAGTCAGCTTATTACTTGATATTTGAGACAACTCTGTATGACAGAAGTGTTTTTCCTTCTTATTTTGTATGTCACATACTTTTATTCTTGTTTTTATTGCATAATGCACTTTCTATGCTTTCTCTCTGAATTTCGTTGAACATTATAATGACAGTAAAGACCACCTCATGGTATTGTATCTTATGCCATACAGTATCCTATCTCTTCTTAAAATTCTCCATGTAAAATTTGAAACTTCTTTATAGTATTTTCTGTTATATTTATTATGTTCAAAACATGTAAAGATATTTTTCTGATGGATTTCAGTACTAACATTAGTTTTGCATGATATGTAATCTTCATGTCCAAAATTTTTCATCTTAAAACAGATGCATACAGATTACAGATTTAGCAGTTAAAAAACGTGCATTTAACACCTTAAAATGTAGAGGAGGATTTGTTGGATATATATTGTTATAAATTTCTCCAAAGAAATTTTTTACAAAGAATTTAATGGTAAAAATTATCACTTACATAAATAGTACCTTATCAAATCAGTTTTCTTTTCATCTCATTATTCCATATGATGCTATTGTAACTGGAGTATTGTAGCACAGGTTACTACAGTATTGTAACACTTATGTATTTTTCATTACAGTGATTGTACAAGGAGGGCCAGTTTGTTTTGGACACTCACCTGTGAGCTGTAGTTGGCTCAGCCGGTGGTAAACCAACGCTGCGTCCTTCGCGCTCGTCCTCGACTCCTCCCCCTCATGCTTCCCTCCGACCTGGTGAACCAGCCAGCCAAGAGGAGTCGGACGATGCAAGATGTAGCGGATCAGATTCCAGGACAGCGAGCAGACCAGATCCAGATTTGTTGAGGGAAGGGCTCTGGTTAAGATGGACAGGCAGGTCTCTAAACTGTCCATTGCTGCTGTGTAATCTCCCTGCAAAGGAGAAACAGTGGGCTGGTTAGTATTCAGTAAAGGCTGACAGATAAGGTAAGGCAAGTGGAGGATGAGAAATATGAAGGTCATGCTTAGATCTGAACAGGATTTGAACAAATGCTAAAAATAAACCTATGAGGTAGCAGGTAGGCTAAACTGAGATATCAAACTGGTGAGGATCAAAGAAAACTGAAGTGCTCTTCAGACAAAGTACCAGATACTGTTCCCCAAAGACTGAAAAAATTAGAGAAAAGATGTCACAAGAAATGTGACTATATTTAGAATGGCAGCATCATTCCTTTTTGGAAAAAAATAAATAAATAAAATAAAAAATAAAAATGAAAAAAACGCATACCATTCCAAATTAGTGTGGGAATGTAGACTTATTAAACACATACTGAAATAGCACTGAAATCTCAAAGTGTGTTTTTTTTTTTTCCCCCCGGTTACTGACGGCATCTCAACCACAAACTACTCAGGACTCCGTTCCTTCAATTCCCATCAGTACTCACTCTGTTGAGATGCAGGTCGGCTTGTTTACGATGCCTCCAGAAAGAAACCGACTTTGGTGAGTGGAGGGGTGTGACAGGCTCCCACAGGTATAACACCCTGACACAGCCCCACACTGCTCCCACTCCACTCAGCACCCACACCATCACCCACGGCAAGAGGCACCGCAGCCATGATGCTGTAAGGAAAAGAAATATGTGGTACAAAGGTGAAACAGATTTATAAATAATTCTAAACTCTTAGTGTAATAATCACAACCCATGCACCTTGTTTTTTAATCTTACCTTGTATATATCCTATACTGCCTGTATATACAGTATATCCTTATTTGTTGTACATATTTCTTAACTGTAGTATAGAGTTAGCTTTTTGTATATTTAAGTAGTATTTAGTAGTATATGTATACTTAATATTTTATCTTGTAGTGTATGTACATTGCCTATATTTTTCAGTATTTTGTGCAATATTTTTATACAGTGTTTTTGCTGCTAAACGGATTTTCCTTCACAATAAAGATCTATTCTATTCTATTCTATTCTATTCTATTCTATTCTATTC
>JAPQRQ010000027.1:2880428-2916473 GCA_037367365.1 Apogon talboti | reverse complement strand
GGGTAGACACTGGGGGGACAGCGTCTGGCTGGGGGTGAGGCCGATGGTGGAGCTCTGGTAGGTGGTGGGGGTCGGTGTCTGAGGAGTCTGAGGGGTTTGAAGGGCAGGTCGTGGGGTTGCGCTGGTGGTGCCGCTTTGCAGAGAGCCCGCCGGGGTCATCTGGTCCTCAAACAGGTCTGGGAAGTCTCCCACCTGGTTACTGACAAACTGTAGCATCTCTGAGGACACAGAAAAACAGAACAGATGAAAGCCCGTGTTAGAGTGGCTTTGTTTACCTCTGTATTTTTGACATATGCATCAATAAAACATAACATGCTGCGCACTAAGACCCCTCGGCCAGAATGGAGCTACTTTCAATAGGCTTATGCTCCATGCTATTCCTTTACTTTCTTGGTAAATTCCACTGGCATTTCCAGTTGAATAACCTCTCAGTTGGCATGTCTGTTTCTGCACATGACATTTGACACCGTGGCAAAGTGGCCCTATTGTTTATCTGTTGTTAGGTAACCCACCTCAAGAGTATTATATGTTGTTGCTGAAAAGACATGTCGTCATTTGACCTTGTAAATGTAGGTCAATTTCACCCATTTTCTATAGGCTTCTGCTCCATGTCAAGATGCATCCACAGTATAAATTTGGTGCAGATGTCTCAATGCATTCTTCAGATAATGTTGTTACGTCATTGAGTGGACAGACAGACAGATGGACAGACGGACAGATGACCAAACGATTACAATACCCCTCGGCCGAGGGGTAATAAAAACCTACATAAGTCTGTGTTCTTAGGTTCAACTAATTACTGAGGGTTTATTCTTCTGTTAAAAGATAAAAGGTGAAGTTAAAACACATGGTAGTCAGCAAAGTAAAAAAGTATAGTATTGTCAACTTACTGAAGTGAACGTTACAGCAGCTTGTTGAAAGTGTAGTGTTTAACATTTACATGGATTTAGAGGATATAACTGCAGAAATGGAATATTCACAAGAAAAGAAGAACTGTTGCCTTTGCCTAACTCAGAATGAACCGTTTATATATACAGAGAGAAAATATTGCCTTTTACACAGTCCACCATGTTTCTGCTGGAGACCAGAATGGACTACCTCCTTCACTTTGCTTCCATCTTGTACTTGGCAGCACCCAGCGTTAAGATGACAAGAAACATTTCGACAATCTAACCAACAGGAGGACTGAATGTGGTGATAATTGGTTCCATATTTCCAAAAATATGGGAAAATATCAATACACTGGCAATACAGTTATTACATTGTAATCGATTTGGAAAAGTATTCAATGCAATTTGTCAAAAAAGAAAAAAAAAAGAAAATGCCATGATTGTATTCTTAAAGTCAACAGACAACAACTACATTGTTATATTGATTCTCAAATATGCTTCTAATTTTTAATAAGTAGTTTACATGCAAAGATTTGTGGCAGAAAGCAGCTTGTTATGTATTTAAAGCCTCAAATGCAGACCCTATTATTATGATGCCATTAAATTAAGTTTTTCCTGGCCACGTTTCATGGCGGTGTGCTCTTGCTACTGCGATACTATTACTAAAAGTCAGTAGTGGGCCGTGTATTTCACACCTAGGCCTTCAGTGGTGTTCTACCAGACTTGATGCACCCTATTAATATCAAAAGTATAGCATTAAAACTATACAAAAAAAGCAATATAATAGGACATCACAGACAGGTATCTTATATAGCGAGAATAAATACCATGACTGAAGCAAGAAACCCAATGACTACAACTCAGCAGGTCTCCTTTCACTACATCCACAGCTGCCCTATGTAGGCTACACCACCTCAAGCAAAATCATCAGTATTTACCTTGTTGACCAAATATTGATAGTATTCACCAAAACAACCGCTCTTTTTTTAGTATGTCTATGACTAAATCCATTTCTTCTCTTCTGTCAGCCATTGTCTGTTGGGAAAACAGCAACTAAATCTGAACCAATATATTTTATCTTATACAAGTTGCAAGATGTGGTTTGCAGCTGAACTTGCTCTGACTATATGCTCTTTGACCGTCCAATCAAATGATGTAAAAAATGTGATGGTATTGTACAGCTGCTAGATCGCCCCCATATGGCCAACATAAAATCTGACTGGTTAAAGCAACAGGTTCATTGTTATCTATTTGAAGCTCCAGAGGCTGCACTGTTGATTGTGAGCCTCAAAGCAGATTTATTTTAACCGGCAACAAATGATGGAAGAAATATGATTGGACAAATTCTCTAATACTGGAAAGAGTGCGAGCAAGAGAAAAGCTACAAAATAGCTATGAAAAGTAGTTTATAGGGAATGATTTAATGCATCTTAATTCTTGAATACAGTATTACAATGTGTTTTATGATAAATTCTGTATTATATGTTTTCGCATTGCCAGATTTATGACCCTACTTCACAATATCACTGACAAGACGAATACAACAACATAAACCATATATATGGTTTTCCTATTATATTAGTCACTCTTTTTCAAGTTTCAATAAAATGATAGTGAAACAACCAATACCCTTCACTAAATCTATTTCTATTTAAAAGAAGAATGTGAATCATGTGGTGCAACCAGTAGAGCAACATGTTGCAACTTTCAGTAGCGTAAGTCTAATCATCGATGACGGTAATACTTCGTTGTCTTCAAGTTCAGGCTTTTGCTAACACCCAAAAATACAGACACAGACACTAATCTATGTAATTTACTATTCAAAGTGTCCTTGAAAAGTCTTCCACTGAAACCAAATGACAGGTGTTAAGGTTTGCCAACGTGTAAATATCACAGATAAAAAAGGCCTGGAGAATTTCATTGCCTGGCCTTGAATTGACACTGAAACAGCTACTGTTCTGGTCATAAAGCACTGAACAGAGTGTGTACAAAGCACAGGCAAGAGGCCTTCAAGTAGATAGCCTTGACCAAGAGTGAAGTAATCTTACTGATGGCCTCAGAAGGCCATGAGTACAAGGTGAAAGAGCAGCCAGATAAAAAGTCACGCTGAAAGGATGGTATTACAATGAAAACCAGCACTCTGAGCTTCTACTGAACTGACTTTTTATGGTCAAACCCACTGCAGTACAGCGAGGAGAGTCTAATATTTGGTCTACGCACACTGATGTTCGATGGAACGGCTGCATGGTTTCAATTTAGAAAAAGCAGAACCATGATAGAAATTTTGGATTTATTGACAGCTGAGTCTGTGGTCCGCTGCTGTTGAAAACGTGTCTTTGATTCTCCCACAAGGCGCTTGCTATTACAAGCCTTTCTGACAGCTGTCTTACAGAGTTTGTGATGTGGTCGAAGCTGCCCTGACTAATCCATATCACTGACGGAGCATACCAGCCAGCTGGGACAGTCAGTGAATTGTCAATGAACACAGAAAGCAGCCTTGAACACAGACTTACTGCACATCAGAGCAAGATCAGACAATACAGCAGAACATATTAGCCGACTATTGTAGAGTGGCATAAAATCACTGTGCACACCCTCACTATCTAGATCGTCCATTAGATTCTGACTGGGAAAGCATTAGTACTGAGTAGAGCTGCACAATTAATCAAAATGTCAAACTGTGTAGTTAGGACTGGGCGATATGGCCAAAAAACTGAGTCTCAACTCAAGGAAGTAGGTAGTAGTAATTAGGTCTAAAGTATTAACATGATAACAATTCAGTATCAAGTTATCCCTGTGAGTGTAAAATAATTATTTTGTTTAAGTTTAAAGCCTTTACTGAAACTATGCAAATCTTTAAAATGTACTTGCTGTCTTCTCCCTACAGGGAAATTTGATCTCTGCATTTTACCCATCACAATACACACACACAGTAGCTAGCATAAGCAGTTAGCATTAGCACATAGCACACACATTAGGAGCAGTGAGCTACTGTACCACTGAAGCTGTTGGAGGACCAAATCCAGATTTTAACAGTACTGGAAGGAGAATTAACCAATATATACCTGTTTTTAATGGTGGGGGAAACTGGAGCACTCAGAGGAAACCTGTATGGTGCAGGACGAGGAAACTCAATACAGCTCATATGTCGTATCTAGGTATGTAGTGACATGTATCAGCCACACATTGGTACCATAGGTTATTTTTTAATGATGGTAGTGGTAGGTATTTTGTCCATCGTAATATATTAAAGTTTTTTTCCTTAATTTGTATGTGTTGATCTTCTGAAAAGCTGACAGACTTGCCTTTGAACAACAATCAATGTCGAGATGCAAATAATTGTTTTAATACCATCTGAACTGTGTCAATATTTACACATTTGATGTTTGACTACCTAAAATGTAATTTTCTGAGGCAGGAAACTCAGTTATCGGCAAAGTGAGTAAAGAAACATCTAGATTGGTGTAAAACGGCTCAATAGACAGCAGATCTCGTCACCAATACCAGTCCTCAAGAGCGAGATAAAAAAATACTAAAGGAGGTGAAAATCCCTCCAGTCTGGTCATGTTGAAGCTTCAGTAACTCAGAACAGATTATGGAATGAGAAATGAGATGTGGAGTCTGATACTTCAACAGTTTTACCACTAACGGTGTCTTTCCTGACTTAGAAAAGCATCTTTTAAATTACCATGCTTAATTAATGTGTAAATAGTATCATAACTCAAAGGGGATCAAAAAATTACTTGTCTCACTATTGACTATAATGCAGATTCTCCCTGTAATTAAGTCCCATGGGATGCAACGGGAAGGGGCGGGAATTCAGCTCTCTATGAATTTACATTATTTGTTGTTAATTTAAATAATCATTAAGTAGCCTTTAAATCCAAAGAAAAACATATTCACAATGAACATATGACAGCAAACAAACTGAGAGCTGTATTTTGCATTTGTGTTGAAGAAATGCCTCCAGGGGGAGATTTTCATGAAGCAAAAACTTGATCAATTGAATTAGATCATTTCCAATATAAAATTGATAATGTGGAGCAGGGGAAAGATGGCCATCAATAATATCCAATATCATCCCTAAGACTGAAAATATACAGTGCATGTACAAAACTAACTATCTTTGTTTTTACACAAGTAATACACACTGAATAAATAAACCCAAGTCACTGAATGTTAAACTCAAAGTAGTTTATCAATAAATGTGAAAGTAAATATACAACCATAACACCACGAATACCTGTATATTATATTTTTTATAGTCTTGTTAAAGAACTTAGGTGAACTGTTTGGCTTTTAACTCAGGACAAAAAAATAAGCCTTTAAACTAGAGAGAAATAACGATTTATTAATTATGATAATTATCAGTGTTGATTAATATGATCATTTTTGGCTTCATCACCCAGTACTACTGTCAGTCAGTGGATTGTTGGTGAACTGGTGGCCAAAAAACTCAAACACAACCTCTACCATGAAGGTTTTTCACTAGTACCGTTACAGTTTCAGAATGACCAAAGACTGTTATGAACAAGATGGTTCAGTGGAGAGTGAGTTCCTGGTTCACTGTCACATGGTCTCTGATGCCCCGCCCCTTTAGGAGACTAGAGGCTGTTCCAATTCATTCCTATGGGAGAAGTGAGCATGATTTCCACATTTCCACTGAACCTTTCACCCCAAAGTCAGCAACATAAGTGCTGGACCCATTTTCCACAACTCGGATCTCTTCTGGACAAACTGAGATTAAATGGCACTTTTAAGATGCACAGATCAAGAGAAAAAGGATTTTGTTTGAGGTCTGTCTACGTCTTGTGAGATCTGCAACACAAAACTCAGCGTAAAAATGAGTGATAATTATGCAAGGGAGTAGGTTTGATTTTCACATTGGTGGGGACACAACAGTGCTCCAAGGCAACACTCCTGAAAGTTGATGTTTTTTTGCATTTGCAATCATAATTTCATAGCATTTAGAGCTGATCAAACAAGCAAACAATCATAGTCAGAAAAATATTCAGTAACTGACATGTTTATAATGCATATCTGAATATCTAAAGAGAATACAAGAATTTAATGCATTCTGCAATGTTATAGGTTAAAGCAACAAATGAAAGACAAGGAGGCAACTTCTAAGAGTTCTCATCTTTACTCTGTAGTGCAAGGCTGTAGGGCAACTGTGCATCATACTGTCAATTAACATACTGTCCATCAACACCATTGGAAATATATAAATACAATACAACAGTGTAAATAAACATAAATGAAATGTTTATGTTTATACATATATTTCAATTTTTATTTATTTTTAATGGTTTGTCACTAATACTCAAATACAAGCAGATTAGTGTCCACTGGTTGTTCTTATTTGAAAGAACCAAACCCATGCCAATGCCGGTCTGTAACAGAAATGAATTGATGGCAGATTTCCGTCAGGTCCGTGTTGTCCAGTTTTTCTTGAAAGCTCTGATTTTAAAGCCACATGGGTGAAGCATTGTTATTTGGATCATCATCACTAACATTTGTCACAATGCTGAATCTCATGACAAACATATCCATCATTTAACTTCACCTATGGATTTCCAGCCTCTCCTTCAGCTTCTCCTCCTCTATCTCCTACAGCTTCTCCTCCTCTATCTCCTACAGATTCTCCTCCTCTACCTCCTCCGGGATCTCCTTCTTCATCTCCTCCAGCTTCTCCTCCTCCTCCTCCATCTGCTCCAGCCTCTCCTCCTTCATCTCCGACAACTTCTCCTTCTCTACCTCTTCCAGCCTCTCCTCCTTCATCTCCTCCAGCCTCTCCTCCTTCATCTGCTCCAGCCTCTCCTCCTTCATCTGCTCCAGCCTCTCCTTCTCTACCTCTTCCAGCCTCTCCTCCTTCATCTGCTCCAGCCTCTCCTCCTTCATCTCCGACAACTTCACCTTCTCTACCTCTTCCAGCCTCTCCTCCTTCATCTCCTCCAGCCTCTCCTCCTTCATCTGCTCCAGCCTCTCCTCCTTCATCTCTGACAGCTTCACCTTCTCTACCTCCTACAGCCTCCCCTCCTTCATCTGCTCCTGCTTCTCCTCCTCTTCCTCCTGCAGCCTCTCCTCTTTCATCTGCTCCAGCCTCTCCTCCTCTACCTCCTCCTCCATCTCTTCCATCCTCTCTACTGTCTGTCACCTGACAAAAATGTATTAATGCATGACATATGAACAGATTAGGCATACAATGATCATAGAGTTTGATGGTAGAGTTATTACCTGAGCAAAAAAGGCTTTTACTTTCAATTATTACATGTAATTTATTCCCCAAAAATATGGACGTATAAAATCACATGAGTATCTAGAATCTGAGGTTTTATTGTATTTTCTCCACAAATTTTCTTCATTTGTGTTTTTTAAACAGTTCCTCTCTTCCACACAAATACATGAAAATAATAAGTAAAAAATAACTTTAAAAAAGTGTACCTCTTCGGTATTAACTATTGTCTTTTATTCAATATCTGTATTGTTGAGCCTCTACAGTTATTTACCCTTGAAGTAACTTACACTTTGACTCCTAAAGAAGTGTCTTATGTCCAGTTTTGTTGACATCCTTCAAATCCTAATTACCAAGCACACACACATGCACACATAAGAACACGCACACAAACAGACACAAATACAAATGTAAATGACACCACTGATATTAAAATCCATCTAGCCGACGTGACCCAGGCAGAACAAATGCCAAACATGTTGACAGCTTACACTCGCGGTTGCAGATACATGCACTGCCTCCTGTCCTGTCCAACTACAGACTGATCTCATGAAATCGCGTTGTATGACATGCCAGTTCGGTGCCGTTTGACGTGCTATACGTGCGCATTTGTGAGTTTTGGCGTGTTATTGGACGCTGTGCGATTGGCTGTCAATATTTGCCCCATTTTGCGGTTCCCCTAACCCTAAACCTAGCCCTAAGCCCCGGTGTGTGTCATGTGACATGGCTTTCACATACACGTGGAAATCTTAAAATGCATACATAGAACACATCAATTAGAACTGGCGTGTATATTAACGCTAATTCATGATATCACATTGCCAACTAGCAGGTTGCAAGTAGCTTTTACAAGCAGATGAGTGACAGCGGGGATGGCCAATCATATGTATGTTAGCGAGAAACTGGCAGAGCCAATCGGAGAGTGATATTTAGGTTAGAGGCGAGACTTCTAGCAGAGATCGACTGTTAACGCTTTGTGTGCCATAATCGTTGACTGAACACTACGGACACCGGTTGTATTGATAGTGACTACACAGTAGCGGATGGATATTGGTAGGGACATGTCATGTCCCTAGTGCCTCCACCCAATTCTACGCCCCTGTAATTACGATAAAATAAAGTTGCTTCCCAGCAAAAAAATGTGATGTTAGTTTATCATTGTATTTAGACCTAATTAAGCTACACTCTCAACCCTTATGAGGATACCCATTTGGTACTCCACTTCATATCAGTAATGAAGTATGCGCTGCACCATCTTTAGAAGTGGAGGACCCTTGATGTCACTCATATGCAGTATATGGTTTTAGTAAAGAAAAATATTTGGACTATATTAGATGATAGTGAGGCTGTTCTCAGTGATTTTATGTCATTCTAAAATAGTCAGCCTATATGCCCTGTTGGATCGTGCTGTCAGTTTGGGCTGTATTCTGTTGTGTTTGGCATTTTGGATTCAGTGATACCAACCAATAATTACTAAGTTGTCCACAAAAAAAATCACAATATGACATATTCACCAAACCATCCCTAATACTAGCCAGATAAACACAAAGAATAAATGGGTGGTCAAATTCTACTCAAACATCTACACAGATTTTTTATCACGCAGCTCTGAGGAGCACCAGTGTGTACTCCCGTATTATTCTAACATGTGCACATAATATCAATAAAGGTACAGACAAAGTGATTTCAGAAAAATATAAATGATCTATTAGCTCATGCACCCTACAAATAAGGTACAGTCTGAATCATGTGTGGCATTTAACACACATCTTTTCCCAGTCTGGTCCTTGTACATTTTACAGTATTAGAGATGGGTGGGTCATACTTTAATTCTCAGTGTGATACAAAATTTCACAACACGACAAGAAGGAACTAAATACCTGATGAGATATTCAAAGCTTAGCAGAGTAAATAATAGAGAAAAAGAATACTAACATTAAAACTTTTTAAATTATTTCACCATGTGCACCAATGAAGGTGCACTTACAAACATGCCTCTCAGTTTCATTGCTATAAAAAAAAGATAGATGGAAACATGTCACCACAGATCGTAATTCCATGGCTGCTTGTTAAAACTTGTCAAGCGTTGTTTCATGGATGAACCAGACCATCGACAGTGACATTTTTGTAAATTCTGAAAACTGATATTCATAAAAGGAAAAATGTTGAATAATAGGTTACAGGTTGCAAGTATATTAAACTATCCTTGAAGCAAAGTCCTGCATGAACCTATGGCCACATATACAACAGAGTTTCAGACATGACATAATAACTGTCCTGTGTCAGATACTTTATTTGCCTGTTTTTACAGGTCCCAAAGACACAGAAGGCTGTGCACCTCAGTGGGGGGCAGAATGTCCATGACAGAAAGGACAAAGCCGCCCTGAGCCCCCATAGCTTCAGACAAGCGGACACAAAGGGTAAATCCATCAAAGACGGACAGTTTCCTCAGTTCAGAACAAAGAAAATAGGTTATATAACTAGAGCTGTTGAATGCTGAGAGAATAATTGGCAGAGGGAGAATGTTCCACATGAATATAGGGTCAAGTGCATGAGCCTGTACAGGGGCCTCTATCACCTTACACTCCGTGCGATGCACATGGCCAGTCCAGAGAACAAAGGTTAAATATATTCGGAAAGTGAAGAAGGCACTGCACAAAAGGTAAAAAACATCATCAGCCAACTGAGACCTTGAAGATCTGAAAGAGCCTTCAGGGTTTTTAAAATGTATTTAAAAAGATACGGGTCATCTACCAAATCACAGAGTGATCAGTCCTGTAAATGGGGTCGACTCTACAGCAGCCGCCTGCTCTGCCTCATGGGAAAAATATATTTATCCATTAGATGTGAGCCAGAAGGAGACAAAATGAAGCAAAACTCAAGATGTCATCGTTGAATTCATCATTAACTCTCTCTTTTGACATAGTGATTATACAGGGTTACATAACTGAGGGCCCGGGGGGCGGGGGATCAGTTCACTCTGTCTCAGGGCCCCCTTTGAAAGGAACATTAGCTCCAGGCACTAAACACAGGTAGAACTTTGAGAAATGTTCCTTAATACTAGAACCGTTACAACTTATTACACAATCACCACATCACAGCTGTTCAAAATAATCATGATAAACAGCCCCATTCACATGTAGAAAAACCTGACGGAAACACAGTTCATCATTATTTCCTCATTGCGCTCCTTTAATGACATCATCTTGTTGTGTCCCATTGTTAATCTGTCAAGAAGTCAATGCAGAACTAGCACTCCAGTGGTCTACTCTTATTTTTATTTATATCAATTTCTATTTTACAAAATTTACATATTTGATGTCATGCCTGGTTTTAATATTTCGGTAATGGGCTTTGTATATTTAAGTTAAATCATATCTGACATATTCACTTTATATCTAAAATCCTATGCTAATAAATGTCTTTCTCTTAATAAGTTGAATAATTAAAGTATTATAAGACATAAAGATGACAGAACAGTCAATAATACTGGTAAACGGGTAATTGCAGATTATGTCAATTAATGTCATCTAAAATTTCACTATTGTGTGCAGTATTGTCACTACTGGCAATTCACATTAGTCGTCTATTGTTTTTGACTACAGAGCAGTTTTATATTGGTGAGTTCAGTCCTGAGACCTGTTCTCATCCTGCGCTGTCTGACACACATCATCAATCATCAATCCGGTCTGGTGACTTAGCATTCAGTAAAATTCCACCCTAATAGAAATCTGGTGACTTTGCGCTGGCCAGCGTTATACCAAAAGCCCCATCTTTTCACTGTGTGCCAAAGGGTGACACTTGTTTTGATAACATGGAGCTAGGATCAGGGATGCTGTTTGTTCACCGCATGCCTGCAGAAAGTAGATCTGGACCACCACTCGCAGGTTTATTTGTCCCACAAATAAACCTGCAAATTTTTACAGTAGAAACACTGTGAGTAAATGTGTTTAAATAACTTTATTTTAAGTTTACTTTAAGACCATTGGCATAAAGCCATATATAGTCAGGCGTGATGAGTAAGTTACACTCTAGTGTCTCTCTACACATTCACAGCTTCCTGATGAATGACACCTCTACTGATACCCACATCTAAACTAATTAGTTCTCTGTAGAAAATGCTTGGTGCACATCATTAACTCACACTAAACTGCCGCAAGAATAACCAAAAGCCAAAATAGTAAAACTCCGCCAACATCACCTACAGACATGTTTGTATAAATACAAAAAAAAACACAAAAAAAACACAAAAACGTGACGTGCACCTCCTACGGAAATGATGACCTGACTTAAAAGGTTGGGTTGAAGTACAAATTATAGTAGACAACCAATATTAACGTGATAAAATAACTAAAAGTGCAAGTTCTAATAAACGTTGGTATCTTTGAACAGCAGATTCATTTTGTGTACTTTGTGTGTAATTAATGCTATTTCCGCTTAACGGTATGAGCAGCTACAGAGCCTGGACTGAGCGGAAACAGGCCTGCCATACATAAACAGTGAAAGCACCACTCACCATCGATGTCACCCAAAGTGAATTCGTCCCCTAATTCTGCTAAAGTCGGGTCCATGTTCTCCATGGATGATATGTACTCTCCACCGTCCATCCCGTTTGTCAGCAGCTCGCCTCCCCGGCTGTCACCGGAGGGTCGAACGAGAAAAGAAACACGATCCGCAAGCCGTCAGGAGGCGTCTCCAAACGCCTTCAAAACAATTACCTGGTCGGGACGTTTGTTATTTATCGGAATAACCGAAAAGCAACACCTGAGCCTCAAAAGAGGCGGACTTCTACGCCAATAAACTCATTCACACCAATTTATGTTTAAGGCGACGCCATCTTGTTTTACGCTGATTACGTCATTCACAAACAGACTCTGTGGCCCAAAGCAGACTCTAATTGGTCCAAACCTAGCTGTTGTTGTCATGAGACCAGCCTTCATCAGCCAATCAGAAGAGCCAATTTGCCGTGGTCTGATAGTACGTCAACCATCAGAAGCTTGTGTCCCATTTGAATAAACCGCGCCCCCTCTGTTCATGAAAAGAAGTGGACCTCATGAGACAAATTCCGCACCTCAGTCCACGGAAGACACCAATAATCCACACACATCATTCTATTTATATTCCTTTTCGTGCCATTATACGATGGCCTTGACAGTAAATTAATCACTGTCAATGTTAGATTTCCAAACGTCGATATTGGATTACAGTGACTGATTATAAATAATCCAGTAACTATCCAATCAGCGGAAACAATACCATATTTCTATTCAGTAACAATTTTATGCATTTCAGTCAAGAAATTAAATATTTAAGGTATTTCTGCAATTTTTTAACTTAAGAAAAACATGGCAAACAACTCAATAACACAGAAAGAAATAGTCAAAATGGTCTTTATTGTGTGACTTCACTGCAACAAATTTTTCATTGAACAGCTGTTAACACATTTACAAGTAGTGAGGTTGAAAGATAAGTCACTAGTCTACTTATCAAAACTTGTGCTGTTAAATAACCATCCACTGTTGAATTTTAGTGCAAAGTTTTTGCATTTAATGACAGTTCTACAGTCAATACTTCAGGTCTTTTGTTCATTTTCTATCACCAATTGCCTGAGCAATATCGATGATAACAATAGTAATTTCATTAACACTGGAAAGAGAAATGTTGACAATTAAGCTCCAATAACTTATACTATCCTTATATAAAAGCCCAAAACAAAAATAAAATCAGAAGTCTTATGAAATGTATCCATCTTCTATGCAGTTCGATGTCCAGGTTTTAAGGTTCAGAGTGAAGAGCTTACAAGGTAAAATTACAACCTTAGATAAATTATATATATATATATATATATAATCTTTACAAAGCAAAGTTTAAGTGTGATATGATGGCATACTTCCCACTGACTATGAATCATCCAACACAGCAGTGCAAATGTCACTGAGGACATTCATCACCCTGAAAAAAAAGTTCCAACCACCACTTTAAAAATCAATTTACCCTTTGTTTTATCTATTAAATGTGACATTATAAGCCTATTATACCACTTTGGCCATCAGTTGTGGATCCTTGAGGCAATTTTATACCTTATTAAGGAAAGATTTTATGATTAATTTTTATTATTTCATCTTCAGTCTATTTGTTCCAGTAGATTTCATAGGACTTCCTCTCTGAGTAACTGGTTTCAGTTGTTCCAGTGCCACCCCTCACTTTTTCCTTCACCACCTTTACTACCAGACCACCAGCCAGAGCGATACCTGCTGCAGCTTTGCCAATATCAGCCACTGCATTTAGGATGCGGGTTGTTGTTGAAACAGTACTCCAGGGGTCTGACATGACTCTGGTGGCTGCTGAGGCCATACTGGGTGCTGCAATCCCACACAGAGCACCAGCAGACCCGCTCACTGCTGGGACACTTGCAACCATCTCCTGAGCTACAGCTGCCCCTGCTGCAGGAGCTGCAACACCCGCCGTTCCACTTGCTACAGTAGCCACTGCATGCTGCCCTGCGGCTGAGGCTAGACTAGCATTAGCGGCCCCTGCTGCTGCATCGGCCCCACTAAGGGCCGCCGTGCTTAAAGCTGCTCCTTCTAGAGCTGCACCTAAAGCAGCACCAGCTCCCAAGGTGCTTCCCACTCCTGCTGCCACTCCCACAGCAGAAGCCCCTACGATGCTAACCTGCTCAAGGGCATCTAGAGCTCCTGCTCTAGGACTGGCAGCCTCAGTGCCAGCAATGGCTCCCACAGACCCGCCCAAAACTCCACCTGTAGCTGCCCCCAGAGCCACTGCAGTTTTCCCTGCAGCCGCTGCCACTATGGCTCCCACGGCTTTCCCAACACCTGTACCTCCAGTCACAGATGCACAAGCTAGCTGGCTTGCAGCAAAACCAACCGAGTTTCCCACCAGAGAAGCCCCAGCTGCGGCTGCTAAAGGTGCAGCTGCCCCAAACACGGCCCCCACTGCCATACCTGTGGCCCCAGCGGCCACCAGGATCTTGACTTTCTCCAGCACCTTGGGAGAGAGAGCAGCTTCCCTTCTCAAACGGGTCAGTGATGAGCGGAGAGCCTGGCGTCGGCTGACCATCCTACCACTGCCCCTCCGCCTGTCTCTGAGCTGCTCTCTCAGAAAGCTGAAACCCCTGTTTCTGCTCTCTTCTGTCCATCTCTCCACCCTAAAATCCTCTTCATTCATTTTCTCCAGATCCCTTCTACTGAGCCTTTGTGATCTAATTGCACTGCTCTCTGTCCCTTTAGACTCCAGGTCACACTTCTGTCGTTTAGCTACTCTGGCCTCTTCCTCCTTTCTGTCTTCTTGTTCTTCACCCTCTGCTTGTCCTCGCTCCCTCAACATCTTTTTCTCCTCTTCCCTGATGGCAGCCTCTGCCTCTAAAAACATAGCGTTGGTATAATATCCTGTTTTAGTTTGCTTTACCATCTTGTCAACCTTCATCAAGAGTTCTCTGACCTGTGCTGAGTTACTGGGGTCTTTGTTGTTGAGTACATGGTACCTTCCCCCACACCTGTCAATAAGAGCCTTAAGCTTAGCAGGTGCAGTCTCATTTAGGTACTTTTCAATCTCTAATCCATCCAGGTCATCACCCCTCGTAAAAACAATAACAGTGTGGTTACTGACTGCATCCTCCCCGAATATCTTGGCCATTTCACAAACAGCCTGGTTCTCATTGTCTGAGTATCGACCAATTGGCACCACCAGGAGGAAAGCATGAGGGCCAGGTGCAGAAAGAGACACACATTTAGCTATCTCTGCATGAATCTGCTCCATACTGAGGTGAGTGTCCCCAAAACCTGGCATGTCAACTACCAAGACTCTCCTCATAATTCTCCTCTTCCTCCTGCATGTGGAAGCCACAGCATCTTCCTCCTCCTCCTCTTCCTCCACTAGCTCTGCGCTTCCCTGCTCACAGATCTGGGTGACGGAGCTGGCACTGATCTGTGACAGAAACTGCCTCCGGCCCAAGATGGTGTTTCCAGAAGCACTCTTGCCAGATCCAGTCTTTCCAACAAGGACCAGTCTGAGTTCTTCATTCCATCTGCTTTCAGAGTCATCTTCTTCCCTCTCAGTCTCCATATGATCTGGCTCTGCTCCGTCTTTCTCGTCCAATGATAGAAAATCTGTCAGAAAACAGAAATTCGTTTTAACTTAGTGAGACAAGTGTATCATGATATCTAGACTGCTATTACACCATAAACATTGAACACTACAGTAATTAACAATTTGGATTAATAGTTTAACGTTTTAACATGAGTGATAAAACGTCCAGTAAACTCTTTGTTATTCATGAATGTTCCTCAAACACAAAACACAGTAACTGAATAGGTTAGCTAGAAAGTTAGCTGAGGAATAAGCTATTATGTACTAAGTTAGCGTCAGATAATACGCAGTAATGCAAATCTCGGACACTAAAGATCAGGCAAAAGATTTAGAGCTCAAGAAATAATCAAACAATCCAAAGTGCTATGCTATGATCAGGTTGTTGTCAGCCAAGCTGTTTAACCCGTAAGTGAATACCGTAACTGCTAACAACATTAGTTAGCATGTTAGCATTAGCCGCTACGAAAGAGCAACTGTCAGGACATGAGAGATAATCTTACCCGGATTCACGTTATTGGACATATCGCAGGGTAAATAAGAAAATCTTCGGTTTCTGCACTCAGTTATCCGTCTTCATCATCCTCTGAATGGGGCTGGACCTACACGTGGGCCTCTGACCAAACTCTTTCGAGCCCAAAACACAAACAAAAACAGTGCCCCTAACTTCAGTTGGACTTCGGTCCGGTTTCGAGGCCGCCTGCCCCCTGTTGGCTGATCGGACACACTCATACACACTTACCTATGAGAGTAACTTTATTTCATTAAATTTGATAACAAAATGGCTTGTTCATTCTGCAGCAAAGATATTCTTTCTCTGAATATACATATAATTTTATAACAGTCATAATACTATTCCAAAATTACATTAATCTCAACCCCATAGATCTAAAACGGTAAAATGTCAATATACAGCAAAGAAAATATTCACCGAAACCAAAAATAAAATGTAAGGGTGAAAGGTGACATACTGTGTTTCTTGTTGACAGATTTTACCAAAAATAATTCTTGATTATTTGTCATTAAAGTGAGATAACAAAAGGGGATGGTGTATTAAAAAAAGAAAAAAAAAGACTCCCAGTCAGATATGTTAAATGAAAATTCAGAGGATCATCTGTGATACTGACAAAGTAGAAATATTTTAAAAAGATAAAATAAAAAAATAAAAAAGTAAAATGCATCCTTTCAACTTGAGCAGCAATAATAACATATATTTGCCTATTCACACACAGCTTAGAAATATCCTAGAAATCCCAGTTCATGGAAAAGTCTCAATAAAAAAAACAAAAATAAAAAAAACAATAAAACATTATATCTCATCACCATATCATCAGCTGAACTTCAAATATGCTTTTAATGAAGTGAGGTTGAACTTATGTTTGGCAACAACAGGTATTTAAAGCAAATGAGTTTCAGACACATTAAATTTAGACTACACACAGTACATTGGGTTTTGCGAAGTTTTGAAGCAAATTTATTATACTAAAAGGATTCGTGTTCAAAAGTACCTTTAAGTAATCCTTATCAAAAAAGAGTTTCCCTCATTCGCTCCTTCTCCGCAGATGCCTTTTATCTCAAGTTGATTTTCCAATTAAAAAAAAAATCACTGTGGGAGGACAGCAACTCAGGCCTTTGTCCAAATGACTAACCTCCACTCTACTCATTTTGTGTCACATTGAAAGTTACTCTCCCGTTTTGAACTGAGCACCTGGCTTTTGTACAGGTTGATGACAGCTCTTCTTTTCTCCACTGTCATTAGAGTCTACAAGTCAAGCCACCTCTTGTGGACTGTGCGTATGCTCCTCTTCCTCCTCCTGTTTCTTCTTCTCTGCTCTCCGTAAGCATCGCGGTGCGGCGCTATAGCTCTGTGCGGGAGCGGGAGATGCGAGGGCCTTTCCGGATTTCTTTCCTCTTCTCTTCCTTCCTCCTCCTCTTCTCCTCCTCCCTCAGAATCTTCTGGAAAGCCTCTGCAGTGTGAAGAACCTGAAGGAGAAGATGCGTAACAGTTCAAAGCTCTCTGACAACACTGCGCGTTCTTCGATTAGATGCTTTTTTTTCTGTAAACAGCATAATAAAGCAAACATCTGTGAGTGCGTATCCCCCTGACATTTCATTGTGCAGGGAGTGTCTAGGATGTTAGAAAGTGTTAAGTGGGTGAATACTAGAGGCTGCAAAGTGGAGATTAGTGGGCCATTTGAATGCTGATGGGTGACGGGATGTTATTACGTGTGATGATGGTGATGCAGTTTGACAACAAGGTGTGTGCAGCTTACTTACATCGTCTCTCTCTGTGCGGTAGGGGTTTAGAAAGTCTGGGGATTTCTCTGTTATTCCCAGTTCCTGTGACATCTGAGAGAGGAGCAGAATAGACAAATGACAACCTGTCACAGTGCTTATTTAGAAAAAAAAAAAGCATTTCAGCAGCTTTTTTTATACACTTTGACTGAAATTGAGAGGAGAGGATCAAAAATTAAAAGTGAGGTACCGGAGGCAAACTTGAGGGCTGAATGCACACTTTGAGGGCTCTAACCGCTGCAGCAGGCTCAGAATTAATCCACTATATAATCCTCTTGGCACATTGCTAAGGTCACAGATTAATCCTGCAAGGATTTTGTTCATTAGCCTACACATTAAACAGGGAGCACATCTGGAGTTAAAGTTTTATTCTTTAAAATCTTAAAAGGACACAATATCTCTGATGCATCAGGTGCCAAATATTGCAGGTGTTAGGAGGCAGTGAGGATGGATTATACACTCGCATGAAAACAAACTGCATTATTATCTATATATATGACCTGTGGTAATTCTATTATTTCACTACAGAAGGAGCAGTTTATCAGGTACTATATTGAATTGTGCATTAGTTTTAAACAATGTTCAGTGTTGAGCGCTCAATTGAGTCGATTACTTCCTTTCAGTAAAATGGGATGACTCATGCTGCACTAATTAACTGCTCATTCATACAGTAACTGGCAGAAAGACGGTGAATGGATTCAGTTAGAATATTCTTAAGCAATGAAAACCTTATGAGTAAACACAGACTCAAAGGATTACATTTTTATATTCTCCGTGTTTGCTTTTCATCTCAGTGTGATCCACTTTTTCAGCCAAAAAAAACCAAACATTTGACTATTTATTCTGCAGCATGGCATCTCGCAAATATTTTCTCAACTCAGAAAGCCTTTATAGTCGGCATGAAACCTTTTCAATGCCACAAGTGCTGAAGGCATCAGTAGACTGTGATCAATACAACCATCGACAGGCAGCATTCATTACGAAAATAGATGTGGGTGGTTTTTATCTTACTAATGTGAGGACGTGTTGGTGTGCTCCTCCTGTGAAAACACCCGTCTGGTTACAGAAATTCAGCCCCCAGCGCAGTAGACCGCCCCAGTCAGCGTTGCGGTCGTAGTAGTGGTGGACAATGCGGGGAAAACGCAACGCTACATCGCCGAAAAAAGCTGTGTTCTCCACCACATGGGAGTAAGCTGTGAAGATTGTAGAGAGGAAAGAGGAAAGCAGGTTGGTTAAATACAGAAAAGTAATCCTTATGGACACAGATTTTGAAGATATGTGTGCCGACAAAACACACACGCTGATAAAGAAAACAAAGAGTTTGTGGTGCTTTTCCAGCAATTTCCAGATAACTCAAATGTAGTGGGGGTGTATAAGCGGATATTCCTGACATTAGGCATGACAGAATCTGTTATTTTTGCCCAAAAGAGGATGACAGGAAGACAGGATGACGGACAGAGGTCGATTTTTTTTGAGACGGCTGACAGAGCACGGGGCAGGCCAGTCAGAGGTGAGACTGAGCGCCACAGTAGAGATGCTGCTCGATAAAAGCGTCTTATATAAGAAGAGTGTGAGCCGCTGATGAAACAGCTGAGGTGCAAAAGTGTATCAGACCTTCTTTGATCTTATCGTCCATGGGGAAGGGGTCATCAGGCTGCATGTTAGCTGCAACCAGGATTTGTCTGGAGTCCTCCAACACCTTAAAACATGAGAACAGGGGCTCAGTATTGCTTTTATATTCATTTTCAGTATGTGCAGTGAATGGAAACAGCTGAGCTTATAAAGGTGAACACAAAGAAGTCAACAACCATACTTACAGCGATGTTTCTGAGTGTTGATCCCATGCAGTTACATTTATTGCTAATATGTTTGCTCTCTTTAGTTTAGCATATTGGAATTCTCTAGAACAGGGGTGCCAAACATATGGCCCGTGGGCCAAAACTGGGCCGCCAATGGATCCACTCCAGTCCGCGGGATGAATTTGTGAAATGTAAAAATTACACTGAGGACATTAACAATCGAGGATGTCCAAATTATTTTAGTTCAGGGGCAATATGCAGGCCAACTGAATCTCACATGGGTTAGACCAGTAAAATAATAACATAGTCTATCATAAATAATGACAACTCCAAATTTTTCCTCTTTGTTTTAGGGTAAAAAAGTAAAAATACATTTATATTTACAAAGTCTGCGTTCACAAAAAGAGGGAAAAATATGAACAACCATGTACAACTTGAAATGTCTTAAGAAAAATAAGTGCAATTTTAACAGTATTCTGCCTCTTACTAAATAAACATTTTATGTCTTTGTAGATCCACTGTAATCTGTAAGTTGAGATGCACATGTGTAATTGATGAAGCATAATATTGTTAAAATTACATTTATTTTTCTTCAGAAATTTCAGGCTGTTGGTGGATATTCATGTTATTCACATTCTGATAGTTTGAAAATGTAAACATTTTCATAATGTAATTTAACTTTTTTCACTCTAAAACATAAAGAAAAGTCTGGAGTTGTCAATATTTATAGGCTATGATGTTATTATTTTTCTGGTCCGATCCACTTGAGATCATATTGGGCTGAATGTGGCCCCTGACCTAAAATGAGTTTGACATCCATGCTCTAGACCTCATTAACACAAGAGATTTTGCCTTATATTCACAAGTAAAACACAGATGATCCTAATAACATTAATGATGGATCTGTTCCACTTAAGTGTCCCAGAAAGCCATGCAAGTGAGGCAGCCTGAACGTTCCAAAAGCCTGGAACTGAGGCGCCCACGTGGACTGTAGCTGTTATGAGTTAAAGGAGCGACAACAGTGTGTTTTCTGCCTTAATTTATCAAAAAGCCTGTCCCGAAAAATTTCTATTATTTGTTAATAACACAAAATACAGCTGAGGCCAGTGGTGGAAGAAATATTCAGGGCCTTCATTTAATTGAAAAAAAGAAAATAAATAAATAACTTCACTGCATTAAAAATAAACATCAGTATATGTTTCATCAGCAAAATGTACTTAAAGCTGCGGTGCTTAATAGGTTTTCAGTGTCACTGAGCAAAAATCAATGTGATACAATATGTGACTTCTTTGGAAAATCTACCATGAGACGCAGCCTTTGGTTAATCACAGGTGTTTCAAGACAAGTAGGGGGTTAAATATGTGGTTGACTGCTGGAATTACCGAATGCTGGTCAGGTTCTATCAGGTGTGACTATTCAGCTCTGTAACTCAACACAGAGGCTTAGGAAAGTGGATGGGTGAGTTATCTGTATATACTTGTGTTCCCATTTGGACCCAGAAGAGAGAACTATAGAAAGAAAGCATGTATTTATATATTATGGTGTTTTTACCCCTGATTTCCTCCCCATCAGTGCATGTGATGCTATGTTTGAAGACATTTTACTGCTACATTACAACCGAAGCCCTAACTCTGTCCTTTAAGAACCTCACATCTATTTTCAGCTTTGCGGCCATGCATTTTCCAGCTAAACACGGAAAGTTTTATAAGGTTTATTTAGCTTAAGAAGGAGAATTTTCCTCCACCCATATCCTTAAGCTTATCACAAGTATCCAAAATGAACACATGTGGACAAAATATGTGATTCTCACTGGCCAGGAAGAATGGAACTGAAGTACTGAATCTGAAAAGAAAGATGTCAGGGGAGTACAACGTACAGAATTTGCCACTCAGATGTAGAATATTAAGCTTCATTAAATCGAAATACTTATACACAATGCTTGAGTACATTACATTCCACCATTGTTGGAGCTGATGTCAGTCAGGTTTACAAGGACATATAGCTCACGATAAGTGTTTAGATAATAACGTTACACAAGGAGACGTATTTCAAACCTGTCCAACCATGGGGCTGTTTATTACTCGTGTCAAACAGAATCACTGCATACACGCTTGCGTTTCCGCAGCAGATATTTGATACTTTGTCACACTGTGGTTTACATTGAAGATGTCATCTGATATTAAACAGTAAGTGCACTGTTCCTTGGGGTGGTATACGTATAAGCATCCTATCTCACTCAGACGCGCACAGCGGGGTAGAAACGCTGACGGTGAATTTCAGCAGCTGAAAGTTGACTACGCCGGTCGTCCTTGAAAGGCAAGCAGATGCACAGATAACCGTCCTCTGGGAAAGTGAGACGTATTGTAAAAGCAAAGCTCAGAGTGGAATGTGAGTGAGAGGCACTGAATTAACATTAGAATGAACGCGAGGAAACATGCTGATGAATGTAATGACTGGATTTTAAAGCCTGGGATTCTCTGCCGGGCTGGGAGCTGTCTTATCCCTCGATGTGCCCAGAGCACGAGGAGGCGGAGCCCTTAGAAGTTGTTCTTACTAGTGGCCTTGCTTTCCTCCACCCACAGACTTTTGTGCCCATGTGACAGCCTACCTTGAAGAGTCCTTTGAGCATGATGTCTATAATCTTGTACTGCTGGTTGATGTCGTTCAGCTCTACCAGATTCTTGAGCGCGTTCAGCTGATCCTTCCTTTTGGTCTCGAACAGCCGCTTGTCTGATAAGAGGAGGTCAGGAGGACACAACATCTCACATGAACGTTTACCCGCGCACCCATCTGTCACATACATTCGTATTCATGATCACGCCTCTACAGGCCCTCCGACGCTGCCTGTGAATGCAGCAGCGGGTCCCTGCAGCAGAAGGATACATATCTCCAGGTTGGAGTCATGCCTCGATCGGTGCACATCGGTGTCTGCTGAGCTCAAGGCAGCGGCCGCGAGTGCCAGGACCATTGCAAACATACTCTGCATGGTCAGGAGGGGGCAGCAGAGAGGCACTCTTCTGAAACGGAGATGACAAGCAATTAGATGTGTTGTTGAATATGTAAATATCGATTTGGTTTAGTGGTCCTAAGAGAGAAGCAAAACTGAGTTAAGACTTTCTTATTATGCTATACACATTTTATTCTGATAAGGGATAAAGGTATCTCACATAAGAAGAGGGTGAGCTTTGACTGAAATCATTTTCTTACTCGTCAAGTCATTTTTTTCCTCTCTCTACTGTGGTACTTTTGGAACATGTGAAATGGGGAGATATGCTTGGAATAAGTGGTCAATATGAAACAGCAGAGGGTAAGTGGAATTCAAAGCGGGGGTCCTTATGTTCTTTTAAAAAGACACATCTGATGTCTGGCGCTTGAAAAATCCTCAGAGGAACTTTTTACAGTCTCTGCATCAGACTCGCTCTCTGCTCTGCTTCTCTTGCTCCCCGCCCCTCTGGTCTCTCCATCCTCAGCAGTCGTCCTCTTCAGGATTTTCATTCGGCTGCAACTTCCTTCCCCTCAGAGGTTTTTATTCATTTGAAAAAAAAAAAAAAGATGGATGAGGGGGAATTGAAAGCGAGAACATAAATAAAACAGCTAAAAATAGATGCTCATCAAATGAAAATTTGATGAAAGCCAAAATTTAAGAAAGCATTAGCAGAAAACAGAAGTAACTAGAGGCAGGAGAGACGGTTGATGAAAAGCAACAAGACAACAACAACAACAACAAAACAACTAAATCACACAATTCATGCATAATTTAGCAAGGGCTCCATCAATTATACTATCAGTGGGATGCAGAGGGGGTACTGGGGCTTGGCTGTGGGATGTGGGGAAGACTGTAAGAAGCAGGACGACGAGAGCAAAGAGCGAGAAGGCAAAACCCTGCGGGAAACAACAGCTTTTCTGGTGAATATTTCATCTACAACTGCCAAGACACAGTAATAGAACTAAGAGACGTAAAGATAGAGGAGCAAGTGCAAGATAGAAGAGGAGTATGAGGCTGTGCGAGATGATAATGAGCACCAGGGACTTTATTTTGAACTGATGGAATTAATCTTTACAAGCCTGGCTGCCGATTCTTGAATCTAAAGGGCCGGGAAGTGAGCAAATGTCTTGGAGTGTGAATGTTAATTTCAGTTGGATGAGGCCCCTTGAGCGTCTCATAAATTACAGGGGAAAAGCATATGCTCTTAGATATATAGTGCACAATTCTTCCTCGGAGCTGTGATAGTGTGACCTAAAGGATGATCATTCTGTGCTGAAACTTTGGTTTATACAGCGCGTCCCTGCTGGCAGCAGGGGACTACCCTCGTGGAGGTTTTTCCTGACAGCAGCAGTTACTTCTCTTTTAAGTGGTGGCCTCTGTCCTCTCAAAGTCTCTTACTTAAAAATAAAACTTTTCTCCTTACATCGTCAGCAGAAACAAGTGTTTTTGAACAACCGGCTGAGTGAAGACAATGTTCGATTAAGGCCAATTTGTGCATTCTGAGAACATCTTTTGGGTGGCTTCCCAGCTTTCTGAGAAATGCTGCACTAAATATCCTTAAGTGCTGGTCGAAAGCCTCCATATTTCTTGATAACAGCCAAAGAAAGGGGGCCTTGTCTCTCTCGCGGCAGCCGCTCGGCAGATCTTTTTGATGTTCCTATGTGCTTCTGAGCAGGCAGTCATGTAGCAATGACAGATATTTATGAGCAAAAAGGTTATACTGCTGGCACAATTTAATGCAGCCAACAAAGACATCCAGCAGTCAGTTTTTATGCAAAGGGCTGAGATATTAAGAAGTAGTGTAAGAGAGACATTAAGGACAGATCAATCATTTCTAATGTGGCATGGGCAGCACAGGAATGAGTCTAAATGCATCCATTAACTGTAAGCATGCGACTCTAATTACAAAGGGATAGTCAGTGGAAATGAAGTCAAAGGAAAACCTACCGGTAACTGTGGGATCAGATTACACATGAGCTAATGACAATGACTGCAATGCACTGCACACAGCAGAACCATCTGAGGACAGAAATGTTCGATTCAACTGCCCCTTAAACCGCACACAGGGCTGCACGGGGAGATACGACACCCTTAACAAATACACTGCTAATACACTCCAACATCCACCTGGGTGATTTCTGCCTGTGGTCATGACAACAAGCGCATCCCCACATCCCCCACAGCACATACAGTAACAACATGAGGACACTGCACATACTACAGGTCAGTGTGAACACATGCAACACAGCTGCCTTTCAGAGTCTCCCCTTCTGGATGCTGCACTGACTGGGTTTCCCCTCTGGCGGTCCCTGTGATGTTCAGTACTAAAGGTGGGATGGCCCTGTTTAAGACTTAGTCTGTCCCGATAGTAATTCAAGTTGGGTGAGGTGTGTGTGTGTGTGTGTGTGTGTGTGTGTGTGTGTGTGTGCACGACTGGGAGGTCTGAAAAAAGCAATGTGGTTCTTGCTGAATCTGTGTAAGCCCACGTAAATCTCTTGGCCGGGGGAGATTTTCTTCTTCTGCCAACAACAATCTCCCGTGGCAGAAGAGGCTGCAGTTTGATTTCCTGTGTGCAAGACTCTTGTTCCAGCTTTGTCAGATAAGTAAGCTACCATATCTAATCAAACTACAGACCTGTGAAGATAGCTGAAGTCCCTGAGGTGTGAAATCATGCAGCTGATATTCTAAGATGTCTTGCAAAGGAAGGACAAGATAAACACAATCTCCAACCAAGAGCAGAAAACTATTAACTAAGCAATTCAGTAATGTTAATTTTAAGAGGCAAAACTGACCCTTGAGGTGAAAGCAGCTTCTGAAAACAGGATGCCTGACAGACAGCTGGATGGGAGCAGGAGTGGATCCAGATTCCCTCCGGGGTGTGAGTCTGCTGTGGGAGGTTTGAGGTTCAAGGAGACACACATCCTCCTCCTGTTTCTCTGCTTCTATCTGTAAGGCTCTCCCTGTCATCATTCATGCAGAGGCACAACCACGGACATGCGTAATGGTGATGATGATGGCTGTATCTGGATAAAGACTGTCATGTGGACCATCAATTACGGTTTGCTTAATTGATTGCATGGCCCCTACCTGACCCGCATTCCCTTCAGACGAGCGACAGCTTATCCACGATTAGAAGTTCATTTACTTCCTTTTAACGCAGGAATTAGATGAAGCTTCGATGGAAAATGCATCGCACACGAGCATCATCTTTGCAATAATGTATCAATTACTTAGATATAAGGTTTCGTGCTTTCGAGAATGAACCCGCCAAGTATTCAGAGTCGCTTTTTGTCAAATCGACCCGCCTGTCACCGTAGATGTATCCGTATGTTCCAGCGGACAGCACGGAGCATCCAGCCGACACAGAGCCGGACATTCAGCCGCAAAACTCGCGGATCACTCACCGTGTTGTAGCGTGAAACGGGCAGAGATTAGCTGGCAGCGTTTTCTCCAAAGTAGTGCCGTTTAACCTCTTTATCTCCGCGCCGAACGGTTGAGGTCAGCTCGCCGATGAGTGGGGACGGGACACCCAGTTTGTCCCCCCTAGATCGTCAGGTGACAACTACGCGGAGGTGGAGGTGTTCATTTACATGCGGCTCTCGCTGCTCCACTCCGCCAGCGCCACGATCACACCGGCTGGCTCGTCTTGGACGAATGACAGCGAGCGAGGAATGAACGCGGAGGAGGATGTGGTTTCCGCACGGACGATTTAGCGAGGGGCACCACCGAAGCGTGGGTTGCGTTCCGCTCCGATCAGTGGGCTTAATTATAGAAATATTTCTAGCCTCGTTTTGGATGAATTTTAATAAATTGTACGGAACAAAATAGGTAGAATTAGAATATGTAATGTGAACTGTACATGTGGAACTGAATAATTAATTGATAATGTGTAAACTACAGCAGACTGTAAATGAAGCTGGACAGGAGGATGATCATTGTCGGCCACAAAAACCAAACTGTCATTGACATACAGGAGGAGAAATGCACCACCCCTATCTGAAAAGACTAAAATAATGTAAAACAAAGACATGAATGAGTTTTAATAGATCATTTATTAAAAATAAGAGGATCTCTAAGGATATTTTAACCTTTTTTACCATAGAGTGTAACTGAAAACTATTTGCAGTCATTCAGAGAAAATACATGTGCTACTTTAACTGTAGAATGAACAAAAAGAACCAAATGTAACTGCAAATTAACAAGGGCTGGATTAAAAATATCAAATCAACCCTTATTTTAAGGATTCATTAAGAATATTGACTTTTTTCTACCTTTCCCCGTTCTTCTTGCATGACCACGGGGCTCTTGTATTTGCTTTAGGCTCAAATCTTAATGCAAGAATTATTATTTTTAATAATACACCAGGTTAAAGAGGTCCATGCTCGATTTTTAGCTCTCTGTTTTTAGTATCACAGCAAAATTAGCATTGTAGTTGAAATATTTGCAAGTCAATCAATATTGAATCAAGTTTGGAAAACTAATTCAATTGGATCTTCTGAAATTGAACTGAATCAGTTTTGGAAATCACTGTTAATACTCAGCCTTGAATCAACAATGAAGCTCAGCAAGCTGATGGATTTCCAGACTTGGCTGAAACATCAGTTTGTTTTCAGTATAAAGTCAGTCAGACATATGTACATATTTCCAATACGCCTGGAGAATGGAGCTAAGGAACGTGCAGGGGAGGACGAGACAAAAATCAATCATGACAGATGTATTGAACCTTTACATACTGACCCAGGCTGAAATATACGATAATAACTCTTAGTTGTGCTGCACACTTTGAAAGAGATTACATGAAAAGTATTGCATAGAGATTCAATAACCTGCCAGGGGGGAAAAAAATCAATAAAGATGCTCTTACTGATGTTGGAATCACAGTATGGGTATCTTTGACAACACTGACAGAAGCATGCAAGTGTTTTTTCTGCACGAGCTGAAGCGTAGTAAGTGTAAGTATAGTCTGTGTGTGTTTTGTGCAGTTTAGAGGTTTAATTTCAGGCAAGGGATACAGGATGTTGCAGTGCAGATCGGGGCTCTCAGCAGACGCCTGCAGGCCGAGGGACTCCATCAAACTTTTTGCTCGCTGCTTGTTCTTGTCTGTGAGCGGTGGATGCAGGACACTGCTCTGGACCTGAAAGAACAACAGTAAAGGGAGACTGAGCTGGAAAGTCAAAACAGAAGGAGAGGAGATGAATAAGGAGAAAGAAATGGCAACACACATGAGGATCAAGAAAAGAAAATTGGCAGAACATAAGACATAATGCCAATATTGAACTATAGGTTAATAGGCAGCAAAGAAAGGTCAAGAAACAAGTAGTAAAAATTCTATATTGCAATATATGTTATATATGTTTAAATAACACTTTCATAACATTGTAACAGAAGAACCCAAAATACCCTGGCAAGCTGACAAAAGGTACATTTTTGTTTGTAGTTACAGCAAGAGGGAGCAAAGGCGGACTTGTACACACCTGGGATTTACAGAGTATTAAATAAGTAAGCAAGACAGAAACCTCTTCTACCACAAAAATGAAACTATTTATTTCAGCTGTCACAGGCACACACGGAAGATGAATAAAGTGTGCAAAGGCTGTGAAGCAGCAAATACAGCCATACTGAAAATGTAACTGTATACTTAAAGGAAATAAGAAACCATTACCACGTGTCATAAGAAGAGAAGAAAAATGGAAATCTTGTAGAGAACATTCAAAATCATGAGAGGAACTCTACAAAAGGCTTGTGGAAGTACCCTGCAGCAAAAAACAGGGTACTGTTCGAGGTTGTTCATGAGGAACCAGCACAGAGCTGCACAAAGCTGATCAAAACTGTATAACACTAACACACAAAAAGAAATCAAGGTATTGGACAAACACTGACATATTAAATACATGCCTACATGCTCTTTGTACTGTTTATCAGGGTGCTCTTAGGTTTGTTACAGGCCTCAGAGCTCACACTCGTCACTGTGTTTAACACATTGAAGCTGGACGGACAGATCTGTTGACACACAGACTGAAACACTGGTATTCTTTTATTTATAAATGTATTTCTGGCCTGCTCTGACTTCAATCGTTACAGTCCACGGTCCCAGGATCTGTTATCTGTACGTGTTCCAAAAGTCACAACAGAACTGGCAAAGAATGTTTTTAAATATTCTGCTCCCACTGCCTTGAACAACCTACAGAAGCAGATAAAACTGAAGGAACACTGTAAATACATTCAAACTCATTTTAAATGAATGGGAAAAAGGATAAATCTGGCTGTAGATGTTTTTCAAATTGATTGAATCGGGTTCTGCTTTGAGATGCTTTTAAGAAACATTGTCGTATACTTTTAGTACCTTTTAAATTATTGATGGTGTTTTATATGTATGTTGTTAGTGTAGTGTTTTATATACGGTTTTAGAACTGAGTTTTACTGTGTTTTATGTATGGTTTTAGTCTGGATGTATGGATGACATTTCTATTTTCTGTAAGTTCTGCTGCTGTCTCTGCCAGGAAACCCTTGCAAAAGAGATTTTTAATCTCAATAAGCCTTCTCCCTGGTTGAATAAAGGTTAATAATTTTAAATTAACATATATTAGTACTTATTGTGTGTTGGTTTGAGTGGCAGAAGACAATTAAGGTAACAAAAGAACCAAATTACCCTCATCATTGTATCATAATTATCATCATTTGTCTGAACTGGCTGATATTAAGGTAGGACTGAGAACTGATGGTGTAGACAAGGGTTCAGACAGAATGGATAATATCTACTTCAGTACTTGACTGTGAAGATCAGTCAAAGCACTCAGCAGGGCTCCTACAGTGTCTGTACGCACCCACACTACTTTGACAAAAATGATTTCATACATGACATCAACCAGACTACCACAACTAACTGGCTATGGTTGATGGAAACAAAAAAAAAAGCTGAAAAGTGAAGGCAACAGTATGGCTTTTGAGGATGCTGTTTCGAGGAACACAAAAATACTAGTTATTCATCACAAAGAGCAGAAAGGAACCGCTCCGGTGGCTCACCTGGTGAAGTACAGTCTTTGTAGGCTGAGGTCTTACTGCAATGACCTGGCTTCACCTTTCTCTAATATCTTTAATAAAGGTTAAAATGACCAAAAATATATCTTAAAAAGTAAGGATCAAAGAGTTAAAGACAGAGGAATAAAACATAAAATACCGGTGGATTGGAAGTCTTTAAAGAGAAAAAAAGGTTAAAGGAAGCAAAGCTATATAGAAAAACAGCAAAGTTAAAGGTTATGTTAGCTTGTGTAAACCAGAATGAAAGACACAGAAAAAAAAGTGATGCGTTACTATTATAAGTTTACACGCGTTTGAAATTATGAAAAGAAGCTCCTCTCTTAAGACCGACTCAGATTTGACAAGTTGACTGAGTATGCAGCAAAGTTGGAGCAGCTTCACCCCATTAACCTTTAACACAGGTCACTGGACTGTATATCTATACACACGCAGGCAGGAAGACGAGCACAAGCAAACGTGTTATGAATCAAAGTGAGAGTGGCAAAAGCAAACGATGCATGTGTGCTCACAGTGTGAATGCACACACGCCTCCACACCCACGCGCACACACAGTCACTCAGATGACAGTAACATCAGGCCTCATGGGGAGGCAGAAGCACTAATATGATACCAGATCACTGACAAAGGGCTCAGAAAACTTCCACATGAACTGAGATTTCACTTCAGTCCAAAGGCAGAGCAAAACCTGTGACGTGAAGTTCAGTGTGAGTGTATTTATATATTTACGCACACAACGTTTTAGCATTAATCTATATATAGGAAGACATTTTAGTGGGTCCTCATGGCCTTACATACTAGTTCTTATACATGTATTCATAGTTTCAACACTTTTGTACATACTTCCTGGCCTGAATTTAACTCAGCATAAAAAATAAAATCATTCCATTGGATAATTACTGTAGAGATTCATATTTTTCAGTTGCAACAAGTTCTTTAACTCTAACTGATGCAGTGAGTAGCTTCTCCTTTCTAAAATGACCATCAGTTTGATAGAGAGTGTAAAGATTGGACTGTGTTTCAATGGATAAAGGTCATGTGGTCTGATGAGTCCAGATTGACCCTGTTCCAGAGTGATGGAAGAAGTGATTACCCATCATACCTAGTGCCTTCAGTACAAGCCTGTGGAGCTTGTACTGAAGGCCTGTGTATGAGCCTGTGTATGATCTGGGGTTGGTTCAGTTGGTCAGGTCTGGGTTCAGCAACGTCATGTGTCTATAAAATGAGGTCAGCTGAACATGAATATACTGAATGACCAGGTCTGGACATTAATGGATTATTTCTCTGGTGATGAAAATACCAGGATTCATCAGGATCAGGTTCTACAACAGTGTTTCATTCGACATCATTTACACACATGGATTGACCACCACACAGTGCAGACCAGAACCCTCTTCAGGATGTGTGGGAGGAGACTTTTCCGACTCTCCCATCATCATTATCAGATCTTAAAAAAATTAAAAACAACTCTGAATACTTAAATACTTAAATGTGACATTTTTAAAAGAAATTGCTTAAGCACAGCGTGGCAAAAACCATGTCATATATTAACACTAAAAGCAGTCCAACAAATATTATTTGTGTAACTTTTTTGGTCAGGCAGTTTAAATATATAAGTATACATATTGTATATACAGTGTTAAAAATGAGAAAGTAGAATGAAAGAATATAGGTTATAAGAATATGTAACTCATCGGTCAGCTCAGTTCAGTAAGGTTGTTGTTACAGGTGTTTTTGTGGGCGACGTAGATGCTGTGAAAGCCTTTTTGATATAATTGGACTAAATACTTATCAAAAAACTGTGTCTTATTGCAGAATTTTATACTTACATTGCTCTAATCTTTAGAAAATAAAAATGTGAACAATCTCCTCATAGTCTGTCCAAGCTAATGTGGATTCTTTTCTCTCCACAGTGGAAGACAAATTTCAGCTGAATTTTTTTGGACATAGTTTCTTTAGCTTAGACACATATGTACAGTAGGTGCTGTCAGTGAAAACCCTGGGGTTTGGGGCTAAGGAAGGTATTATGTCTCTAAGCATCCTCACAGAGATACTAAATCACCACTTGTGTGTGTGTAGAAGACAGATTGGAGCAGAGAAGATGACGAGGAGAAAAGTCACACCATCTCCAGTCTGTTCAGAGAAGTATGCCTGTCACACTGAACCCGTGCCTCCCCTAAACTGCCTCAATATCCCCACAAACTCAGGGATACACACATACACATACAGCGAAATGTGCAAAGAGACACGTCCACACACACACAGTTCATGATTCCCTGGCACACTCTGTCTGCACTGGGAGCTGCAGTGTGTGCCATCATTCTGTCACTCCTCTGTTTCTGAGCTACTTTCAGAATACTAAACGCGTTCCCGGTCCGATATGATGCCAAATTCAGGCTACACAATCTGATGTGGCTGCTGTTCCTTCTGTGTTTTATATTCTCTTGAAGCACATTCAGATGTCCTTTATGTGTGTGCTGTAAAGTTAACGACATGTTGCGCGGTTCACCCCAACTTATGTTTCCAGCGGGTTTTTCATGAAGAATATAAATGTTTGAAGCCGGTTCATACGGTGCCATATTTCTTCTGTGTGATTCGGTTGCGGACTGTACAAGAGTCAAGAAGTTGTGATGACATCTGAGCAGAGCAGAAATTACAGCAGAGGACTGGAGAATAATAATAACTGCCTTATTTACATCTAAAAAAAAAATAGAATTATCAGCATCAAATTCCTACATAGGCACCCATGATTACTGTCCCCAAATCAGTATCCAACCAAATGCAACATATGGTCAAAATGTTCCAGCAGAATGTTTGATGTCACAGTGAAAATGACCTTTAACCTTTTAGATTTAAAATGTCATGCTTCATTATTTGGTCTTATTAAATATTCACACATCATCATTAGTGCATTAATTCTTGACTTGTAGTGAAAAGGTGATTTGTGAGGCTACAGTGACCTTCACCTTTGGTCATAAAATCCTAATTAGTTCATCCTTCAGTTCAAGTGAATGTAAATTTGAAGAAATTTCATGCAGACGTCCCTGAGATATTGTGCTCAGGAGAATGGGTGGAGGGATAATAAAACAGGCTTTAAGATTGATACTGAACTTTATGACTGCTCAGGCTTGCATCCAACACAGTACAGAGACTGGATACGCATAATTTATAAATGCAGGAGGTGACTGTGTGCAATCATTTTGCTAGCAGGAACAAAATGTCTACAGAAAGCTGAACAGGCATTATTCTGACTAATAGTTTTATAGTCATAATTTATTTAAGCTGGAAGTGAGGAAGTGGTGACTATTTTTATTTCATTATTTGGCTCTATTTCAGAATTTAGACAAACCTTGTATTAAGTTTAACTAGTATCCTGACCTGACACCTCAGGCTGAAATTATCCACTTATTCCTTCAACATAAATGCTATCCAGCAAATTGGTTCCCCTGTGTGTCACAGATACGCTGCTTATCTGCATCAGTGAGGAGGAGTTTTAGAAGTGTTTTAAGTCAGCACTCGAATTGAGATAAAGAGGTATTTGAGCTGACATGATTAACAACTTTGCAAACACCAAAGGCGTTCTGGATTCCAGAGGCATTTGCTTCAGACAACAGTCCTGAACAGCAGGTTTGTCATCTGTGGATCTGGATGCCACACATACTAGTCACCACATTGGTTTGTCCAATTGCAAAACTTAACTACAGCACTCAGTCAACCTTTCCACTGTTAGCGTTATTGTGTGTGGAGGCAACTTTTGTAAATTACTGCAGTGTTGCTGTGAAAAATGTTCTCATTTGGATTAAAGCTTCAGTGTGTGATACTTTTTTGGCGTCATTGAGCAAAATTTCCATTACTGCTTTTTCAGAATATTGTAATTCAAGTGGTCTGAGAGGCAAAAAGATTCTGCACCTCATATTGTTTCTGTTAACAGGCTGTGGAAAATCTGCCCTGTACTGAAGATTTTAGCCAATCATAGGGGTTTTCAGAAAGGTAAGAAGGGTTAAATATGTGATAGTCACCTTTAATTACCAATCGCTGTTAATATTGTGTCTGATGAGACTACTGTTCTTCATGACTCGTAGCAAAAGCAACAAGATTTTGACTTCACTTTTTCCATAGTGGCATTCAGTGGAGTCAGGTTCAACAGGTTTGGGAATCCATACCTAATTTTTATAAGAGCGCTGTTGAACAGACAGGTTGGACACCATAAAGGAGTATGCATGGAGCTACTGCAACAGTTTACAAAAAACAGCATCAGAAAAGAAGCTCTCATTAACACACAAGACAAATAAATAACAGTTAAGTTAAAATTTTTTCCTCAATAATGAGTCTGCCCCCCATCAATATCAATAACTAACTGAACCTTAGCCCTCAGGGACAGACTATCCAATCAGATCTGATTGACCAGTTGGACCCAGTCTCAGTCAATCAGTGACAGTTTGGGTTTCACTGAACCGTACTGTAGCTGGAGACGCAGAATGCTAGAATGACTGAAGCTTCTGAATCCAGATCCTGTCAGACATCTGACAAACTATAATTTGCTTAAGCACAAAGCCAGTGAAGGAGAACAGACCCAAAACTACTGCAGCCATTTTAACGATTTTAATCCAGATTAATAGACCTGATCTCCAATTTGAGTACATTGAAGTTAGAATTGATTTGCCTGCAAAATAAATGTAGTATGTTTTAACTTCTCATTTGGGCACAGAGGAGAGAGCCATAGAATTAAGGTGTATATTTTCAAATTCTGTCTTTTTACTGGTGATTTCTAGCTTCTGCAGCCTTACAAACCTGTTCTCTCCTGCCCACGTTTCCCCTGCTGTTTCCTTATTCTGCTGCCCGTGCTGTTCTTCATGGCAAATAAAATATAAAAACTGTGCAAACCTGACATATACTGAGCATTCAATGAGCTCAATCTCTATTTTAATGAGAAAATACATATCTGCGAAGGTAAATCCTTCCGCTGTGTGGTCGTCCTACATGATTTTTGTGTCTGAGTGTGTGTGTGTGTGTGTGTGTGTGTGGGTGCCTGGTGTACCTGTGTGAGGAGCAGCCTCAGGGCCTGTGCTGCTTCCTGGCTGAGCTCCTTCACCCCCATTTTCTCCATCGCCTCCATCACCTGCAGCAGGTCAGGCTCCCACAGCAGTGCTGTACTGCTGTGCTGCAGAAGCTGAGCAGGATGAAACACAGCAAAGATGTAAACAATCGCACCCTCAAACAAACATGTCCATGTCTGTTTATATGTACATAAAGAGATATGTTTCTAGGCATTCGTATACTGTATATCTACATGTATCTTAAAACCTACACACAACATACATAAGGAGTAAGGAGAATGAGAGTGAGGAAGCAAAAAAAGGAGGAAACGGACAGGAACAGACAGAGATAGAAGGACAGAAAACAATCATCATGCCATTTAAACTCCATGTTTTCTGGAAGTTAGACTGGTATAATATGGAAGTCAATTTAATAGTCAAGTATAAACCCTGGAAATGTAGCGGACTGCTTACAGCTGACCAGTAGTTACACCCTGATATCACTAAATAATAAATGACAAGGGAGCACTCAGAACCACACATCAACACACTTAACAAGTTTATTGACGTGACGTACACAGTAAAATTCATTCTTATAACTTATATGGTCCAACAACAATGAGTGCTTCTATGTTTCTATCAACCACATTAACTTTTGATATTTCATATGAAATATTTACAACTGCTCTGATCCATGCCCAAGGCATTGGCTTTTTACATGTATTGATATGTATCTTTTGGTGTTCTTTATTTTTGATAAATACAACTGAGAAAAAAAGGATGATATGCAACAAATGGCTGAGGTCATTGCAGTACATAGTAGTGCTGCAACCACGACAGCTGCCAGGGCACTTTATTTCATTTGAGTGGTGTGTATATGTGTGTATGAGTGCAAAAAAATCTTACAAGTGTGATGAGTCTGAGAGTGACAGGATGCAGGAGACTGGTCTGTCCGGAGCTGCACAGGCAGTAGACCAGGAACCGACTCCACAGCTGACACACCAGATTCTTTGCTAATGCACACACACACACACACACACACACACACACAAATGTCAAGTGATAGTTTTCACCTCTCACATGCATTAATCTGTGCACTTTCATCTTCCTCTCACAGTCATATGCTTTTACATGTACAGATCACATACACTGACAGTTTCTGTACCTGTAGGGGCATACTTCCTCTGAAGGAAACCCAGCAGGGAGCTCAGACAGTTGAGCGAGGCTCTCAGGATTACCTCATGCTTCTGAAGACAAATACAAATACTGTATTAAAAAAACAGCGAGACATGGTAGGAATGGACACAGATACAGCAACAGATGCTTTGGAAACAGGCATGGGCAATGCTCACACGCCCACAGACACATGTTTGTGGCTGCAGTGATGCAGCCAGAAACAAAAGGGAAAACAAGGGAACACCGGAGAGAACGACTGAGTAAGGGTTTAATAATGTATGTCTCTCCCACAGTGGCGGTGCTGGCAGTGAGCACTATGTAGTGTCCAAAAATACTGAAGTAGGCCAGGCAGATATACAGCAGACAGTGGAGAGTTCTAGTCTAATCCTGAGGTGGAGAGGAGGAGATAGAAGAAAAAAAAGAAGTCTGGGTTAAGAGTAGGTGGAAATGTGAGGAGAGGAGAGGAGAGGAGAGGAGAGGAGAGGAGAGG
>JAPQRQ010000027.1:2857558-2868361 GCA_037367365.1 Apogon talboti | reverse complement strand
ACATGCAGTCCCCAGTGTGGTGGTGCACCATCTACCTGGACAATGATGGTTGGTTGAAGGTCATCCAGTTGTGGTGATAGACATTCAGTCAAAAGGTCAAGGTGCTTTTGTAATAATTTTTTTTAAACTGCAAAGAGACTTTTGTGGACACCCTGTATATTCCCCTGTATATTCACACTCCAGCTTCCTCCCACTGTCCAAAGACAAGCACCTTAAGGTTAACTGTTCAGTCTAATGTGCATAGCTCATGGCTGTGAATGTAAGAGGGAATGGGTGTTCACCTGGATATGTCAGCCCTGAGATCAACTGGCGACCCATTCATCAAATATCCTGCCTTTCTCCAGTTAGCAGCTGATAGGCTCCAGCACCCCTGCGACGCGCCAGAGGATTTAACGGTATTAAAATGTTATCTTCTTCTACGTATATTTTTTCCGAAGACTGACGGTTTGATTCCGCTGTGTACATTTACATGCACAACATCTCTTATCTCAAATGATGTAACAGTACATGGAAATTAAGAACAAAAGAATCAGTGGTTAAATTTGTCTTCAATTGTTCTGTATTAGCCTGCTATTGTCGCTATAATGTTGGATTAATATAATTTAATCAACACTGTTTTATTCACTCTTTAACTTCTTTATAAATGAAAATTTGCAAGCCTGACCCACACATGTACACGACTGTTTTTACAAAAACAGTATTTCTAAATGCCCCTGTGTACAGACAACGTTAAACACTTATAATACAAGTTTTAAAATTGAAACTTAGACATTTAACCTTCCTCCAAAATCTTGTCACATAAAGCACACTCAGTGCTAGTGTAGTGTAATCACTGTAGAGACATTGAAGCAAAATCAAATCAAATTTTTTTTAGTCAATAACATTTCGCTTTTCACTCAATAACATGGTCATCTGAGACCAAACAGCCCAGGTGTGACTCGTGCTGTGGGCTGTTTATAAAGTTGACTTAATTAGCAACATAACTCTTTATAGTGTTTGCTGCAAGGGAAAAAAATACCATCAGGGTGCTTCTGTTCTAAAGCGTCTGACATTTTAAAAGCCCACTGCGTAAAGCAGAGTTTTAATATATACAAATGAAGGCAGAAAGAAAACAGAAAAATATGCCATGTGATAAAAAGCAAAGCATTATCTTCAGTCTCTGAGATGTGATGAATTTATGATACGGTGATTTAGACAAAAAAATGACAGGACTTAAATGTGTTACTATAGCTGTCGTGACTGTAGCTGTTAAGGTATTATTGAGAATTTATGTGTCTGCCTAAGAAAATGAAAAACAGAACTGAAAACAGATTAAAGGAAGAAGTAAGAAGTCATCCCCTGAGGCAATGTGACACGTCGTCTTCCTAAGTACAATGTCTTTGATGTAAAAAATTATACGTGCAATGTGTAAAACTTAGGGGGATTTAGGTTGATTTAATCACATAAATGGATTATGGTACTGATAATCATGTTTTCACCTGTGTATGATTGTAAGTCATGTTGGAAAATGAATAACTGTTGTGTTTTCTTAACCTAGAATGAATTATTTAAATTTTCACTACTATCATGTTTCTGCAGTAGCGCTTAACTGACTTCCACAGTAATTGCACATTTTGCAAAACTGATGCTTTTCTCCATGTTTGGGCCTTTCATCCACAAATAATTTGTGTTTTATGTTTCAACGTTTCAAATTTTTAAAAACACATTCCAAAGTTTAAATTTTTATAAACTCTGTGTGTCTGTGTGTGAACATGGAAAACAAACAGATTAGAAAACTCTTCTCATCCCAATTTGTGCATGTCCGTTGTTGATTTGTGTAATGAAAATGCACCTGAAACATAAAATGTGGGTCATGTACAGGTATATATAATACTTATAAGTATTATGTGCAGTAGATCATGGTCAACAGACACATTTGGGAGATTGATTATGGCAGTAATATAAAGAAGACACTCAGACCAAGACTTAACACCAACACAACCCTCTTCAAAGGCTTGTTTGTCTGAGCATTTGTAGAGGGTTGTGTTGGGTTGGGTGTCGGGTGTTAGTAATTTTTCTGTTGTAATGTGGATAGGGGTACTTTGTAGAAAAGTTCATCTGAATAGCAGTTTATTTTAAATAAAGGGGGGGAATACCTGAAATAAAGAAACAAAAGCCACTATAGGGTAGCATATCCTGCCTCAACAGAATCATCAAATGGTGTTTGTTCTTGATGTTACACTAATGTCCTTGACTTAGGCCAGGGCAGGAAATTACTTATATATAGTCGTATGTAGAAAATTTAACTGAAATTTGCAACTAATGTGCAGTATTTATGCAATTTGCTCCACAGCAGTAGATCAGTTGAACTGAATTTGTAGCACGTATATTAGATGGTTTCCAGTTTCTGCCGAAAACCATCAGCAAAGTGATGACCAATGGTATCATGGACAACACAGACCAATGACAGACAAAATAGCACAAGACTCTGCTCCAATACATAACTGAGGAAAAGCAGCAAGTTTTGTGGAGAAATCTTGAATGGTTTCTCTAGTTATGTTCCAGGAACAGAATGACGACAGACTGATGGACAGATGGACAGACATGCTGAACACCATCTCCCTCCGTATTATATGTGGGAGGATAACAGTATTACTGTACATTTATTCCTGTATTTCTGGGATCTTGTACTGACGTGTGCAGACTGCAGATGCTTACAGTAATGCAATATTTAAGCAGGTATATATCAAATTGATCCTACACATATATTTCAGCTTAAAAAGAAAAAGAATGTGGTTCAGCGCATACTATACTTAAGAGCTGCTCTATTATCAAACATAAGAACCATGCAAAATATGCTTAAAGCATTGCTCCCTGATTAGGGCAGATTAATTTCAAATATGAGAATCCATTACTGCTTCCTTCACTGCACTGCAGGTACATGAAGATGTCATAAATGGTTAATGCTTTGTGAATGAGCTCCATGAGGCTCTCTTGATATCACTGCCTGACTGGTTTTAAAATTCCACACACTTTTAAACTGTAAGACTCAAATCAATCTTCCTAATCTGTTCCAGTTCAGTACATCCCATCTTATCTGTTGCAACACACTTGAGGGATAGTTGTAGAACAGATTTTTACCTCAAAACAGTTTTCATTAATGATGCCACAAGTGTTTCTATAATACTTGGGTCTGAAATTGAAGAAACAAGTGAAAAAGTAAGTGGAGCTTACTAATACCCCCGCCGGTTGCACAACACTCTGCCCCTCCTCCTCACCGATACCCTGCCTACCCAGAGATTAATTTTAAGTCTTGCCGTTCAATCTTTTCAAAACTTTTCAAAAATTTCTAAAAAAAAAAAAAAAAATGCAAAAATTGACAGAAAGGCACATGTAAAGAGCATGTGTGTGAAATTTGAAAAGAATTGGGTGAATAGTATCTGAGAAATGGGATGGACAAATTGTCTAAGGTGACATAAAACAATTTATTTAAAAATCAAAAAAATGAAAGTCAGCCATCAAACCATGCACAAACTATACCCCCACCCCAGAGGGCGGGGGCATATACAGTTATTAATACCAACATCACGTGTCTCTTTAAGGTCTTGGAGCAACCATGTGCCACTAGAAGGGCTTCAATACGCCTTTGTCTGTACAACTAGTAGCAAATGGTGGAGACCTGTTTAGCTCAAAGGTCCAAGCTCTCCCATGGCTGCACAGCCTGAGATTCACAACAGCTACAAACTTATCAAACCAATCAGTAACAAATCACGGCCTATGAATGGGGGGACTGTCATTCTGCATGAGACCACAGCCATCAGATTTTTCTCTTAATTCACCAAATATCTGTATAGACAGTGTTTGAGTTTTTTTCTCTGGTCCAGTGTTGTATTACCTCGTCCTTGCTCATGTCCCATGTCCTCCACACTGTGTCTCTGCAACGCCTGTAGCAAGGTTGGTCTGAGACTATTACACAAGTCGGCAGCATAGTCACTCTGACAACACAAGGCGACTTCCAACACCCTCAGGGCTCGCTCTGCCAAACGAGTCTCTTGGGTGCACACCATGTCCTGTAGTCATACACACATGGCATACATACAAATGCGTATATAAATAAAAATTATGATTCAATCCAGATTAATTCATATATTTTGTTCAAACCTAACCCCGATGCCACTGTCAACCAGGAACTAAAAGTCAAAAGCCTTATTTCTGTTGTAGCTTCAACATAAAGTTTGTATCATGGCAGTCACATAGAAGAATGTCCTCAAAATGTTCTTAAATTCAAGTCGCCTTCTGCTGTTCTCACCAAAAGGATCGCTATGACTGGTGGGTACTTCTCTATCAGAGTCAGAAGTTCTGTTATTTCTTGTTCCTGCTCCTTATCTTGTTTCTCTTCTCCACAGCCGTTTTTCTCAGCTTTCTCATTGTCCTCATCCTGTAACAACAAATACAATTGAGCTGCTTGTATAACTTTCCCTAGAGAACACATGTTGTACATACACTGACTTTAATTTCACTTCAAATACAGAAATTGAACAGTATGCTTGAAAACAATAGACATCGTACCATAGTTGACTTTGCATTTGGGCCCCACGCTTGCCTGGTCAGCCACAGTTCTAAAACCAGTGGCCCGAATTTCTCTGCTAGCTCTGGGTAGCGACAGATGAAGTGAAGGAGTGGAGGGTGGTGAATATAGAGGGAAGAGAAGCTTTGGCAGGAGGAGAGTGCCTTGCTGATGCAGTTCAAAGAAGTCTTGAGTAGGTTGTTGAGGAAACATTGGAAAAGCAAAAGGACCGTCAGTAAGAAGTGTTCAGACTTAAGTTAAAGGCTGCAGTTTATACATTTCCTGCAATGCTAATGTAAGATTGGTTATAACCCCTTACACCGCAGGGTGTCTACTGCTTAGCTCTATAACATTTACAATCAATACAGAGTATATACCATTAAAACAGTAGCAGAGAACGCAGCCAAATATTGAAAAACACATGTTATTTTTTCAGCAGTTCTAGAAAAAAGGATGAGCTATTATTAAGATCGTTACTACTAAAACATCTAAAGCAGAGCCAAGAAAAATTTTACTGAACTCTAACTCCAGAACACACTTGTCTCTTACTCTGTGCTTGATATTGTAAGCAGATATTGTCAGTGGATATGATTTGATGACTCTTTGAGAGAGTTGAAAGATTAAAAATCTTAATATTAATCTTTGCAAAGTTGTTTACTTGTAAGCAAACAACACAATGGCAACTTTCCTTGAAAAACCAGCCTTTTATGCTGAATATATTGATGCGTCCTGGGCCCCCGCTTGCCCCCTCCCCTTGGGGGGGGGGGGCGCGTCATGTTCCCCGGGTTGGGCCCAGGCTGGATGCATGCCTCGTGATTGCTTTTCTACGACAGTACTCACCAATGAACTTTTGTATGTGCTTGCACAAAGGGTATCAACACCTTATCCTGTGTTTTTGGAATCCATTTTCCTTTTGTGTGCTATAGAGTGCATGGTGCTGTAAGTCCAGTGAACTGCTGAGTCCTACCACATCAAGGCTGGGGCTCTTGTCCTGTGTCACTGCCAGCAGATAGAGGGCAGAGCGGAGCACAAAATGAGGCTGGAGACTGCTGCCCTGCTCCTGCACCAAACGCAGCATGGAAACCACACTGGAGAACACTGTCTGATCTGGGAGGAGTCTAGACACAAACACATACAAGATTACAAATATGCAAAGATGTGACATAAACATTTACATCCAAATACATAAACACATACACTTGGATGTCAAACACTCCTATGCAGACACATGCATTGTTTGGATAAGTAAGTGGACAAAGAGCAGAAAACCTACTCCAGGGATACAATGATGTCATCTCTTTCCCATGCAAAAACACAAACACACAAAAACATACTTAAAACACACACTCTCATTTTCACTAAGTACATACATGCTACACACATAGCCCTCCTACGCTATGTAAATTTGTGTCCAAAGCTCCCATTAATCTTGATGAGACCACACAGTGGCAGAGAGAGGCTTTCATCCCATTCACCCCAGGGGGTAATGCATAGCCGAGGTTTCACAGAAGGACGGATTAAACTATAACCAAGCCCATGTATCTCTGAGGTCATAAAATATGTACTTAAGAACACCCTCGATGGGCTGCTGGAGCAGGGTTATTCTCAATACCACTTAAATGTTGTATTCTCCACTCCAAAGTGCTGATGGGATTTGCGAAATATAAAATATCTCATGTTATTTATTAGGATTTCAAAATTACTGTAAGTATCAAATGTTTCCAGAGGCACTTAGAGGCATCTCAAAAACATCATGTTATTACTGAGGAGTCCATATATTTGTAGCAGAACCAGGACTGAGTTTGAGTTTCAACCAAGTTACAGCTAATTTCTAAAAAACAAATAACAGTAGCTGTGTTTACATAAAATATCCAGCGAATCTGAAGCAAACTTTTGAAAATTCACAAAGATGAAAATGAGAATTATGGGCGTTACCATAAACTGCTTTGACGCAAAACACTTACGGCACCAGCAGGTGGTGCTGTATGCTATATTTCATATGGATTTATTAAACATATTAGAAAAAGTAGAGCATTCTGTTGTTGTTTTTCATCTAAAATGGCTGTGATATCTCTCATGGATGATACAGAAGAACATCTCAGTTTCCTCATCAGTCCACGCTTGCTGTTCCACACATGTTTTCACAATTTAGAAATATATCCAGTAATCTGAGCATCTGCAGCAGGCAGATCGGTTCATCAATCATCAGAGTTAGATTCATTCAAAAAAGGCATTTCCATTTGTTCTATGTGTATTTACCCTTTTGTGGAAAAAACAACAAAAACCACCTCAAAGGACCTCAAATACGTTTATGGAAACACCTACTGTGTTACCAAATATCAAGTCAGAGAACAGCTGCCTTGCTTAACAATACTGTACTACACAAATCCCTAAAACTGACAAAAGTATTCTACATTTGTACCAGCAGAATACAGTTTAGTTTACAGAAATATTCATTGACTACTTTGTTTTTTTGGAAAAACAAGAGCTGAGACTGGAATTTTATTGACTTGATTTGATCCAGTTTTCTTTCTGATGAGCAAACCCACAGATACATCCTTAGCAAAAGAAAGAAAAAAGTGGGTAAGTGAATAAAGTAGTAGTAATAAAGTAGGTTTTTGAGTGTTGTGTGTCTTTGTTTATTCCTGCAAATACAAATTTTGGTATCCAAGCTTTTAACTCCTGTGCATTGTATTGTAATACCTGTCTCCTTGCTGTAGAGCAAGGTGCAGCATTATAACCACACAGTACTGAATGGCCCTCGGCCCTTTATAGTCACACAGCTGAAACCCTGGGGCCTCGTACAGCAGGGATGGCCAGTCTGACAGACGACAACACAGAGAGGGAAGGTTGTACAGCAAGAGACTGTCCACCTCCTCAGCATCTGTACGGGAAAAAAACCAGAAGGGAAAATAACTTAATGATCAGAGAAGAATAATTTAATAGAAACAGGAGAGAGTGAAGAAAGAGGAGAAGAAATAGAAAAGGAAATGAGACTGACAGCACAAAGTCAAGTGCAGTGGAAAAACGCCTGAGGCCTCATTTACAAACAAGTATTACTCACCAATTTTTTGCTTTTGTCTATAGCTAAGCCAGGGCTGTTCACTATAAAAAATTCATCTCACTGCAAAAATGAGCAGGGCTTCACAGATTTCATAATTTTTTCCAGTTATCTGCATTTACATCAAAACATAAAACTAAGACCTATCGCTACCCAAGATGTCATGGATGCTTAAATTACATTTTTGGAAAAGTATATATAATGCAATGCAAATTTCAAGAGCGTTTTTCAATAAATGAGGTACCCGATGCGTAAAAAAATAACTTGCACAAAGAATGTGGAAGCCTAGATATAATATGAAAGAGATGAGTAAAAGGGATTCCAGCGTGAGACAGTGCCGTAGAGGCCTTATACCTCTTCAAGCACTGGAGGCTGGGACAGACGGGCAAAAAGAAAAGGATTTATATGAATAAACAATACAGCAGAAAATGGAAAAGCAGAAAAAGACGAGGCAGAGGAGAAATAAGAAGCCGAGCGGGGAATTGAGAAAAGCTTCTGAAATGGCAAAAACAATAGGACAAGCTGCACTGTGACGTTGCCTCGATCTCTGGGTGGTCTTTAGGGAGCTGGAGTGAAAGACAGAGAGGGCAAGAAAGGAAGGAATATGAGTGGGAGAAGAATATGAGATGCAGAACGCAGAAAGAGAAGGGGAAGCAGAAAAGAGGGACACTGAAGAGCGACACTGAACAGAGAAAATAGTGCAGCCATTATGAAAAGCAAGAAACGACGAGAAATTGAGGAGTGAAGAAGGAAACAACACCATATACAGTTCATGAGGGATTCATAGTGAAGCAGGGGCAGACCAAAGCGGAGAATGACAAATAAGGTGCAGTGAGATGGCAGACAGGGCTAAGGGTCACTGATGCATGACTACAAAAAGGCTATAAAGCCACAACACGGTCTGTAGGGAGAAAAACTACCAATCACCCAGAGAGGAAAACAAAGTAAAAAAGAAATGGGACTTATACAGAAAAAAGGAGGTGTGATAAATACAAGAAGAGGCAGAGGGAGAGGAGATCTAAGATCTAAAAGTCTGTAAGACGCAGGGTATGATGGTCTATAGGGGGCACTGAGGGCGATGAAAAGGAAAGAAGTGTTGTTTAGAAACAAAAAGAATATCTGAAGTGCACCAAATGCCAAAGTAGCAACAACCTCTTGGAAACTGCAGGGAAGTAAAGACAGAACATATACAGTCTTAAAGTCATTGCTGATTAAATAAATACATACTTAGTGCCGAATTCGGCTCACACTGTAAAAAAAGTACACATAAGCCCAATAACACACAGCACTTGACACTAAATGCGTTGCTTCGTTAAAAATGTATCTATTAAATCAAACCTTAATGACCTCTTTCAAAGTAGCAACAAAACACAGATGACGTTATGTAAAAGAAGGTGAAAATAGAAAGACTGAAGCCAAAATAATTACATTACAGTACAATTCTACTGCAATGGTAAACAAACATGGGATTGGACGGATTGGAAAGGACGAGGTGGATATTTTTCCATTAGGGTCCGTCATGATATCAGCCCTGGATAGACAACAGGGAAAATATCATGATATTGTCAAATAATTCTGTCTGTTATTGGGTCTCCTTTGTTCCAATCCTCCTCTTCCTCTCACTTCATCCATTCAAAGTTCTTACAAAAGGGGCAATGTTACCTGAGGTCTATTTGTAGAACCAAGGTTCAGAAAACCACTGTTCAAGTAGTGTGTATGTGTTTTCAAATGTGTGCGTTTTAGACATATTTTGCGTTTTGACTAGAGCTATTTTCTCAAGGATTGCACGAGTTTTCATTTCTGATTGAAGTGTCTGAGATAAATAGTGTGTAGCATTTTGTAAGAGGGGTGTTGCAGAATCACAAACATAATAAAAAAACAGAAAATATGTTTGTACAATTGCTGCCTTCGATAAAGTTTTGATTCTTTTGTCTAAGCTTTCAGTTCTGGTGTGTAAACAATGGGCAAAACTGCAAAGGGAAGATTATTCTGTATTATAGGAAGTTATCTGTTGGCATTCTCCTCTCTTCCAGTATCTCTGCCACAATTCTCAAAGTCCCCCTCACTACATGAAACAACAACGGCAGCTTCCAAGCTCACAACTACAAGCTGAAAAGGCCAAGTTGTGATGAAGACTTGGATTATGATCTAAGACAGATCTGTGTTTGCAAGAGTTTAGCCAAATGTTCTTGATTACTTGAGAGCTATTAGTCCTAGTTCTATTAACTAAAGATATGAAGACCAAAGACAGATACATTTTCCCAAAAGAAAAAGAGAAAGCGTTCAGCTCAGTTACAGAGCAGTGCCTACATTTTGCACATATTTTCCTTTCTGAAGATCTTCTGTGAAGCAGGCCTTTAGTCAGCTTCTCTAATCCACATCACACTGACAAAAACATGAACTGGAGTTACACACATCTCATGAAAGAGGGTTTGTGTGATTCTAGTTCTTATTTACACTCCAGTCCTTCCACCTCTTCCCGTGTATCTTTATCTACCTTTAGGTTGTTATGCCTCCAAAACATGCAAACACACCCATATGTCTTCTATCTATTTATCCTGAGAGTCTGATTTCTGTCTTAACAATCTGGACTTGTAGGGTTTCCACTTTCAAAACTGTGTAATAATTGTGTTTGTGTTGTGATGGTTTTAGGTAATGACTTTGTAAATGAGCATACGGTGTAGACAGTGATAAATGCAGGGCTTGTATTTAAATTTTTTTTTACTAAAAGTTCAACAAAACTGACTTGTGTGAATCAGGTGCATAGTCTTTCGAGTTTTGGTGGATGGCACAGGGATTTGTGATGTTGACAGAACCACAAATAGTTTTTAAGCAACTGAGAAAACTCAGTTATTATGTTATTACTAAATTATTGCCTGTTTTTTTAATTTATTGTTATCATTGAGCTTTTAACTATTTGTCTTCATGTTATGGTGTGTGCTGCTTGACCTCTTGGCCAGGTCGCCCTTGTAAATGCGATTTTGATCTCAATGGGATTTTATCTGGTTAAATAAAAGTGAAATAAATAGAAACAAAGTAATACCAGAGCTCACTTACACACTTGCAAATGTTCTACCAAAACAAGATCTTTCCCAGGTACTGTCACTGCATAATCAGTTAAGTGACGCGCAAGAAAGAAGCCAGAGCCCCCCCACCCCACCCACACCCTTTATACCAGAATGATAATAGGTTAAGC
>JAPQRQ010000027.1:2838522-2856718 GCA_037367365.1 Apogon talboti | reverse complement strand
GAAGAGAAGAGAAGAGAAGAGAAGAGAAGAGAAGAGAAGAGAAGAGAAGAGAAGAGAAGAGAAGAGAAGAGAAGAACAAATATTAGAAACAACTTTTTAAACAAGAAAAATACAATTAAAGTGGAACATTTTAAAGTGAGAGAAAGCAGGAGGGTGCAAAATGAAACTGAAACAGATAAGTGTGATGAAAGGAAAGAAGATGTTGACAGGCAGAAAACGGAACAAACAGGAGTCTGGCTCCACAGAACTCATTATTCACAGCCACAAACATACATAAATAAATAGACACAACACGCATGCAAACACAAACACCTACACACTTGCGAGTACAACTCTTACATCTCATTACTTCAAAGAAATATTTTACTAAACTTTAGTCTCAATGTCACAACATGTCTTCTGGGAATAGCTGCAGTTTCCAATAAACTGTTTTCTTTTTACTCTTTATTTTAGGGGATGTTGCAGTGATGTGGATGCAGTTTGTATGGGAATAGAGCTGCACTGTTACACTTTCCTAGAGTTTATTTTCTTTAACATCCTTTACATCAGCATTGCAATATGAGAAGCACTCCCCTTTTGATTACTAGTTCCCATTCTTTATGTTGTCCTACATAAGGAACAGCATTGACTTTTTTTGCACAGGAAATTCAACATTCAAATCAAGGCCTTTTCATACATACAACTGAGAACAGTCTGTCCATGCTGCATAAAGAAGTAAAAGTACTGTTTGTGACTTCTTAACCACTTTTTTGAAAATCAGCTTTGACAGATTTGAAACACTCTCTAGAACAGGGTGACAGAAAACAGGTATCACAGGTGGGAATGAGAATCGCTTTAAAATGTTACTGATTGTTCAACATGAATGGAGAAGAAAAACACTGTGTCATTGTGTGGGCAAGAGATAGAAACATACATACAAAACAAACTTAACAAAACAATTATTTATTTAGTTTTTTCATTGCTCTTCCTGCTCTCACATTTTTTACAAAATTATTTCAGCTTGACTGAGTGAGTAAAGATAGATAGATACTGTAGATAGATAGATAGAGAGAGAGATAGAGAGAGAGAGAGAGAGAGAGTCTAATTTAGCTGGGAAAGTATTTCATAACAAAATAATACAAACATTATGTCCTGTTTGTTTATTCATTTATTTATTTATGTCGCCCAGAGGGCTGTGCAATCTGCACAAAACTCTAGCACTCTCTGTCCTTTGACCCTTGGTTCGGGGGAAAATTCCTTGGATATTTTGTACTGCTTGAAAAAGAATTGGTTTGAACAACTCTCTTGACACAACTTTCTTTACACAAAACAAAGTTTCTTGAACTGTATCAACAGTTCATTCAACAGTACCACATATCTGGTAAAATGACTTTATTGCTTAGAAGATGAAGGGTTTTTGTGGCGCTGCATGCAGCTCTGTGTGCGGTGTATGTGTGTGTGCAGATTTGCATACCATGCTGGTAGGAGTCTGAAGTAGGGTCTGACTGGGTGAGCAGACACATACTGAGTTTCTGTAGAAACCCACAGCAAGATTCATTCAAATTTGGATTCCTGAAAGAATTGGTAGAAGGGAAGAATACAAACACAAACAGTGAGAGAAAATAAACATGAATACAAGAAGAGACAGTAGAGGCAGCAAGAAAGAATAAGGGCACCTGAGACAAACACAGCACACTGCCTCCACACTGCACGGTCAATACACTGCAGAAAAAAGATGTGCAAAGGACAGGATGTGCCTCAACACAGTCCTTTCAAATATGAAACACTGTCACGGCATGGCTGAGTTTCATTATAACTCAGAGACCTTCAGAGGGTTAAAGTCTACCAAGTCAACTGCATTTATGACCACACTAACACGCACCAAAGCGCAAACATAAACCCTCAGACGTGCTCATGTTGACTGAGAACAGTACATATGCTTACATACACAAAAACAGAGAAGTCAAAAGCACACACACAGCAGACTTTGAAGCTGTAGATATACTGCTTCAAGACACATACAATGCTGAGGACTGGCTTATTGGAAAAAAGTCGACAGTGACTCAGAAATGACAGATGCCTCCGACTGTGTTATCTGTCTCACTGTTCAATGTGCTCTGACAAGGAATGATAATGAGACCTCAACTTTTAGAGCCTCACACATGCACACACACACACGCGCACATATACACACACACACACACTTTTTAGACAGCAGAGCTTTGTTAACAGCTGTGCTGAATGTGTGTGTGTCCTCAGGTTATCCTGTTACAGTGTACCTGTTTCCTGCACAGAGGAGCCCTTTGTGTTCCAGAGCCAGCCTGTAGAAACCAGAGGACGCTGCAGGGAAGAGGAGGGGAAGAACAGAAAAAAGGAAGGATGAAACAGTAGGAATGAGAAAGTCAAGAAGGATGCTAAAACACGGATTATGTAATGCCTTTCAAAACAGTTTACTTCAGTACATCACATGCTTGAGAAAAGGATAAACTGAATATGTACTATAACACAGTCTGAGTCTGATATTAAAGAGCTGACAACTAAAGCACGCAAACAGTTTTAAGAGCAGCTGTTCCTCGTCTGATCTCCAATCTAAGTTTAAGGACACTAGAATAAGATCAATGGACAGGCCACTTAGCAATGATTTAAAAGTAATCAGTAAAGGAGAAAAGAAAAATGAGGAGAAAAGGAGGTAGACGGGCATCTAACAGTGCAGTGTTTTAGAGAAACAGACACCTGCCAAAACTGGGACAGCATGTTAACTTAAAGTCCAGGTAAATCTGTGCTTAACGTCTTGGCTGTTTCACTACTGCAGCCTCATATTAGGGAGACATTTTAATTTCATAAAGCAACTGACTGACTTTCATTTTTTTCTGGATTTATGGACTTATACCAAAATACTTCTCAGCTTCATCTGCAAAAAAACGTGTTCTACTTTGTGAACTGCTCTCAGCATTAAGTTTGTTTTTAATGCCACCATGCTGGCCAAGGTGCCCAAGGCAACGAGTTTCCTTTCAATAATTGTGGGTAATCATGCAAACTGCCAGGGCTGGACAGACTGCCTCTCTAAAATGATGTGAAACTTCATAAAGTCCACTTTCAGGCACATAGCCCGAAACTCAATGGCAGCAAAATCAACTTTTGGCATTACTCATTCTGGCATAATTATGGATTATAAAATTTTATAAACATAGTCTAGTGGCAGAGAAGAAGAGGAATAAACAACCTGTTATGTGATAAAATTAAATTACATTCAAAGCTCTTTGTATAAGTAATTTGGTATTAAGTTTTATAGTGAAGACGATGAATTTGTTCCTTTAATTGAGACTTTTAAGACAAAAAAGATGTAAATGGGGCATTAAAGCCTGTTAACAGGAGCATGTTTTTTTTTCCTTGTAGGTTAGACACTCAGACACATTTAATGTTTTTGGATCTGGCACCATGCGCTGTTAGCAAGACCAGTAGTGGCGTACGTGCAAAGCCTACAGTATAAAGACTGAAAAGATGAGGCTACTTTAAAAAATGAGCTGCATGGAATGTCTCTCTACTTACCTCACACAGATTTTGACATTTTAATATAACTCCACTTACCCACCAAGATCCATCAACTTCAAGACAAACAAATATTTTATTCAGTTTCTGACAGATATCCATCACACATAACTGTAACCTGAAGAAAATGTGTAAAGCCTTAGTATCTTGTATGTCACAACTGTCTGTGTGTACCATACTATATAGAGAGACCATCTAAAAACCAATAAAAAAAAAAACATCCAAACTAACAGTTCCTCTTCTATAATGTCATCAAATTAAGCCCTGTGCTTCACTTCTAGTATATGATACAGAAATCTAATACTATAGGATGCAGGGACATACTTTTTCATTTCTCATTTCTCTTTTATTAGTCTTTTAACTTTGCATCAGTCTGAAACTCTACCATGAAATATTAAAACTTTCTGTTGTAGCTACCAGCCAGGAAATGTTTAGAAGTTTTCCAATATGGCATCATAAACACATCATACATAGGTCCATGTAAGTTAAGTGGGAGTTTTGTCTGCCATTGTTTCAGACAAAACAACAAGACTTAGAGTTTATAACATCACAACCTAAAGTCAAAATTCATTAAATTAAAATCTGAACTGAAAGATTTAACAGTTTGTTACTAAACTCACCAATCTTATTTGCAAAGGCAGGCATGAGAGATGGAACAAGGGTGAATTGGGAGGATAGAATGGAGTAAAAATACTGGAGTATTTGAGCACTGGGTACATGCTGGCACATCTTCTACACACAAAGACACATAAAAACAACATAAACCATTCAACACAGAAAGCATTATGTAGTACACACAACAAATTACAAGCACTTGTACAGATGTACTGATTGAGGGTGTCCATGTCTACATAAAACTAATGAAGACAAAGGATGATTATTAGCACAGTCATTTAGAGGGGCGAGACAGAGCATGCTAGTCATTGTGACCTAATTCTCAGAAAAGAGATGTGAGATGCACATAATTTTCTCAAGTGTTTAGCTATGAGTGTTTGTGAGAGAGAGAGAGAAAGGAAGGTGGGATGGGAAGATGATGAAACAGTTGAGTGTATCTTTGCGTGTGTTTGTAATGTAACTGTCTGTGTGTGAATGTGTGCGTCTGGAGCTCTTACAATGACAGTCGGTATCCAGACAGAGTCACAGTGGTGCAGTAGACACTGACACAAAGACTCAAGTGAGTCCTCAGCATGGCTGTGTTTAGATGGAGCTGTAAATGCATTCTCTTTCAGATCAGGGTCTGACGCACACTCCTCAGCCAACCTTAAATGTACGTACAAACCCATAAATGCAAACACCCACTAATACAAGTAAAATCTGCATTCACTAAAACTCTCTTGTCTATTGAAAAAAAAAAACACTTCAAAACATGGCACCACTTGCTAAGGTGGGTATATTTAGAATCAGTTATCAGAGAAGGAAACTTAGGACTAAACACTTTGCAAATCACTTTATTCTTGAACTGATTCTATTAAGCCTCCTCAAGATGAGTATTGATGATGCGCTGACCTGCAGGCAGCCTGAAAACAGACCAGAGCCTGGAGAAGAAATCCTTGAGACCTGGAGGCCTGGCTGCGGGCGTCTGACTTCCTCAGACTCCCCTGGAGGGAGAAAAGACACACATGAAGAGAGAGGAAAAGAGAGAAGTGAAAAGAAGAACTGTAAAAGATGTGAAATGGGAGAAAAGGAAGAAAATCTAATCATTTTGTATCACATCACAGTAACGTTGTATTCTAATACAGACTGTATTACAGAAAAGTAGCCATAGAGGACTGTGGTTGAGGCTCCTTACTGGGCTAGGGTTTGTTAATTGATGCAGGATTTAAGGGTTTGACAGCCACTTCTCTGTTTGGGCATTTAGTTCTTCTGCTGCACATGGTGGCCTCTCAGCACAGGCCTCTCCCCCTCATCTGATTCTGACAAAGGCCAGACGCTAGAGCTCAGGCCCTGGAGGAGGCTCTCAAACCCCACACAAGCAAAGTCTATTAAATTACTTTTGTTTCATCTTTTCTTGTTTGCATTAATGTTCTGCCTTGTTTGCTTTGTCTATTTTACATATTCAATGTGCAATATATTGTATTGTGTCTTCTAATTGTGTAGATGCAGTCTGTAACCAACTGAAAACCCCCTTGTCTCATCCTCCCCTATGGCAGCTGTAGAAAACACAAATACTGTGAAAAACTCAAAAGGTCCTCATTAGAGCCAGTATTCAGTTTGTCAATTGTGGAATGTGTGTGTGTGTGTGTGTGTGTGTGTGTGTGACTGTGTGTGTATATGTAGTCTGTATGAATAAACTTTATAAATATATAAGGAACCCTAACATCATCCATTGCTAATGCTAAGTGGTACCTTACTGACTTGGAAAAATGGTTAACTTCACCATGCATTGTGCAACAATGTCATTTTACAGTCTTGTTAGTGGAACTATTAACCAAAGTTACATTGGAACCCGACAACGAAGACATCAATGGGTTTTATCTAATTAACAAGATCTGATTAATGAAGCAATAATTTAAAGGTGGACCACGATATCATTTACCAGAGGTTCCCCACAAAACAGATTAAACCAGAATAACATCTGGAAAAAAATGACTTCATATTTTTAGAAAGAAGTTCAGTGTAAGCCTATGGGAGCCTGATCTTTCCAGCGCCAACTCCACGCGACCACCATCTGTATTACAACTTGCCCATTGCTTTAACTAAAATTTGCTTAAAGGTTCAGTGTGTAATACTTAGTGACATCTAATGATGAAGATGGTGATTCCAATCAATCCCCAACAGAGAAAAAAAAAGGCAATAAACATGGCAGTAAAATATGGTGGACTCTGTTTAGGGCACATCCTGCCCTCTCTGTAGATACAAACAGCTCATTTTATGATAATGAAAACACAACAGTTTTAATTTTCAACTGATTAAACACTTATGAAAATATAATTCTTAATATTATATTCCATTACTGGAATTTTATCCTCCTAAATCTAACACACTGAGTCTTTAATGAGGCAGTTTAAACACCACATTGCGAGGGAGGGGGATTGATTTAGTGACTACTTATTCTTTAAATGCTGCCTGTATGTGCCCTTAAAATGCAGGTTGTATTGCAGTGAAGCTTGATGAATATTATTTATGCATTTTCCCGTGTGCATTGCCCTAAGGAGACGTAGAATCAACAGCAGTGGGATAAATTTTGGCTTAATGCCCACACAGACGTTATTGATCTTCAAGCGCAGCAACAGAGGCAGAAGATAAGACTCAGAATTTCTGTCACCCTGTGTGCACCTGTTGGCACCTGTATGGATATATTATAACAGAGGTTAAAGTCTTTTTATTAAGTACTGGTACTCCCTTGTAATTTATATTAGAGAAACATTTTGGGCCATATACAAATCTAGGCTTATTACACTATCTAAGGTGATACATTCTTTTAGTTGTAACAAGTTGGCAAGCCAAGTAAACATAACGTTGACACCTGAATGACTGTCATAGTTGACAAAAACAGAACAAAACAAAAGGAAGCAATAAAGGACAGCTGTTAAGAAAACATTACCGCAAGAAGAATAAAATCCCTTTGATGGACCTTGTCAATCCAGTCCAATCCACAGATTTTTCAGTGTCATTTTTAAAACATACTGATCAGTAGGAACAGGAATCGAGAACCGGTTCTCAAAAAGAACCGGTTCCTGGAAGCTCGATTCCTTGGAATCATTTGCCTGCCTGCTTAACGATTCTGCTTATCGGTTCCGCCTTCGTTGCACGTGCGTGATGACGTCACACGCACGCTGCATTGTTGTGGTTTAGAACATAGCCAACATGGCATCGAGGCAGAAACGCTCCAAAGTATGGCTATAATTTACAGGTAAAGATGATATCAGGGCCACTTAGAACACTTGCAAAATTTCCATTTCTTCAAAGGGGGGAAATACCTCCAACATGATAAAACATTTGTCCACAGCACGCAATTCATTTGCAGGAATGTCACGTGTTTGATATGCTACTTAGCGACACTTGTGAATCTAGCAGCAGAGCAAACATCAGGGCATCATCCGGGAAAGGTTCTGGGGGGGTAACAAATGTCCTGCCCCTCAATTAAAAGTTTATGAAGGTAGGGATAAGGAAAATGAGGTGCACAACAGCGGAAGACATAGAGGAATTAGTAAAGCATCTTAAGTTTCACTTTCACTTTGTACGGTCGTATGGTGGTCCCCCCTTCTGCCCCCACTCGTCACCGCTTCCATCACCGGCATGTGCCCCCTTAACATTCCTCATTGCCACCACCAGCCGGCATCATCTGTTATTATTATTTGTGCATACTGTATATGTTATATTTTCTGTGTAGAGATGAAAATGTAAAAGACAGTTAATGTAAACAAACCCGTTTTTTCTCTTTTATTCCCTCACCCTATGAGAATCGATAAGGAATCGGATCGATAAGCAAAATTCGATAATGGAATTGGAATCGTTAAATTCTCATCAATTCCCATCCCTACTGATCAGCACCAAAATGTTTCTGAGAATACCGTAAAAATGCAGCACAAACAGTTAAATTCTTTCCAAATTTTGTTTCTCCTATCCTTGTTTTTTTATTTGTGGATAAAATATGAAGCAAAACTAACTCACAGAACTTTGTCGATGAGCATGGGAGGGTGGAGTCAGCTCAGACAACCTGTTAGAAACAGCTTCAACCAGTGCTTGGAGCTCTTTGTACTGGACTGGTCTGGACTGGTGGTTCAGTCTAGAGATATAAATGCAGAAGCAATTTACACAGAGCTTAAATTAAACAATGCTATTTGACTGTTTTAAGTGAGTGAAAAGAGACGCCAGAAGCATTGAAGGACGTACGCTGCGTTTGTCGGGGAATGAGTTCAACTTATTTAGTCGCTCCTACTCACAAAGGTCATGAAGTGTATAAGTGTCCTTGATAAAACACTTAAACCAATTTATGTATAAATGTGTCCTTGAGTATATGTGTAAGCGTGAGTGTACAAGTTGGCTGTGATATTGTGCAAGTGGGTCTACATACAGTATTGGTGTGTGCTGTACATGCTGTGTGTTCATTGTGTCACTAACCTGATTGTGAGTTAAAGTTAATTATATAGTGTTTCAATTAAAGATTGCTTAAAAATAATGTACTGACAATTATGCATCATTGAATCTGGTGACAAATTATCACAGAATATGGCTGTGTGAGCGTCCTTGACAACATGCAAGTAATTTTTTTACACTGTGTGTTGTGTATACCTGAACAAAGTGCAGGCAGATTTTGCAGCTTGTGTAGCGACAAGCAGGCAGGGGGAGGAGACTCCAGCTACCACAGCCTCTGAAACAGCTACAAACCCTGGGCCACAGGGGAAGAGATGCAAGCCTGGGGGCTGCCTGTACACACATATACTATATATGTAAAGCAACACTCCCACAGCTCCCAAAAAATAGAGTGAACGTTGTTCTCAGATACTTAAATGATATTTTTAATCTCCTACAGCTGCAGGTGGAAAAATGATCCCAGGTTGGAAAGAAAAACAAAACAGCACAATAAATTTGAGACACAATTATAAACAAATCATTAAACATGAAGACAGTTACAATGATAAGGTACTGTGAAGGCACTGAAGACTGCAAAAAAGCACAGGGCCATGGAGCAGTCTTTTTAAAAAACTTTTTGGTGATATGGACTTTCAACATAAATGTCAATCCAAACCTATCACAAAGCTGACAGTCTGTTCTTTTTCCTGATCTCACACTCTGGCTTGCTGTGCCACTGTATCCTGAATTTCAATGAACCTGTCCTCCATCTGTCTCACTAAAACTACACACAGACACTTACTGCCTCTTTTTCAAAGCAGGGACACATAATAAACAAACAGTTCTGACCCTTTGGTGTTAAAAGATCACTAGAGTTTGTCTCTGGGCTATGATGCAGCACCACAACAGCTGTCGGCTTGCTTGCTGTTGCCACAACAGTGGTCTAATAGAACATTTTAAATAACACAGTCGTATGCATAAAGAGGCATCTATGTGTTATTTACACACATATAACTAAGGACACAAACATACCAAATGACAGTCAAAAACTAGCGTGCTTACGCACTGAAAAATCACTGGTTCTGACACACATCCATTGTAAAAAGACACCTTAATAGCCAATTTGAGTTTGGTCTCTCACTCACACACACCCACACGTAGTTCAGCTTGTTCAGCACTTTAGGAGCTCTGGTGTAGCTACTTTTTCACTGTTCAGCTCAGCGTAAAGGACAAATTTCCCTCGCCGTTTAGAATCTCTTATCCCCTGTATCATTGCAGTGTGACAGGCAGAACGTTCCATTAAAATTATGTCAGCCCTGCAGAAATATGACAGTGTTTTAGTGGCTCGTCATGTATTTTCATCTGCAAGTCAACTGACAGTTAATTCATATCTAATTAAACACTGTGCCATATTTAACATGTTTTACAGAGGCTTCAACTCTCTGTCAGTGGAGCTGAAGTTGTACATGCTGTTCAGGATGTGTACAATCATACATTTATGTTTTCATTGGAGAAATAGAGCTTAAATTGCGACTTGTGAGGTACATTTGCACTATTTTTATTTTAGAAGACTTCCGTTGGTCATTAGTATTAAGTAAATATAGGCTTTGAAAAATGTAGACTTTCTTCAGATGCAATTTTAATAAAATCTTCAGTGCTGATTTGAGGCTTTAGATGATGTGTAGTAACTGGGACATGGTTTCTCAAAAAACACGTTTTACTTTTAGTTTTAGTGCTTGAAAATTTCCAACAGATTTTTCACAGGTTGCTGAGCAGTGACATACTTATTAGTCTCGATGCGTAGATGTTTACAGATTTTTCGTCAGTATCAGAAGAATCATTGTACTATTCAAAGATTACATGCAGGTCTCACCTTTCCAGTATCACAGTAAGAAGGACCAGGCCTTGTTTTGGCACCTCCAGGTTGGTGAGACGCAGAGCTTCATTCAGACTGCGCACCAGGGACTCGATCCCTATCACACAAACACACGCATCACGTCAAAGAGAGAAACAAATATACGAGCAGACACGCAGAATTCTAACGCACAAGCTTGTCTAATCGTGCTTAGTGGCAAGGTTATGAGGGCATTGACTGATATCTCCTCCACCACAGGCTGCAAATTCCCTGCATTAAAGTGAGTGACACGCTCATAAATGTAATACATGGATAAGGCGCACACATACACACACACACACACCAACAAACACAGTGATGCACGTCAAGAAAACAGCATCAGTGATACATCTTCCTAATTTACTACTACACAGAAACTGCTGTAATAATCTCATGTTTATATTGTATTAGAGCGAGAACTTAATAGCACAAGGAAAGGCTGCACAAGATATCCTGTGTACCGAGAAATTAACTTGGCATTGCAAGTGTTTAAGAACGATTCCTGTGGGATGCTGCAGAAGTGCGAAGTTGAAGAAATACATCATTAGTTTTAATGGCAAACGTACCACACAAACAAACCTTACTCCATAAATCTGGTTCAGAGGATGTGATCTGCTGGAATAATCTACTATTGGTCAGCAATTTTAGTTACCATTCTCCTTTTTTCTATTTCTGTGTGTTCCCATTTTCAATGTCCTGCGATTATTAAAATTATTAAAAGCTGTTCATGCATGTTACGTTTATTTCTTAGGTATTTGGTAGTCAAACAATACAAACAATACCAAATGCTACAAAAGCTAATTCTGATACTCAACAGCAAATAAGTAGTTTGATCCACACGGCACTTGACATCCTGCCTACCAGGGATTCATTTAGAGCCTTAACTTTCAATCCTTTTAAAAGTTTTTAAAAAATTTGTAAAAACATGCAAAAACTGAGGGAAAAGCACTTGTAAAGAACATGTGAAATGAAATTTGAAAAGAATCGAGTGAATAGCGTCAGAGAAATCGGTTGGACAAAATCTCAAATGGATGGAATTCCTGGTATATCTATAGATATAAAAACATTAAAACAAAAAAAACAAAAACTCCTGAAGCTTAATATGCAGCCACATGACTTTAAGCTGTGAAGCAGTCAAACTATTTCACTTGTACTGCTTTGCTTTTACCATTTTTTGTCCACAGATCTAGGCAGCAACATGTGTTACAATATGAGAGTCAGTGTCCTTGCTCAAGGGGACATTTGCCTTTCATTAGTTCAGACTACGGCGGAATGAAATGAAAATAATGATTAAAATGTGCATAAGTTATTATTTAGACAAATAGTACAACTGTGATAAGAATTTATTGGGAATGGTAACTTGTTTAACTTAAAAAATTTTTTTAAATGTACCAAAAAGTCACCACAGTACTTCATTTAAATGTGCACTTCGTGACACATTTTACATCTATCAAAAAAAAAAATCACAGCTCTTGCAGTATGACCTTGTGTTGGAGTTTGCTGTATAATGTTTCAATTCCAATTCAGCAACACGACCTAAATGCAAATACAAGGAGACACAGAAGTACGATTGCTATGGTATGTGTGATAGTAGTTCTGCAGTGACAGCCTCACAAAACCAAAACACAAATACACACAAACATGCATGACATAACAATGCCTGAGGAATATTTTCTGTCCTGTCTGTTCTCACCATAAACGGAGTGACACTGGGAGAAGAAGAGTGGGTCCTCAGTCAGTAATACCAAACAGGTGTAGGCAGACCACAACAGTGATTCTATGTTACTACTAGCCAGACGGTCAAACAGGAAATCTGTAAGGAGGAGGAGAGATGCACCAAAACATTTCATTTGTGTAGGAGACCAAGAAATGTACAAGAACTACAGATACAAAAATACAAAACCAGAAACAATATTGCTACAATAGATAATATTTAGGATTCTAATCTTTGTTAGCTATATAATTTCCTGAGAAAAAGACAAGAGTCAAGAATGGAGAGAAATACACAGTAGGGCTCAACCAAGTATGACACAAAATTCAATATTTTATAATTGTGAATTGTTGATTTTCACTATCGAATAAAATAAATAAATTATATTGTATTGTATTGTATTTGAAATAGCTTGCTTTCTGTAGTTCTTTAGTTCATCACAATCTGGAGCTGCTGAATTGGGACCATGAACAAGGATTTTTGCTCCAAACTGAAGCAAATACTGAAATATTAGTGTAATTCTGCAGATGGTTGTTGTCTGCAGCTCCACCCTTTTGTCCAAATGTGGTCGCTTCTGGATCCAAAAGGCCAACATGGCAACAACCAAAACACAATCTACTGACTATTTCCACGATTGCTACAGCCTATGATTGAGACTCAAATTGAGATCTATTTCAAATTTTTTTAATCCTTTCTTTTTTTTTTTTTTTAGTTAATTTTGTGAGTTATTGAGTGCCCCCTGCACATTTTGTTGTTATCTTCTAATTGCAAATAAAGGAATTTCAACCAGGTTTTGTGTTTGAGTTTATGGTGTCTTTTATTTCTACTGCGTATCTATATATAGCTTCCAAATATTGGTTTCTTTTATTACTAATAACTGCTATCTGTCCTGAAAAAAAGGTGACTACTAAACAGAGAGGCAACAAGAGAAACAACATAAAATCATAAACTAATAAGAAATTTAGAGGAAGGCAGAGGAAAGCCATAGTATTTGTGTATATTACCAGGTACATCAGCTTTGATGAAAGGAGTGCTGTACTGGTGGGGAGAATGAGCCAGGACAGACGCTATACACTTAGCACCGCTCACCTGCAACGTCTCATTGCCACTCAGCAGCAACTGGAAAACACATTTTATTAGAATGTACTGATGAAGACGTATCGCTTCCAAACAGTGTGCTTGGCTTCTGCAGTGTTTATAGACTGTTAAAGGTACGTGAAGGCTATTTTTACAGCGCTGCCAGATTGCTGATGGCAATAAGAGATGAAGCAATATTTTGAAACTGGCTCTCATCCCCGATGTCCTGTCTGTCCTCTGAGCTGCACACTTTATATATGTGTTAAATATCAATGTCCTGACCATTCACATACAGTTCAATCCAAGCAAGTTGTACAAAATGATCAACATGAGCCTTTTTGTGATGCTTTAGTCATGTCAGCGTCCCTAAAAACACAAAAATCACTTATTTTTGTAATAGCTAAAGACAAACATGGAAGAGCTTTCCAAAGAGTGAGACAGACTGAATGTCCTACATATAGTGTGTATCCTGCCATCACTGTTAAATAATCAACAATGTGGAAAATACTGCTTCCATACAATTGTGTTTGGATGGATCTTAAAAACAGCTCATTAATTTTGTTATAGGAGGGCATTTGTCAGATTTCGCTGATTACCAAGCTAAAGCTAGGTTTTATAGCAACTTGCCATGCAAGTATGACCTACAAAAAATACTAACGTCATAAACTGTGCTGTAATGGGAATGATCATTGAGAAAATTGAACTAGATATAATCTGCACATTGACTTCCCAGACATGCAGCACAAATATTTGTCCAGGGTAAACCCCCCAGAATCCCTATTCAAAGGCGCATTAATCCCGGATTAGAGCTTCTTGTTATGATTAACGTCAGAGTCAGAATGCAGGTCTTGGTGTTGGGGCAGGATGTTTGGACAGCCACCTTTTTCAGTAGGAGAGGCAGAGGGCAGTGGTCAGAGGACTGATGCTGTAGGTTTTGGCTGAGGGGCTGAATGTTCTGGTTCTCATTACACATGATCGGACTTCCCGGACTGCTCATTAGAACTGACACCGCTTCTCCTAGCTGTACCAGCAGCCACAACAGACCTATAAGACAAGAGACGATGTGTGAAAACAGATTAGCATTCAGTAAGTGAATATCCTAAAACATTAACAAGAGGAAACATCGATGTTCGTTGTTCGTTGTTCCTTTTCAGTTTCTATCTGGTATTAGATTTGTACTGACACTATCTGTAGTAACTATCACTGGCAAATCTGGCAAGGAGATCCTTCACCATCTGTGAAGAACCTCATAAAAATGCTGAACTGCTGCAACATAGGCTAAATTAACTGTGCTGGAGGTCAGCTTACATTACACCCAGGTGCACATTCAATATAAAAAAAAAAATGGAAGAAACTTGCAAAAAGTCCACAAGTGGTGTGAGCAGCATGGCAAAATAGTCATTCCCATAAAAAGCCATATGAAACTGAACCAGTGAGATGTTTATATATTAAACATGTGTAATATAAACATCAACGAGTCATACAATTGTAAAGATCACAGAGGCACACAAGTTCACTGAGACATATATTAGACCTTTTGAATGTAGTAAATCTGAGCTGCATGGGTTTCTTTTCATTTCTAGCCATCCAAAAACAATAAACCCACAAAAAACAATCTTTATTTTTTAAGCATAAGAAATATAATATTTTCTATTCCTGGGAATGTCTTGAACACTCAGTATACAAAACCTCACTGATGAAAAACTGTAATAAACGCTGTGTCAAATGCTGCTGTTCTCATCAATGCTATAACAGCAACACTTATTAAGATTAAATCAATGCAAAATTACACAAACAACAGCAGTAGCTCAACTGCAGCTACATTGGAACAAACCATCCTCGCTCAGTGCACTCAGTTTTACATCACTAATGCACTGCCATAACTTCACATTTCTAGAAGATAATAACTCTATTTCCTTTTTAATAATTCCTCTGCACCTAGTTCAGACCTCCACTAAAGCACACAGTGGAAAGCATATTATCCATAAAACTCCAAACTCTTTCAAGGTTGCAAAACTCTTTCATCTCTTTAATCCCTCTTGTTTTCCTACAAATCTTTGCCCCTAAGTAGAATCTGGATCTTTGTTGAGAAGATAAGTTTATTACCTGCTCGCATTCATTTCAGTGTTAATAACCTTGAACAGTAAGTTGGGACCTCTTGGGATGAAACAATAGTTGGTATAATTCATTATAGTTCTGACATTTCCAAATGTCCTCATTTTTCTCATTTCATCAAGTTACAAGTGAAAATACAGATTTAATAAATGACAATGTATTCCTATTTCATTTTTCAAAGACAGCCACTAAAATTGGAACTGTTGTACTCAGTTCAAATATTTATCCAATTTATATAAAACCGTAGCCTTATCTCAGTTTGCCCAAACTTTGCATATTGAATTTAGCAAGTTTCACACTTTAGATGATAACAAACTAAATGGGGACGATGTCATGTTCAAAGGCACAAAGGCAGCTAGTCATCTCTTAAGATTATTTCCATACAATTTAAAGAAAAAAACATGTCTCAGGTGTCTCATTTTAAAAACCTTTGACCACTTCAAGCAACATTACAGTTATTTACTCAACATGTGTAATGTAAATGGGTCTACTGCTACACTTAAGACAACTGAAAATGAAGGAAACTTCTGAAATGATTGCATTAGAACTGTATGCAATAACTATATATTCCAATAACATGTTGTTTTTTTCACCAATACAGTTGTTGATGAGCTGCAGGGAGCTGGCATTGTCCAAGGCCTGCAGCAACAGGATGCACACTCTGTTCCTGATGGCAGTGGGCATAGCCTGAGCTTCTGTCCCAAACAGTTTGAGCCACACATAGAAGGAAGATGCCTTTAGCCCTTCATCTGGGTAAAGCAAGGCTGAACAAAGGTGCTCCAGCAAGGGCACTAGAGCACAGAAATGAGACACAGAGTAAAAAAAAAACATATTCAAACCAGAACTGATGCAGAATAACAGGAGAGGAGACACACTGTATATGGGTATGCCTTATACATATGCAATGGGGAAGGAAAAGTGGTTGCAAAAAACCCCCAAATATCTAGATAAAACAGATTGCTTACTTTGCCTTATGGACAGGTATAGGTAATATATTTTGGGAGGAAAGTAAATAAATAGAAAACCATGAGACCTGAGAGACAACAAGAAAGACAAAGAAAGCAACAGGGAATAAAGTTGCAGCTGAATTTCACCAAACAAGCTCTTTAGCTATGACAATCACAGGCAGATCCAACAGTAGAAGCAAAGTTATTATAAAGATGAAGGGATAGACGATGCAAGGAGAATCACAGTCAGCAGAGACAGAGGCAAGATGAGATTTAAAAAATACATGGGAGCAGGAAAGGAGTCTCTAAGCAAAACAGACAAGAAATAAGACACTCCTAGTTACACTGTCTGTCAGAGGGAGCGAGATTTAGATTTCCAAGAGGGGAAAAAGAAAGAAAGATTGAGACAAAGAGGATGTGGGAAGAGTGAGGATCAGGGGAAGAGAAACACAGGGATACAGGGGAATGCACCATGTACAGATTTAGAGTCACAAAAACACAGAGAGAGTCAAAGGGAGGAAAACTAAGACTAAGGTAGAGATAGGGGCAACATACATACATGTACAGGTAAAATGCCAAGTAATTTCATAGGATTGACATTATTTATACCTGTTGAAGGACAGATTCTACAACATACTAGCCTGTGTTAGTTAAGTTCAGACTGACAGAATACACAATTAAAAACCACAAATGTTAACATGTTGTAGATAATTACATATCCGAAAGTAAGAAGGCTTTAAAGAAAACAGTATATAAAGTAAAATAATGTGTTTATTTTTATTGAGACATTTGGGATTATCAAGTTGCTGTAATACAATTAAAGCTTCCTCAGCTATTTTTAATCAAAGGAGCTCTTCCCACTGACAGAAGAATTTAGAAATTATGTTGCACATAATTTAATGACTTATCTTAGATCTTTAAAAAAATGTACCTAACTGAACTGGCAAAGTAAGTATAGTTGAATTAAACTTAACTTGGTTTACATGCATTAAACTGACCAAGTACTGTTGAAAAAGTACTAAGTGTGCAAGTGACCCCATATATCAACTTTATACCCAGCATCAGCACAATCCAGATTTGGTCTGAATGGAACAGAAGCAAAAGTTAAAATACATGCCCATGAGGCACACTGAATATAGATGATACAGAAAAATACAAGCAATTTAAACAGGGAGAGGAAGGGCGACTTTGAGAACAAATGGATGAACGGTGTTAAAGTGCAGGACAGCAGTGAAGGTGAAAGGATACAGAGTCATTGAGTGTGAAAGAAAGAGAGAAAGAGATGACAGAGTAGGAGCGCCAAATCCAAGCCCAGCTGCTCTGTGAAGCAGATCAAAACCCATGTGAGACAGGAGAGGCTCCCAGACATGTTTGATTAAACCAAAATATATGAGGCGGCCAAGATGAGAGCCAGGCGTAAAGAGAGAATGAAAGAGGGAGCTGGGAGAGGAGGAAGATAAGGCCTACACAGACACACGGTGGAATGGATGGACCACAAGGGAGTTTAATGTAAGAGCAGTTAGCAGTTGAAAATAAGCAACACAGAATAAAATGTTTCCATTGTACGTGTTTGCAAACCACAAATATGTGATATTACAAAGTTTTCAAACCAAAATTCATGACTCATTGAGCTTTTGGCATGAATGTAAATTTAGGTTGTTCAGAGAGAAAATATTTGATTGTTTATTTTCCAAAAAAAGAACCACAAACTCAATTTATAATATCAAACTGTTTATGGTTAGGTTTGGGCACTGGCAGCATTCGCTTTGAGTCAGAGAAGAAAACAGAAGATCCCATGATACAGAAAATAAAAACCAAACGCGATTTAATAATATTTAAACCAAACCATTACCTTTTCCCACACCTCAACAACATTCTTTTTTAATTTAAGTTTGGACCAAACAACAT
>JAPQRQ010000027.1:2803339-2825407 GCA_037367365.1 Apogon talboti | reverse complement strand
TCTCCTCTCCTGTCCTCTCCTCTCCTCTCCTCTCCTCTCCTCTCCTCTCCTCTCCCCTCCTCTCCTCTCCTGTCATGTCTACATCCATGAGGAACCCACCGCAGCGTCGCCGCTCTCTAGGTCCCGTCTCACCCAAGCGCATCTATAGAAACCTCTCTGTTAGACTGAGGGGTAGGGAATCATCTGTTGCCGGGGAAACAGACATGCCCAAACACCTGAGCAAGTCTGCAGATGCTGTAAGTTATATGGGTATAATTTTCAGAGCAGTTTCACAAACACAGATGTTGATTATTCTGTGCATCAAATATCTGATAGATGCCTAAATCTGTCACACAAAACTGTTTACTTGTTTACTTGTTTATTGTCTTCAGCAAATTTCCTATAGATTTATGATGAATTATGATCAACCACTTCAAAGCTCCCAGCTCAGTTCACTCCAGCAGAAATATTGTATTTTTAGGAAAAAAAGTACAAGATATTTTATGGGAAAAATTGAGTTACAGTATTTGAAAAATGTAAGTTGGAATAGTAGTGCTACTAATCATGGTCTGTACTTATTTACTCTGTCTGGTTAAGGACACCCTGGAGGAATAAAACACTTCTACGCTCTATAATTTTGTTACTTAAAAAAGCAGTTGTCAAAGTCGAGTCAGATTTCACTTATGTATTTGACTCACATCACACACAAAGCACTGATGTGTTTCGGCAAAGAGCTTTCATCTGAGTGTTTGAGCAGCCAAGTAAAAAGGTGAAATGTGACTTGACTCAGAAATTTGACACGTTTTAGTGATTTTTCTTTTTCTAGACTGTCTGTCTGCTGATTGTTGATTTGTTGTTGAAGCACAATGTACTCCTCCAACGCTTAGTATTACAACTCAAATTCCAAAACGGTTGGGACGATGTGAATAATATGAAGGATTGCTATTCTGTATCAGACATGAAGGGGAGAATATTCCTCTCCCAAAATTCCAGAAATGGCTCTCCTCAGTTCTCAGACGTTTTTACGGACTCCTGTCAAAAGAAGAGGGGATGCTACACTGTGGTAAACATGGCCTTGTCACATTTTGGAGACATGTTGCTGCCATTAAATTCATAATCACCTTATTTTCTCAGTTTAAGCATTTGTTATAGAACACAATAGAATACAATACAATACAATAGGGTTTATTGTCTTTGCAAAACACCAGTCACATAAGGTTTTGTTTACATCTCAGTAAAGTGCACTGTATCTAAATATGTTTTTTAAATTTGACTTCCAATAAAATATACGTTTATGAGATTCACATATCATTGCCTTCTGTGTTAATTTACATTTTACACAGGCTTTTATGGAATTGGGGTTGTACTACTTGTCAGTTACTGGTTACTGTAACTAACTTCAACCATAGTAACAAAGATTAGTCAGTCTTTTTCCATTAAATTACCGACTGTACATTGGACTAGTTTAGACTGTTCGAGAGCCTTAGTTCAGTCTAAAATACCTTTATTAAACCTGTTCCAGCTCAGAAGACACTGAAATGCTCTCTCTATTTTTTCCTTATGTTTAAAATGATCAGATCTTTCTTTGACATCACATGCTGACTCTGTATTTGTTATCTCAGGCTAGGCTGCTTCTCTGATTTATGGTTTGATTAATGTGCCCTGTTCCACTGTCTCATCTACTGTCTTTTTCTCACTGCAGTTCTGCCTCGTGAAACAAATCTCTCTTTTAATATCTTTTGAACCCTCTTCCTCTGGCTTCTTCGCTCAGCCGCCCACACCTTTTGGCCTTACACCTTCTCCATTGCTCCCCCATTAGTACAAGACCCTGTGGGAGGCCGTGGAAAATGAGGACACTTTGGCTGTACAAAGTCTCCTGTCCAGAGACCGTACGAACTGTGTGGGAGGAGGAGGAGGAGGAGGAGGAAGAGCGGGAGGAGGAGGAAGCATGTGGGAGAAAGGAGAGAAGAAAGAGAAGGACTGGGAGGCAGAAAGGGAGAAAGGGGTGAACAGGGTCAGCGAACAGGGCCTGGTCCCCCTTGATGTGGCCGCCCTTACCCATAATTCCCCTCTGCTCCATGTGTTGACAAAAGCAGGAGCCAGACATAACCCTGTTTGTGAGTCTTATGTTCTAAATGTTGTCCTGTAAATGTAAAATGTAGATTAAGCATGACGGTGTAAAGTGCAAAAGAGATTTGGGCAACTGCACATAAAATGAATTTGCTTCAGTTAATATTCTGTCCAGAGGCAAGGCTGGACTTTAATGCAATGCAAATATTTTCCAGTTCAATCCTTTTTTTCTGTCTTTTTCGACTGCATTTATTCCCAGTGGTCCGACCAGTAGAATGGGAGCTCAAGCTGGATGCTCTGGTGTCGCTGGCGAATAAACGGGTGGAAGAGAGGAAGAAGGAGTTGATAAGGAAGGCAGGGGCGGGACCACAGGCGCAGGCTGACGTCCACAGACACGTCCGCCTCTGGAGCCTCAGGCTGCAATTATACTGCCGGATGAGAGAGAACTTCCAGAACACAGGTCAGTGGTCTTGGGTCAGCTCATGGCATTTCTGGAGCCATCAGCTGCGTCACAGCTGTGTGTCCTTTCAGTCCCGACATAGTACTCATGCAATTTTAAAAGTTCTTATTCCTCTGTCTATGTTCTAGTTATTATAGTTTTTATCAGCATTTTCATTTAGTCTGTCAGTTTGATTTTTGACTTCAGTTTAGTCATTTAAGTCAAGTCATTTTACAAACCCCATTTCCAGAAAAATTGCCATATTTTCTAAAAATCTGCGGCTCAATAATTCACTAGGACCTTTATTTAACTGACAAAACGACAAAGGATTTGGCTGTTTTCATTTTCATTAAATTTTGTACATTACATGAAACAGTTTCCCGCAGGACGTTCAAAAATGTTAATACAGACAAAAGTGAACAGAATATTAAGTAAAACTGTTGTGAAGGGATCAGGACTGGGCATAAATGGAGCATCCACCAAAGTTATTATTCGAGAAAATGTCCCAAATTTCTGTCGAAATTCAGTTTGTAGTTTTATTTGGAAGAATGTTCAGTTGTACTTGTCAAAGTATTCTGAATAAAGCACTGATTTATTGAAGTTGAGAAAGCTAGTATGAAAGAATGCAGGACTTCAAATGTGAATTTTAACATGCTTTAACCTCCTAGGACCCACTGTCCACGTTTGAGGACAAGAAATTCACAGCTTTATACAAAAAAAAAGAAACAACTGTCCATCGCAAATGACATTCCATAACATTTTTTAAGAATAAATCTGAAAAAGCTGTTGCATCATGGTGTTTTTACAATATAAGCAATTATTTAATTAAAAAGGGCAAATCTCAAAAACCTGTGGGGCTCCTGGGTCTTACGAGGTTAAAGATGTCATATTGTGTATAATATATTGACTGAACATAAGTATCAGTATATAAAATGTCATTTTACTTATAGCTGTGGTTTATATTTATCCATTGTGTTATATTTATTTTCTTGTAAATTTGTTTGATTGGATTTGTGCTCATACAGAGATGTAGATGACTGACATGGATGTAAATGCAATGCACTGAAGTTAAACTACATACAGAATATATGAGGAATATTTGCTTGACACAAAACAGGGGATGAATATTGGGCACTGGTGTTGGCTATCACCCATATTGTAATATTAAACATCAGTATCAGCATTGGCCCAGAATTTTGCAACTGGTGCATCTGTAGTTTAAAACCACTTTATTTTCATTTACCACGAAACCTTAACATTGGTGGAAATGGAATAACTGATTGTTTTGCATTGTTTATTTTGGTTTTCATTTACTGTAAATTGTATGTGAATGAAAAACTGTTGGTTTAATTTTTAATATCAGTTGATGGCTGTAATTTTACTTTTAGTTGGTGTTATCCATGACATGCCTGCTCTACTCTTAGATTTCCCTCTTCAAACTTTTGTTTCTACTACACTTTACAAAGCGCCAAGACCACAGTGATCACGTATTCAGCCCAAGGTCTTACCTGATTTATTCTGACTTACCGTCCAGACTTTTGGAACTCAGAACTGGCCTCTAGAAAGTCTCTCTCCCTTGTTTCACTCATCCAAAATTCAACAGACTGCTTTGTCATCAACCTTTCCAAACTCTCCCATGCCCTACAGTCGCTCCACTGGCTCCCGGTAGCTGCTAATACCACATTCACAACCTTAGAGGTGGTGGGTATATGCTTAGAGGTCGACACCTATAAATACCTCTGAGCCTTTGGAAAAATCTGCGTTCAGCACAAACACTCTTCTCTGTTCTAGTGATGCTTTATACGCACATGGTGTTTTTCTTACCTGATGATGGCTCCTTTGAATTAATTTTAATTAGCTCTACTTCATTGAAATTAAGGTTACTGTTATTTATAGATCAAGGTAAAGTGTAGTGAATTTTTCTGTACATTAAACCTTTCATTTATTATCATTCTATTCTCCACATTTTTCTGTGATAAGCAGGTATTTTCCTATGTTTGATTCAGTGACCATGTAGATCAGCGTAAAAGCTCAGAGTAAATTCAAAGGTTATATCAAAACAGTGAAAACTGAGGGAGAAGCGACTTTTTCAGCAAAATATTTCATTAACTCAAAATGAAAATAAGTGTCTATAACCACTGCCATATCCCAAACAACATTGGTTTTACTGGTGAATCAATGTTGCAGAATATACTGGTGTTTCAGTGTTCTCTATGAAGCCTCTGAAAGGCTATTATCTAAACGTATTGACAGGATTAGTGGTTCAAATGTTATTTATTACACTACATTATTATACATTTATAAGTTACAGTACATACATTTTAGATTGATGTTTTTTGGCTGGCAGTGGGTTAGGTCTTTAAGGGTTAAAGACCAAATCTAAATACATGTTTTTCAGATCTATGAGTTAATCTGTTCATCCCTGGGAACACTTTACAGGGAATAATGTTGAAATCCCTTTTGACACTATTATCTATAACAGTCTTTCTCAAATGGCGGTACGTGTACTCCCAGGGGTACTTAGAAGAAGCCCTTGGGGTACTTGAATTAAAAAAAAAACATTTATTAAATAAGTCATCATGCACTGAATACAAAATAAATGAGCGTTAATGCTGAAATATAAAGCACAATAAATACATTCATTTGATAAAATTGACACTTCTAGTTTTATTGTAAATCATCTTGTTTAAGCTTGGGTAAAATTTTAAGGGCATTTCTTTTTTTTATTATTCAAGATGAGTTTATTTGAGTATTGAAGTAATTATTTTTTATTGATGAAAGGTTCATTTATACACTAATGACCATTTAATTTATTTTTCTTTGCAGTGAAAGAGGGCACTTTTCAGTTTATATTCTGCACACAAAATGTACTTATAAATATTTGCTATTTTTAATGTTTTAAAGTTAAATATATGTTGTTTACAAAGTCTGGAAAATAAAAACAGACACCCTTGGCACAGGTTTACATTTTGCTTCATTTTTTCAATCAAAAATGCTGAAATGAGGGTTGGAGGTACTTGGGTAAAAATATATATTTCAGGGGGTACTCCACTGTAAAAAGTTTGAGAACCACTGGTCTATAACTTGTAACAGTAAAATCCTTTTGTTGTAGGCTTGTACTGAGACTAAAATAATACAGAGATGTTACCTTGATGCATAACGGCTCATAATTCTAAGAAATCATGTGGTACCTTTATTCTGCAACTCTCAGAATGAACTAGAGGTCGTTCTGTTTCCCCCAGAGCTTCCTGATCCTCCCAGTCATGTGTCCATACTGGTGACCAGCACGTCGTCTCTGCTTGTGGTGATCAAAGAGCCGGATGGTCACTCCATGGGGCTCATCACCCGCTACAGAGGTGCGTACAGAGAAAAAGTGTACTGTTAATGTAAGGATGGACAGATGGATGGATAATGGATGAGCTCAAAACATCAGTGGATTAAAGGGGTATTTGAGATGATCATCCAATAACAGTTTGACCTTGTAATTGTCTTGTTTTTCATGTATTGATGTAATGAAAATATTAAGATAAGTGAAATCAAAACACCTTTCATTGATCAATGTTTAGTAACTGAACCCTCTATAAATAAACAACTTTCTAAATGTGATATTTTATTTTATTTATTATTTCATTTATTAACAAACATTCAGAAAAAAAATCTAATAACAGGGTGAAACTTTAAGAGTGTGACAACCAGAATTGTGTTTAAAAACTTTCCGAAAATACAGGAGTAACAGTTGAAGTTTACTCGAACATAGTTATACATCTGAGTTCCTGTAAAAAAAAAAATCATTTGTGTAACTCTCTGAAATTCAGAATTCTAATCTATTTTGTAGCTGATGAAGTACACACTAACAAGGTGTAAGATATAGCCATACCATAAGAACTGACAAAAAACACCTGATTTTAATGTGTTATTACATAATTGTGGAACCTTCTGAGGTTTTTGTTATATCATTGTTTATAATTCTCATGTAAGATGATTACTGTGCACTGAGGATATGATGAAAATGAATATATATATATTAATTCATAAATTAAATAACTAGAGAAGATATGAATTGGGAACGACCCATTTACAGTTTTTGTACAATGCACAAAATATATTTGCACAATGTTTAGGCTGATAAAAACTGTAACTCCATATTTACGTTTTTAGTTTGTCTTTTCTGTTCTTGCATCTTAGCTTTACGACTGCACAAATGTAAAACTGTGCAGGCAAGGGCGTACAGGCACACCAAGATCCCAAAACGATAAACACTCAAATCTTTAGTTGTCCCTCTATAGAGCTTTAGAGTAAAGCCAGAGAATAATGTGTCAGTAAGTTTGCTTTGTGTTTACAGTGGAGTGGAGCACCTCAGAAAGCTTCAAACGCATTCTTGGCTCAGCGCAAGTTACAGAGACCAAGAACCCGTCCTATTGTATCAAGGGACTGACAGCAGTAAGACATGCAGACACAGACACACAGACAGACATGAGGACATTCAGATACTAACCACAAACCCACATTTAGACATGCAAACACACATATTTAAATGGTTTTACGGAAACCAATTCATGCATACAAGAAAAACGAGAAAAAGAAGACACTCTGCTTTGCATCCAATGGTTTTGTGTATCAGAACATAATAAAAAAAAATCTTGTCTTTTCCAGGTTCAAAACTTATTTAAATCTAACCCCAATGTTTTATTATTTATAAATCAAAAATTAAACCAAAAGGGGGAACCAGTGCCAGAAAGATTACCCTTACTGCTCTTACTGCCTTTCTAGGAATTAAGAGGGTAAGTAGCAGCCGGGCCCTGCCAAGCAAATGCCCTTGATTTATCAATCATCAACAAGTGTGATGACCTCTATAAATGCAGAAGTTTTAGCATTTTAATGGCATTTAGGTCTATCTTAGCGCAATTCCAAGGAGAAAAGCATCAGCGATCAATCCGGATAGGGTCCTAAGGGCATTTCCAAACATTAAGAAGTCCATAATTCTTGAGCAAGAAAGAATATTCACAAGTTGAAGACATTCAAGACTGTCGCCAGTCTTCCAGGAGTGGATATCTCAGCAAATTCACCCCAAGGTCAGACAGAAGGCCTCAGTTAGCATGTTAAATGTTAAAGTTCATGACAGTAGAATAAGAAAAAAAGACTGTACAAGTATGACTTATTCAGTCTTGTTTAGAAGAGTTGCAGGGAGAAAGCCAAGACCAAAGTAGAGATGTTTGGCCATAATGCATTATGTGGAAAGGATTTTGGGTTTTTTTTGCAGCCACACAACCTGGGCAGGTGGAAATCATCGAGTCAACCATGAACCCCTCTGTACACCAGATTATCACACAGCCAAATGTGAGGCCATTTGTTTGACAGTAAAAGCTTGGCTGAAATTGGGTCATGCAATAAGACTATGATCCACATTAACCACATAAGCAAATCTACAGTCCAGACTCATACCTGACTGAAATGCTGCGGTGGGACCATGAAAAAACTGTGAGGGGAAAAAAATGCCCATAAACCTCAATGAGCTGAAGCAACACTGACAAGAAGTGATGTAAGAGGCCATTTTAAATAAATAAATAAATAATGGTAACGGTCGAATGTGTCTTGTTTTATTCCTGAGGTTAGATTTAAAGTAAAAAGAACATTTTTTAAATTTATTATGTCCTGTTACATAAAAACATAGAATTCAAAGCGAGTGTACTTTCTTTTGCATATGTCCTCATCATCTCATGTGCTGAACTACTTTTTAGAAGCACTTTTTCCCATCATTTACTGTTCCCACAGATGAATTGAATAATCAGAGGAATACTTGGTTTCTTTGTTCTGCTACAGACCATTCATTAAGGTTAATGCCTGGTGATAATTTGGTGTTTGCTCTGCTTCTCCAAATGCAGGGAGTGCATTACTTTGTCAGAGTGAGTGCCTTCAATGTGAAAGGATGGGGCCTGCCTCAGTGCTCTTCTCCAGTCAGCGCTGCCCCCTCCAGTGAGTAAAATGAACTGCACACTTTGACAAATACGGACTTATCACATTGAAAGGGCTGCTGAAGTCTTTGAGTCACCATTCCCATGCAATGAAATTACTTGGCTGACATAAAGCTTGATGTGAAATAAGTGGAATCAGCTCACGGCTGGTAGATTAATGAATTATTAAAACATGGAGAATTAAAGATGTCAAAATGAGTCAATGGGCCTTTTACCCATGCTGCTGTGAGTCTGAATGCGGCTCATAATCTTTCTTGCATGCCACCCTCCTTTTCTCACTGAATTTCTTGCTCTTATTTTCCACTTTTTGCTGTGCAGTGAAGAAGAAAATCCAATACAACGCTTTTAAATTGGAGAACAGAGGAATATATAATTATAAATCCAAATGACACCCAAACACAGCAATTGTAGTGTTATTAATGGTGTTCAACAACATGTTGAGGTTTCAGTTAGGCAACACATTAAGCAACAAATTTGTGGCAACAGCTAACTTGTCAAGCCTCCACTCCCACACTGTTTTATTTCTTTCTTCTCTTTTCTTTAGAACTGAAAACATTTTTTAAAAAAAGTTTCAAATTGTCAACAAAATAAAGTTCAGCAAGTCTAACTTCTGACACTTGAGTGGAAAATCTCCTCTAGCTGTCAAAGTCCACAGTGAGAATAAAAAACTAATAGTGGAAAAAAAACAAAAAGGAAAATATGGAAACAAAATAAAACTATAAAGCATTGCAATGCGACATGGAGCAATTTGCACTGCCAGCGCAATACCACTTGACTTAAAATAGGCTTTAAAATAATTTTAGGAATAATATAAAGATATGACATGTCCCGCCTTCACCCATTGGTAGCCAGGATAGACTCCTCGCACCCCCACGACCCTCACGAGGAATAAGGAATTGAGAAAATGAATGAATTTATGGATGGATATAAAGATATAATATCATTTTAATAAAATGGCTTTGCACAATATGAATCCTTTAATGGTCAATAATGAATAAACTTTAATGGACACTGATTTTATTTCAGAATCATATTTGATGTTGTGTATTCCAACACTGTGCCTTTACCAGCAATTCCTTAAAATAAAAATAAAACTTAAATGACGAAACAAACTGAAAGACTAAATAAAAATGAAAAAATACCAAACATTTCCCAGCCACAGTATATCTGTGGATCTTCGGAGCAGATGCAGTTTCAGTAGTAGAATGAATCAGCATTCAAACTCAGAGTCACAACACACAGATGGTCTCCCATGCAATCACTCTGCCTGCTAATCACCAAGATACGAAAAAGCACTACTCAGGACTTCCCAGCAAATGAGTTCTTGATGTCTTGAAAGATTTTTCCTAATTACATAAAGATGAAAACGGTGCTTTGCTTATCACCCTCTCCCCTCGCAGGTTGGAGAGAATGCGCCGGTGTGAAGTCACAGTTTAGAAACCATGAGGGCCTCGTGAGGAAACTGCTGGAAGATGCCAGAGAACCACATTACAGAGGATACTGCATCGGTAAGAGAAGTGAATGCTGATGCAGTTGGTCCAAATATCAGAAGGAATTACAATTCTCAGGAACATCAAGCCTAAACCGTTGGGATGTTTTCTAAGAGGCAGATGTCCACTTTCCACAGCCCATATGTAAAACCTGATCCGGCATTTCATTCCTCGTTTACACCATTTTTAACGAGCAGCTTAAGCTGATTTTTTTCCAACTTTGTTCACAGAGAAAACCATTTCACCACTTTCACCCAGTCAAATAACTCGTGCGTGCACCGTGAACGTACTTTGGCAGACAAAGTGATTCTCATCCCGTCTGATCATCCTCCCCTCCACTCCACAGAGAGCTCGAAGCCCCAGAGTCCCAGCAAGCGCCTGTCTATGTCTCGAGGCATCAAACAACTGTTCCAGTCTGCCACCAAGTTTGTTCGTCTCCTGCAGAGGTAACGCTCCATCTGTCTTACCTGTCCCACTGTGCCTTAAGGGTACGGGGAGTGACAGATTAAAACTAATGCGATTAAAGCGATGAGAACAACAGAGGACAAGTCCAAACTCTTATCTGTTACAGTTATTGAAAAAGAACAGTAGTTACATTAAAGCTGCTGAATGAAACCCCAAGATTAATGAGGAGCTCAGTGGCTGAAATCACTGGACTGTGGCAAGTAGCAAGTGACTGATAAATGTGTCTCACTGCCACAGGCGTTCAGCGGACTGCAGTAGGCAGGCCTGGATAAATGGGGTAGCTCCACAGTCGAGAATATGTTTAAATGCATGAATATAAGTCACAAGAACTTGCCACTGTCTTATATTATTCAACTACAGTGGCTTGAAGAAAATACAAGAACATCCTTCACATTCATTAACCCATAAAGACCCAGAGCTGCTTTTGTGGCAGTTCCCAGATGAATTTTTCTCTCTATTTAACCTTTCTAAAGTGATTTATCACCATTCGTTGTACTATTATCCTCTGTATTTTGCATTTTTCAGTGAGAATCAGGTATTTTCCTATATTTAATTTGCTGATCATGTATATGTTCATTAAAGCTCAGATTCAAGTTGAGGGTTATTATATCAAAAAGAAAAATGACAAAAAATGACAAAACATATCATTAACTGAACATAAAAATCAGCATCCCCATCCACTGTCATTGATCCAATTCCATGGGTTTTACTGGTGAATCAATGTTGTAGAAGATGACTATGTTTCCACGGTAACTACGGAGCCAACGTCCAAATAGATCATATCTGATGACTATGAAAAGATGACAAACTGCATTTTACCTGAATTATTTCAATGTGTTGATAGAATTAATGGATCAACAGGTAAAAAACATTATAGATCAGTAGAGGTCAAAGGTGGATGTTTGGGTCTTTATGGGTTAAAATTAGTTTTGGTGTAGTGTACAGACAGTGATAACACCACAATTAAAGTATTAACTGATTAGAGAATGTCTTATTCATTAACTAAAATCTTATATTCTCATGACTTCACTATAGGGAAAATCCACTAGACAATCAAAAATAAAATGTAACTGTAACTCTGACATTTTACAGAAATTCCTCCTGACAGCAAGAATATTTTAAAGAGTTAGGTGAATATTTTAGATCAGGCGTGTCAAGCTCATTTTACTTCAGGGGCCACATACAGCCCAATATGGTTTCAAGGGGGCCAGACCAGTAAAATAATAACAGTGAAAAAAATCTAATTACATTATGACAATGTTTAAATTTGCAAAGTATCATTTAAAAAATGGGAATAACATGAACAACCTGGAATTTCTTAAGAAAAACTAATTAAAATTGAACAATATTATGCCTCATTTACACATTGGATCTACAAAGGCACAAAACATTTAGTAACAGGCATAAATTATTAAAATTGCATTTACTTCACTTTAGACATTTCATGTTGTTCAGTTTACTTGTCATTATTTATAGGTTATTATTATTCCACCCACTTAAGATCGCCCTGAACTAAAATGATTTTAACATCCTTGACTGCTAATATCTCCAGTATGATTTTTGCATTTCACAAATTCGCCCCAGGGGCCGGTTTTGGGCCACAGGCCGTATGTTTGACACCCCTGTTTTAGATTATTCTATCACAACACATATCTGCTGTTCAGAGCTGGAGTAACCTTTTCATAATCTTTTGCTGATTTTCTCTTTATTTTCCTATCTTTTTGGTGTCGTAAGGGGTGTGTACTTGGCAGCTGTGTTTTACCACAAAGAAAACATCCTGGTAACTGCTGAAGATCAGATCCCACTGGTGGAGATCCAATACTGCTCCACCTCCATCACCACTGATTTCCTTTGGTTTGCCAAGGTGAACTGCCTACTGAATATGTGCATATATGAATTCACAATATTCTGAAGATGAGGTTGTTTACATATTCACTAATATTCCACTATAGTTCTGAATATGTTAACATTCTGAATTTCACAGGCATCTTGTAAACAGCATGTTCTGATTGGATATTCTGAATGACACCCCTCTCTCCAAATTAACACATGTAGGACACTCAATATTTCTGAGGATTTTTCTGAGAATTTTTTCGGACATGTATACCACACATACAGAATATGGATCTCATTTGCACCCTGCTTTTACACTCAGCTGAGGTCCAGACAAACATCCTCAGCATCCATCATGAAAGATCCACATTTCTAGGTCAGAATGAGAAACAGACCTACTTGTTAATATTTTGAAAAAGAATGTCAGGATTTTTTTGATATATGCAAATATGCAACAGCTGACCTTTTTAAGAAGATCTTTGAAGGAGAGAAAGTGGGAGGCGATGTTCACATTGTGAAACATCAGTGAAAAACTGAAGAAACTGTATGTTCAACCTGGCTGTGAACAGCTGCTTCATTCTTCTACTGTTTCATTTTCATTTGGCATGTAAATAGCTTTTTAGGAATGTTGTCTTTTTCAGAATAAGGCAAAAACTGATTTGTATGTAGAAGTAAACACAGTTATTGCTACATTCACAAGCAAGGACCACAATCTCAAATGGATGAAATTAGTGTTTACTAACGACAGTTAGAGAGGGATATTTGTAACGATGATCAGATCTCCAACACTGTTGAAGCTGTTACTTCATTGTTAACCCATTTGAAACACAGACGGTTCGCATGTAGCTGTAATTGTGTAAATGAAGTTGTTCATTGTTTTGTATCTTAATTCAGCAATTATCCCAAATGAAGCCTAAAAGTAGCCCCCTTTTTCCTTGCAGTTGTCTTGTGCATGGCAACAAGTGCCGTGGCTCCAGCAGGCCCTTTCATCAGCTCATTCATCTCCTTCCTCCCTCCTTCAGAACAGGCACAACATTTTACGAGCTGTTTCACAGCTGCAGGTAGGAAGTTAAGCAGCTTACTCTCCGTGATAAGAGGTATCGGAATGGGTTAATTGCTATTTTAATTACTTTTTTACACCTCCTCTTCCACCTACTCTTCTTACTGGTGCCTTGCTTCCCTATCTTAGACTACCTTCCCGAACCCCTAGAACCGCTTTTCATTGCATTAATCCCTAATACTCTCATAATTATTCCACCTCATATTTCCATTTTAATCTGCCCACACTCTTTTGCATCCAGTCTTCCCTGGGAATAGTGGACCTGGGCCAGGTGTACTATGAGCCTCTAAAAGACAGGCAGGGAAACGTCTTACTAGTGACTCTGAAGGAGTTCCCAAATCCTCCCAGGTGAGTAAGACATTTGTTACAGTCCGTTAATCCCTGTGATATTTCTATTCAGCTCACAGAGAGCACAAAGCGTCAGGCTTTACCCTCTGTCGGCTGTTTGAAGGACAGTCTCGCTACTCACAGGAGGGTGACAAATTAAAGGAAAAATCAACATGAGGCCTCTCAGTAAGGTGCTGGGGCACTATTTGATGTCAGACCAGCTTCAGTAAGTCTTAGTATTGAATCTTCTGGTCTGTGAACGGGAGGGATGAACACAATTCTTTCTAAACCTAATCTCTCCTGGTGTTTTGATGATGGGACTGGGCGAGTTCTAACACAGTGACAGTTCATGCCCTGTGGATGAGAGCACTGTAGATGTGTAGACGCTGGGCTCACCTCAGTCTCTTGCATACTTTAAAATCAAGGCCATATTGTACTGAGCAAGATGTAGATCAAATGTTTGATCAGTGTGGCGTAAAAAAGCTCGTGAAACTGTATACTTCAAATCGATTGTTAATTCTTGGATATACACCGATCAGCTGTAACACTGTGACATGTAAAATGGTAAAAATGTGGATCATTTTGTTACAATGTTACCTTTAATTGGGTGGTATGTATTAGGAGGCAAGTGAATATTAAATCCTTGAAGCTGATCTGTTGGATTCAGCCAAATGAGCAAGTGCAAGGATCTGAGTGACTTTGACAGACATTGTGATCTCCAAATGATTGGATCAGAGCATCTCCAAAACTGCAGGTCTTGTTGGGTGTTCCTGGTCTGCAGTGATTAGAGTCTACCAAAGGTGATCTAAGAAAGGAAAACCTGATCTCAACTGAGTCCAGCATCTGTGGAACCATATCATTATCACTGCCATCTTAACATTGTATACGTCCCCCTTTTGTTGTCAAGAACAACACCGACCCAAGGCATAGACTCTGAAGGCGTGCTGTGGTATCTGGCTCTGAGGCATTAACAGGCATTAAGCTTTAAGTCATGGGGACTGAGGATTTGTCTGTCCAGCACATCCTGCATATACAGTACTTGATTGATTTGTGATCGAGTTGTCCTTCTTTAGACCAAATTTGGAAGGGTCTAAGCACTGTAGACCGGGATCATCCAAGAAGATCTTCAGTTACTCTGACCCACTGATTTAGCCATCACAATTTGGATCTCATTAAAGTCACTCAGATCCTTACGCTGCCTGTTTTCCTGCTTCAGATACACCAACTGTTAGGGCTAAATATTCACTTGTTGCCAAATATATCCAACCCACTGACATATACCAGTGTCATAAAATAACATTAGCCTCTTAACATAATTGCCTAAGTCATATTTTTTCCAGGTCATAGCCAATGATGGAAAATGAAGCAGCAGTGTTAGGAGAGTAAAGTTACACAGATAGAATAGAATAGAATAGAATAGAATAGAATAGAATAGAATAGAATAGAATAGAATAGAATAGAATAAGCTATATTGTTATTGCAAAATACCATTGTACAGTGCAACGAAATGCAGGTTTACATTCTGTAAAGTAAAATACACACATCAATTATTTATACAGTCAAGAATAAAAAATAGATATAAAACTGTCAAGTAAAAAGACAATAAGTATCAAAAACGGCACATATATGCACACACACACACACACACACACATACACACATTCCAGTGTCAAATATGTAGAATATACAGTTGACAGTAATGACTATAGTGTTACGTCTTCTTAAGTAAAGTGGGTAGTGCAATGTCCTCAGATATCAAAATTTTGCCAAAAATATGACTTAGGCCATTATGCTATTAGGCTAAGGATAATGAACATTATTACCACTTTATCTGTAAGTAGTCAAAATGTTATGGCTGATCAGTGTACAAACTGCTCATTGACAGTGTATACACTACTCATCAGACATGTCCACTACAGCAACATTGATGTATGATGTATGAGCGTCCAATGCAGCATTTACGTTACATAATGGATGTGACCGTTCCTATCAAGGTTTTCATTACCTTTTGCACCTTTACATAAACAGTCATGTACTGTTCAAAATGTAATAAAATTGTAATTTTTTTTCTTATATCTGCCAGACTGAATTTTAATAATCAGGCTTCTTTGCTAGCACACATGCAGATTTAGGCCATCCATACAATGTGTTGGTTGCCGGAGTTACACTACTACTGCAATGTGATTTTTCTTTGTGGGCACTTCCTGATTTGTCTGCTCTCCTCTAAGCCCTCCTGATCCTCCACTCCACTGGATGCCCCTTGCTCGGCTGGAAAAGAACCGCAGCCGAACTCCTCTGTTGCCAGAGCCCACTGCCATGGACATGCTCTATGAGCAGCTCAAGGTCAACCTGAGTTTTTATTTTGTGTGAAAACAGTGAAAACAGACAAAACCTAATATCAGGGGCATACTGAGCAGCAGCTATGAACAGCAGTTGTGCACAGTGACTGTATTGACTTTCCTGACTTTATTATTGAGCTGTTTTTTTCTCTTCTGTGAAAGTCAAATAACCCCAGAAATGCAGAAGAATTAATTTAGCAAGTCTAGACCTAATTAACTCACCAAATTAAAGAGAAAATGAGACACAGCGAATAAAATCTAGCCAAACATTAGATCTCATTCACGTCTATTAATTTTTATTTATTTATTTTTATTCATTTCTGATTTCATACTGGTTTTTCTCTATGTCCTTAGGAGAAACTGTCCTTCCACAGACACAGCATCCAGTGGGCTCAGCCTGGTCTCTACGTCGGCATCTTGAAGCTCTGCAGCTCGGTGGAACAGATCAGAGTCCTGGTGCCACAGAGACTGCCCAACCTGCTCTGTCACACCCGGGTCCGGCACAATGCCCACGTGACTAGGTAATGTGAGAAACACTGTGCCATAACAGACAAAGTCATCATCATTTGTAGCTCACTTATAAGAAATTGTGTACACTTTGGAGTGTGGGAGTTTGGGAGGCCGTTTATTTATTTTGACTACTTTGACTATTTTGACTATCTGACAGAGAAGAGTGGACATGGCTTCAGAGTCACGTTTACACCACGGCCAGTGTTCAGAACCTGCTGAGCGGTGAGGATGAGAACCTGATGGAGAGCAGTGGGCTGGTGGAGTTCGTCCGGTCTCTGAGAGCAGCCGTCACACATCTCCTGACCAAGCTCAACATCCCCCTCTACAGGGTAAAAACATTTCACAAAAGCAGCCACGCAGGAATACGGTCTCCTTTTGAACAATGACAAAATGAAATTGTTGTTGTAATTGTTTTTAGGACAGAGGTTTTAGAGTTCAGGAAAAATTAATAAAAAAAAAGAAAAAAGTAGTTGAACGTATAGTCTGTTGTCCCTGTGCTGTTACCCATGGCCCTGATTTATTTAACACTAACCCTTTCACACAAAGTGGTCACTACAGTGGACAGTTATTCTACAGCTGTTCTGTTGTATATTCATGGGTTTTGTTGTTTTGTTTTAGTTGCATATCACCCAACAATTGTTATTAGACTGTAATTAACAGTTTTCTTACAAAAAAAGGTTTTTTTTTTGGATATTATCTCCATGAAGTGAGTAATAAATAGTATTAGAGTATAATAAAATGTGAGAAAACACCAGATTAGCTGCATTAAAAATGGTTTTATTTCAGTTTTTATGCAGTATATCACTTTCTGATATTGTGTCTTAAATACATGTTTCTTTGCACATGGTGTCCAGCTGGGTTGACATTTTTGTAACTCCATGAAAAATAGGTTCATGAAAAAAATTTAATTGCTTTGTTTTTTTCTTGCCTAAAGAGGAATAAAAACATTTATGAAAAAAATCTTGACCAAGGGTTTCATAATTCATGCATGAAAGGGCTAGATAAAGCTCCAAATGAGACAAAACAAAAACTTTTTGCCCAGAAACTACAACAGCAGTTCCACAATTTAAAAAAAAATACGTTCTCTAAAACTATGAGAAAATATAATGATGACTAATAATGGAAACCAAGCATGAACCTAAACTAAATCAGGTGAGGATTTAAAAAATAACCTTAAAGCGGTGGTGAAAAGCAAACGAGAGCTGCAGGCCATTTAATCTAGTTTCACTGTATATTTTGTTGTATTTGTGTTGTGTTGTTGTTTTATGGATGAATATTGTGTGAGAGTTAAGAACTAAAAGTAACTAAAACCCTGCATGCACCACAGTTTTCTCATAATTTACTGGACCTGTGTCAAGTGCATTTTCCTTCTGAAGCTGCTGTTTGCTGTTATTTTGAACACATTCCCAGGAAGAATTAATTCTATTCTTAAAACTGTATCTGCTCTCACAGGCCTATCAGTATGGGGTCTATACCAGGGAGCTGGTGCAGTTTGGAGACAAGCTGTCCATGCTGCTGCTGCTGCCCCCCAGTGAGGACTTCAGCTCCAGCTACTGGCCCCTGGTGGGGACCAAAGAGCCTGGCCTCACCATGCCGCTTCAGATCTTTGAGCTGGGTAAGTGGCAGCATAACCACAGAAGATCTGTCTCACAGCAACATTTTTCTCAAGCAGTGATGAGAGCATCAAATAAGGAGAACTAGACTAAACCACTTGAGGCGAATGCAAACAAAAAGGTAGTATGTTAGTCCATGGAACTGGTATAACAATGAGAACAAAGTAAAATAGGCCCTTTCTTTGGCATGCATCACATAACAAAAGATAAATAATTGTGTCTAATCTTCAAAGGAACTAAAGGGAATGCATTTTCAGCCATTGCCCGCTTGGTTGCAAAATGTAATAAGGCACACTGAGGTACAATGTCTGATCCCTTTGCCGCCTCTCGTCTAATTAGGGCTTTGATCCTCCTTTTCATCCACACTTTTGGATTTGTTTTGATTCTTATTTAAAGCCATCTTTTCTTTTGACCCTCGTATAAAACTTTCTTGCTACAGACACAGTAAAGTGTACTAATGAGTTCTGGGACTTGCTCTGTTGGCTTTGATGTAATGTTGATTTTTCTAAACTCTGGCCCATTACCCAGTTCACTTCTGGACGTATGAGCGGGACTTCCTGTCTCAGTACTGCCAGGCCTGGGTGAGGCTGGAGCTGGACACTCATCTGGCCCAGCAGGCTCTGCGGGAGGCTCTGGACACCAAGGAGGTGCAGGAAGCTCGGGAGCGCCTGAACCACATCACGGATCTATCCCATGTAAGATTATGCAAGTTTACTCAGGAAAAGAGAAACTCTGAACCACTTTGAACTCAATGATGTGCAGTTTAAAAAAAACTAAAAAAAAAACCATTTGAGTGTTTTCAAAGATTAAAAATTTAGTATTTGTTTTTTTCCAGTTTCTCTGCCCTCTGTAACCCTCTATGCTTCTTCTTCAGCGTTTGGATGTCGTGTGGCGAGATGCCCGTTGGATTATGGACTGTCTACAGTGTGTTCGGTCCAAGCAGTGGGTGGGGGCAGTGCCTCTGGGTCTGGTCATGGGAGGAGACCCACCGCCACGCCCCGAAGGTGAGGAAGAGGAGGACAGGCTGACTGCCAGACTGACATGGCCCCATCGGATACAAGCACAGAGAACCATCACTGGTAACTTCACTGACTTATTTATTCTTCCTTTATTTTTACTCAGAGAACATACTGGGGTAAAAGCCTCCTTGAAATATGACTGAGTACAAGAAACATAATAAAAAAAGGCAATAAATTTAGGAAAAGGCTTTTCAGTTAAATTATAAAATAATTACAGTCCATGGAATGTAAAATAAATGAGCTAAGACAAGAATAACGATAAGTAAAATATGATTAAACTTTAAATACCCTGAGGAAAAATGTCTGCAAGCTGTTCCAAGTTGCATTTGCACAAGAATATAAAACTTTATTTTCTAAACTCAGTAAAAACAGATGACATCTGCTGCATAATAAATACTGTATAGTCATTTAAGTATGTATGATAGGAGCCCACATTGAAAGACCAAAACACAAATGAGATATGTATAAAAACAGTAAGAACCTTATGAATAAATGAAATTTACTGTCTATCTCACCTCGCAGAAAGGAAAGGCCACCAGCTCATAATTAATTCTCACCAGCTCATAACTTTTATAGCATAGTGATGAACAGTGTCCACTGGCTAGAGAGTTGCATTAATAATGTGAGTGGTGTTTCTTCTGATTATTTTCTAGCTGAGGAAGAAGTACCAAAATCCTGTACATAGAGCAGAAGTACACATGCTCCACTACAAGTCTTGAATTTATTAATTCACTTAATTTGTTGTCATTTATCTATGTGGAGCTGATTTTGGATGCTTTAGTAGTACATTAACACTATAAAAGGCATTATAATTAATTTATGATTTTTTTTATGTAAAAAGGAACAAGTAACTTTAAGTCAGTCATTCTGTAAATGTAGTGCAATAAAAGGTAAATGGAGATCACCTGAGTGCATTGAATGACCATGACCCTGATTCCATCTATAAAAGCACAGGTGAAAACATCTGTGTTAATCTGCTGTTATGACTTGTTTCCATTTATGTTGCCATAATACAATGCTTAAAGCTTTCATTTCTCATCATTTTTCATGTAATTTCTCCCTCAGAGAGTTTGGTCAGTGTGACTCCTCCAAACGTGGTCACTGCAGAGGTCTCTGCTCCGGCAGGAATCATCGCTAGTCCAGAAGAAGCCCGGCTGGTGTTGATGGAAGGTGTGGCGAAGGGAGGATACCCTGTAGACATCACCTCCCAGTCAAATGTAGACTTGACCAGCCTTGTCGAACCAGAGTTAGTTTGTGCAAGCGCTTTAATCGAAGCTGGACTAGAGCCCGCCGCTGCTGGACAGCTGGAGGTGGAGTATACAGCTTTGGATGCCCAGGAGTCATACAGTGGCGATCACTACAGCGGCGATCAGGACTTTCCCTCCAGCATCACTGAAGTGATCCGACCCATGGAGATGGCAGAGTTGGTGGACATTTTACCCACACTGAGTCTTATTGAGGAGGAGATCCCCAGCGGCCCGTCCACACCGTCTGTAATGGACATGCTGGAGAGCTTTGGACTGGGCATCAGTGAAAGCCACACTTACTTCAACTTACAGAATCCAGATTTAACGGGTCGAGCCGGATGTTCGTCACAGCCTAATGGCAGCAGTGTGACAGAGATTCAGTGTGAGAATGTAGCGTTACAGGGACCAGACGTGTCCGCCTGTTATGCTTCAGGTGGTGACACACCCACTTTGAGCTGGGATTTTCCTCCAGCAGACACAGAGGGTCTGCAGTTGCCCGACAAGGCTACATGTTATCCAATGAGGAACCAGGTGGAGTGGGACAAACCCACTAACAGCTCATCCTGATATTAACCCAACCTAAGCCTAAATGGAACTTTTCATGTTATTTAATAATCAGTGAGTGTAGCACAGTCAATTTCTGGATAAACTGTTTGTCTTCAGATTACCTTTTCTTTGAATGGTGAACAATTCCACATCTTCCACTGTGTTAAAATAATGAGAAGAATTATTCAAGTAATATTACAGCTGATACAACGAAGACATAATATGATTTATGTCATTTGCACATCTCTGGGCCTTAACTCTGTCTTTTTCTCTGGTCCAGTTCATTTGAGCTGAGGATGAAGGAGTTATAATAGTAGTTTTAATGACTTGAAAATCATTGCTACACTACAGGGCTTGTTGGAAATATTAAACAAACTAAATGGAATATTTTCAGTCAAATTTCAGTAAAATAGAAGCACATGTCTGTGTATGTGAAATCTTGTGACACTGTTTAAACAAATTGTTGTATTTTTGACATTTAGAGTCCTTAAGTGTTACATGTCAGCTGATTCTACAGTAAATGCTGCAGTTTTGTTCAATCTTAACTCCACTTTAGCATAAAGCAGACTTTCATAAGGTGTCTAATGATTGATATTTTTCATCTGTGTGTACTAGCTTACACTTACAGCTTTGAAACTGAAGCAAGAGAACTTCAGTTTCACTGACTTTTTAAAAACCAGCCCACGCTCTCATTGCATGGTTCCTTTAATTTTTTTGGAGGTCTGACTTTTCATTTGTTACATGAGCAAACATTTTAGCTTGTCCTAACAGGAAAAATAGGTAACCTTAATAACATATAATGATGGATCGGTTCCATTTAAGTGCCCCAGAAAGTCATGTCAGTGAGCTACTGTGCACAGACAAAAAGCCTGGAGTGCAGCTATTGTGAATTAAAGTAATTATATGAGTATTTCTTGCCATAATTACTCCAAATGTCTGCTATGAAAAGGTCTTTGTGTGGTTTGATCCTCCGTCATTGCAGTCAACTTGATACAGTCTGCAAACCTACGGACAAGTACTGTATATGGTTTTAGGTAATAGATGTCCCAACATTCTCAGTTTACACCTGTGAAGGCTCTAAGACAGGGGTGGGCAATCCTGGTCCTTGAGGGCCGGTGTCCTGCATGTTTTAGATATTTCCCTCTTCAAGCACACCTGG
>JAPQRQ010000027.1:2739971-2762684 GCA_037367365.1 Apogon talboti | reverse complement strand
AAGTTGTAACTCTAGGACATGAAATGAATGCTTTTCATTTGTGGCCTGTGTTTAGTAATTTCTTTCATTTTAAGATGAACAGCAGATTTATTCTACTCGACTGCTGTGACAAACCAATTATGGTCTGACAATGCTGAATGGACTGACAGGAGGTTTGTGCAGATATGTAGGTCATTAGTCTTGTCATTTGAAGTCACTGTTACATTTATTAGTTTGAACTGTTTCAGGTTTCCTCAGGAGAGCATGAAGGTCCATTACTGACAGTATTTCAATTTTATCCTCCAAGACATGTTTGCTCTGTCTGTGTGTAAATAGTTGGTGTGTGGTCATAGATCATGCACATATGATCATGTTTATAGACGTGTGTGTGTGTATGTGTCCTCTAAACAGTCTAGTACACAACACACACACAGACAGGTTCTCAGGTTCTCATGTGAGCATACAATTTGCACGTCTGTATGTTTGGTTTGTGTTTGTGTGCGTGTGGATGCCCATGTATTCCTCCACATATTTGCTCCAGTGTGTGTTTGTGTGTTGCAGCTGTGGGTCCTGTGTTTGAACTCCAACTCACATGGCAGAGCGAGGGAGGGCTGCAGGGTGAGAAGGCGATGGGAGAGGGGACCGATGCCCGACAAACTCTCCATCTCCCTCTCCCCTTTCATCTCCCTCTCCCAGCATAAAACAACGGACTCTTTCATTCAGGCATCTTTGCGGCCAGCCACCCCCAGACCCTCGAGGCCCCCACCCGTTCACGCTGCTTAATTCAATGTTCTGAGAAGAACTCATGATTGGAAAGTGACTTTTTTATCCTCCTCCTTTGCCATATCTCCTCTGAAGATGCATCAACCTTCTTCCTGTTCTTGCTGAATGTTTTTCTACTTTGCATCAAAACAGCTTCTGGCCCATAAATGCATATTGGAAATGGACTTCAGCTTCCTGTGGTCAGCTAGTGGTTGATAAGATGGCAGACTTATGAGAAATTTGGAGTAAATGTACTTTGTTTGCTCTGTGTTGACTTCCTTGATGAGCAAATACCTTTAGTTCCTTTGCTGCAAAATTGACCCAAAAGATTTATTCAACCAAAGACAACTCTATTCTAACTGTTGTAATGTTAGTAGAATCAGTATTCAGACCTAATATCAGTACTATTCTAAATATACTTAAATAAATCATATTTAAGATCTCACTATAGTTTTAGTGCCACTCTAAAAGATGACGCCTTTCACTGCACTTTACTGTTTAAGTATTATGTTAGTGTATACTTCTTTATTTTTGTTTTTTGTTTTTGTGATTGTGAGTAATCAAACAAGAAACAAGAAAATTCTTGTAAGATCAGTATCTGTAATATAAATCAAATGTAACTTTTACTACAATAATTCAGATCTTATACAGTATCATTACCAGATGATGCCTCACCTAATATTATACTTTGTAGTACAGTTTTATAATGTAATATGTAATATTTTAGCATTATTTTTTACAGCATGTTTAGGCCATTGTAATTTTAATTTAATACAGTGTAAATGCGTCATATTTTATTAGAGGATAAGTTGTTATACATATAAAGTCTAATAAAGAACAAGGTTTATTTGGATTATATGAGGTTATGATCATTCATGTATTAGTCATTGCATAATAAATTCATTTTCTAATCGGATTGTATAGTTTTATAAAATTGTTCTCAGTAACTATAGTTGTTGAATGTGATGTAAAAAGTGTTATGCTCTCCTGAAATGTGGTGAAATGGGATAATATGGTGAAATAGATTTTTTTTTTTACATTTTATTTAACCTTTATTTCAGGTTAAGGAGGGTGGTCAAGACGGCAGTCACATAATTATGGTTTTACAATAATAAAAGCATTTGCAAACACAGAAAACATATATAATGAGTCTAAACATTTACAGACCAACAGTCTTGATTCCAAAGTTCTTTAAAATCACTCAAATGAATCAGTGTTTGTAGCTGGAGCTCAGACTGAAGCTTGTTCCTGGCATCAGGACCTGAAAACCTAAAAGATTTCTTTCCTGAAATGTGTAATAGAGATTCAATTACAAAAGTCAAAACATGTTTATCTGAAATACACGCTGTCCAGCACTGACCACAAGCTAAATTAGACTTTTAATGAGAACTTAGAGGAAACCGTGTGGGAGTGAACCATTAAAACTGAACATTTTTAGAGAAGCACATCATCGCTGTGTGATGATGTCCCAAACAGCAACCAGCCAGACATGCTGCAGGAATATCCCAACAAAGGGCACTTTTGTTCCCAGCTGAATTCTTGAACATCATTTTCTGCATTTTCCTGCAAATGACTCAATCTCCAAGTCCCTCGCCTCTCATTCCGCCTAATTATCATTTTTCAAGCGTGTTCCATCGTCCGACAGAGATGGGTTGTTTGGGAGTTTCCAAATCTTATCATGATATATGTGTGCAGATGTATGATAGGTGTAATGCCAAAAAGAAATTAAGATTCACAATAATATCGCGTACAGTTCCAGGGATACCGCTGAGGAGCCCTGTTGGTCTTGTTTGATGCAAATGTGTGTGATGCTCTCTGGTTCCTGCAGCTGCTGTATCACATAGATAAGCGTATATGCAGAAAAAAAGAAGTGAATACCAATGGCACCAAAGGCCAAAGGTGATGTGGAGCTAAACATGGAAGAATAGAGATGCTTTAAGTTTAAGTACTAATACAGCACAGTCAAAATACCCCAGAACAAATACAACTACTGCATCTAAAACCTCATTTGAATACATATTATTATCAACAAGATGTATTTAAACTTAATGTGCGGTAAAATGGTTCAGCTCAGTGCTTTACTATTCTTTACATTTTTTGTTTAATATTACTATGCATCAATGTGTATGTTTTTTGCTGTTAGTTCAGCTCCTTTTATACTTTAGATCAGTGGTTCCCAAACATTTTCAGCTTGAGACCCAAAAGGTCAAAGTTGAATCTCTAGGTCGAAACTTCAGCTGAAATTCCATCTTGAAGAATTCTTCCTTTTAAACTGCCCCTCAGTTCATTGGGTCATTGTTTTGTTTTGTTTGGGTTTTTTTTGTTTTCATTTTTGTCTTTTCTTGAGGTTGATATTTATTAACTCTTCCAGAGAACACAATCAGGAAAATTAAGTCATATTTCATATTACTGTATTTTACAGCTCTGCAACAGATTTTGGCTCCAGACTCTAAGCTTAGTAAAGGCAGTTTTAAACCCGCTGAGTCAGGAAAGTAATACAGTATACTGTATAAGATCATCATACACAGCCTGACCAAAGAAAATTTGCCCCTGGATTTAACTCAGCAAATATTTCAGACCCTTCCATTTGATAATTGTAGTGATAATTATGTTTCACCTGCATCAAATTCTTTAACTCTAACTGATGCAGTAGCTTCTCATTCTATAAACAACCATCAGTTTGATAGAGAGAATAAAGATTGGACTGAGTTTCAATGGAAAAAGGTCATGTGGGAAGAGACAGATGAAGTGATTACCCATCATGCCTAGTGCCTACAGTAAAAATCTGTGGGGAAAGTGTTATGATCTGTTGCTTCAAGTTGGTCAGGTCTAGGTTCAGCAACGTTAAGTCCATAAAATGATGGAAATAAATGCTGTGACATTGCATAAGCTTATTGAAATGATGCCAAGGTGACGTAGTTCAACAAAACGCTAGAAATTGAGAATGTTTTTTGTGTTTTTTGGCCAGGCTGTATATATTTGTAGCAGCAATGTCCTGCAAGAACAATGTATCTCCAAGAAGTGGACTTTATAAGACCTGTTTCCAGCTTTGTGATGATGGATTTCACAGCAAACCCAAGAGGGTTAATAAACTTAAAAAGGAGGAGAACTTAATCAACCCATACAGGAACACTTCATCTATATATTTATGTGGATTTCAAGGGACAGGAATGAGTGAAAAATTAACTAAACAGTCAAGACAAATGTAGTGGATAGAGTGTTTGCCTCTGACGTGGTGATAAAAGCTTAGTCTCATATTTGCACCTAAGTACTTGAGTAAATGTATTGAGTTCCATTCCATTAAATATATCAACATATTCCACTGAGCCTATTAATGTTATTTTTCAGTGCATGGTTGATGATAAAAATCAGTTTTAATAGTCCTTTATGTAACATTTATGCTGTTCATTGCTATTTAATCTGTATCAGATAATCCAGTTAAAAACAAAGCAGTTTAATCATTCAGCATTTACGTTTACACAAACTTAATGAAGTAATACAAACAGCTCCAATGATCTCAACCTAAGTCTAACCGCAGCATTAACAATGCACAGGCACATAGTAATCTGGAAGCAAAAACAGCAAATTTAAGACAAGTTCTCAAAAAGGAGAAGAATAATTACAGAATACCAGCACAGATCAGCCAAACGAAACTCTTCTTTCACTCGCGGCCTCACCTGGGACCCTCAGCCTAAAACCCCGGCCACCTTCCTAACCCACACACCCCACCTCAACCACCATATATCAGTTTCATTTTAGATGTCCCCCCTCACACAATTGAAGTAACTAGATTCTTTCCTTTGGTGAGCCAGGGGAGATTGAAGCTGAGCACACAATGGTCCATTCATTAAAGTAGCAGCACACACACACACACACACACACACACACACACACCAATCAGCACCGGCAGTGCATACTATTTGCCATCTATATCCCTCTGTGGTATATGTGCACATGCATATGTAGGTGCAGAAACATAAAAAAGACAAATCCACATACTCATACAGCATCCCACTTTACAGCCCCCAGCTGCAGTGAAAGCCCATCCAACCACAAACACACACACACACACACACACACACACACACACACAAAGAATAGAAACTCTAATGGTATAGGCACAAAGGCAGGATTCACAGCCATGCACGAGGAGGACCGATTTAAGCTACGCAGCTGCATGAATTTATTAAGAAAGATGGAGAGAAGGATCAGGAGGGTCCTCTGAAAGACTGAGTCATTTTTATGATGTGACTGAAGATTCCCTGACATTTTAATCGAGGGTGTAAGTGATGTTTATGGCCATATGAATTATTGTAGTTCAGATGCTTACAGTGATGGCATTTTATTTCAACAGAAATCTACAAGGAGCATCTGACGCTTTAAGACACCGTCTCCAGTGACTGGCATTTTGTGGGTATAACCTGACTTTTAACCTTCCTTTGGTTTTGGGGAGAAACATAGAAATCTGATCATATCATATAGTATTCTCTGCATGATAACCAAGGAAATCAAGCTTCAGTGCAGCTTTGATCTGAAAATACATTCAGAGTTGATTATATTCGTAATAACTGCAGTAAGAGCAGCCCAGATCCCTCTGCAGGGTTGACTGATTCACTTCAGTAGGTAAATACGGACACACCTGCTCTATCCTGCACAGGTGCATGCAGGAAGAATGTGTAGGAGCATGACTTAAAGATTAAGATATGCAGAGCTTTTTTCATCTGATACTGTCCTGGATGGGAGTACATTTTACACTGTTTGATAAAATGTTTGTTCTGATCTCTGCATATGCTAATCATCTGGCCTCAAATAAATTAGGATCTTAGAATGACAAGAAAATAGGAAAAAAACCCACAACAAAATTCCCTTGAAATATCTTCGTTTTAAAGAATGTAGCCTCCATAACTTCCATTAAAACACATTATTTATTATTTAAAAAAGATTAAAGGAATTTATTTTTTCTTCCTTTAAAACATCACAACCATCACATACACTGCATGGTGCAGCACATAATTTAGTAAAATCTGTTCTTATTAATGGTCAGTGTTAGAAATCATATCACATATTGTAAATTGAAAAACATTATTTAAATCATTTACATTTGGCTAAACATTGGTATTAACTCTAAATCAAATATTACCAATAATGCTAAGGTTTGGGGAAAAAAATAGAGAATCACATAAACTGTGAGTTTGAAAATATAACTGGATTTAAGGTTTTACTGCAGTTAAAGCTACATTTCTTTCATTTACTTTTTGTCTTTAAGTGAAGTTTGTTTCTGTTTGGTTCACTCACCATACTTCAGTTTCAGTAGCTGTGGAACCTATTTGGTCCTTGAATCACGATAAATAGTTTTAAGTGATTAATTGACAGGACTGTAGAGGTGTGTGCAGGACAAGGAGGTTCGGCCTTCAGGTTGAAGGGACTGGATCATGTTAGTCTCCTGTTTTTCCTGCAGACCTGGAACACTCACCCCATGGGCTCTGTGCATATGTATTAACCATAAAATGTGTCATCCGTGTCCCCATGATAAGATATGTTTGCGCAGGACAAAAACTGCAGCGTATGTTGTCATTCATTTTGTGTTCTATATTTGTCTGACTTTTAAACCTATATTTACTGTAGGTTTATCAATCCAGAAACTCCAAAAATTATAGAATAAACCAAAAGACCTGACGCTTCATCATAAAATTTTTTTATGCTGACTCTAAAATTTGGTTGAGGGTCTTTGTTCTTTGTTAAATAAACAAATAAATAAAAATAAAATAAAATAGAATAAATAAAAAGCCTAACGCAACAAAACGCAGATAAAACGATAGTTGTTGTAGTCAATTTTTTTTAATTATATTTTTATCACAGTTATATGTTATACAGTACTGAAGAAATTGTATTTTAAAAATACCACCAAACAGGCCCAATAAATATATAAATATATGAATTAGCCTAAATAATACGCTTTTTAACGATATTAAGCAACACAATCATATTTTCTGGCTCACCTGAATTCCACCTGCAGCTTTTTTTATTTAATCTTTTTGTTTTATTTTTTTTAAATGCATTGTGTAGAAAATAAACGTTATAGCATTATCTTTATAAGGCTGGTGCATTGTACAATAATGGTTTTGTTTTCCTAATCCTCTTTTGACTTAATTTGATTTCTCCCAGTCTGAATAAAGTCTGTTCAGACTGTCAAACCATTCATCTTTCTTCTGAAGGAAACACTTTCGCATGAAGGTCATGTATTGAAAATGATTTAACTAGAATAAACGAAACCTTCTCTTCCTCAGTGCAGCCGATAATCTGTTGATAGAGTTATTCCAAACACACATAGCCTATATGTGGTATGTAAATCAGACTTGTTCATTTCCCTTCATTTCTCACTTGAGCACAAACATGCACACTCCAAAACAAACACTCACGTCAAACCGAGGCCGGACCACATATCCTCAGCTGCACCGCAGGAGAGAAATCCCCGGAGTGTCTGTGTGAACGCGCCCGGTGGAACAGCTCCAGGAGCCGGACAGTCCCGGCGCGGCTCCCCGGGCAGAGCCGCCGCGATCCGGGAGCATTTTCCCCCCCTTTATGTCAGGGTTTGTAGAGACACGGACAAAGAGTGACGGTAAAAGGGAAGACACAAGCCTTTTCCTTCTTGTCTTTTCTTTTTTCATATGCACAGAACTGCTTTTTGTTCCCCCCTTTTTCATTTAAGGGGGAAGGGGGGTGCTCGTTTGATCACATGATTACAATTCACCTGAGATAAAACAAAGGCAGCAAAGAAAGGAGGGGGAGAGGGGGAGAATGAAACACAGAGATGCACTCATGGTTAGGATTCCCTTATCACAGTCAACATTCATGGATAATGAAAAAAGTGGTGATTTTTGGATTGGGGGCCAGTGTGTCGCATGGCGGGTATACAAGGGGTCATTGTTGGGAAGAACAGCGCTTGCGTTTGTGTCCGTGCGGCACTATAATGTCTCTCCTTTCTACATTTTCTACCAATACTGTTAGGTCTGAACGCGCGCTATGTTCACTTGTTGATGCAATTATAAAACACACAGACACACACTGTCGGAGGCCACCAACGTCTGCAGGGCCCTTTCAATACGAAGAGATGACACCTGTGATAAAACGGTGAATTCACTGTGAAAACCACTTAATAGATAAAAATAAACTCGTATCTCAAGCAGTGTTGACATCTCAATTTGAGAATGTGTTTGATCTAATTTTACACCAAAAATAGTATGTTTGTACTCACTTGAATAGACTATTGGATCCACTTTGGACTGAACATTTAAGCCTATATGTGTGAATGGGATGTAACGTGGTTAAATTATTTTCTGCAACACTTGACTATTCTATTCTATTCTATTCTATTCTATTCTATTCTATTCTATTCTGTGACGAACTTCAGTCTCTGTAATCTCTAAATCAGGTTAAGACTTTTCTATTTAAAAACTTTAATAAAACTGTAGTGGCCAAAATTATTAGAATGCCAAATTAGCATTTTTAAGAGGTTTAATCTGAGTTTCTATTGGCCATTAAAATACCCATAAAATGAATGAAATATCTACAACATCATTATTATGCACGATAATAAAGCTATCAAACAACTCAAGCTCGGTCTATTTCACTGTCAATGTCATACAATCATGTTCCTTCACAGAAGAAGCCAAATGACTTGTGTGATCATTGTCAGGTGTGATCGTGGTTAAAACTATGGTGATGCAAGAGTCTGCTGAGAATGTATGAATATCTACTGCTCATTAAGTAGATATTTGTGTCGCTCAGCTCAACATCTGCATTTTTCATGAACATTATAAAATGAAATCATGTTTTTGAGGCAAAAATGGTCAACATTTTCAGATCAGTTGGGTGTTCTAATAATTTATGTGACAATGTTCCAAATAAACCACTGTAAACTGGGGACAAGTATGATGTATGTTCAAAGAAATAAATATATTTTTTTAATGATTAAATATTTGTCCTAATTGGACTAAAACAAAGAATATTTAAAGATTTGCTCATTGTCAGCTCAGAAGTGCAAAAAAAAAAACATGCACAAGTTAAAACTCACTTGCGCATTAATATTTATTTTATTGCACAAGATTTGGAATGTATCTGAGACCACGCAGTATTTTAACATTTCCAGTTTATATTTTATAGTGTCCATAGAGTTGCAAAACATTAGCAAAGGTCTGTACGTGATTTATCTGCATGTCCAAACTTTTAACTTTACGCACGTACAATTTACGCACGATTACATGGATTAAATGCAACCTGAGAGAGAGAGAGAGAGAGAGAGAGAGAGTAAACTTATTTATCCTTCAACCAATCAGAAATCCTCAAGCCTTCATTTGTGCAATTTTGCTGCTCCTTTAAGACTTGTCGTGCCCAGTGTTTTTTTCTCCCAGTCTCATACAAGGAGCTCTTTAAGCCCCGGTACCGACACACAGAGCAGGCATTCATACACGGGCAGCGCGAGCGAGGGGGCTGGGGAGCGAGCGTCACTGTGGAAACTCGGAACTCACGGATTCTCGTGCAAAACCGTCGACCTCCTTTTCCCATTACTGAAGTAAGGCGCTTAGCATTTCCAACTCTTTCCTCTCTACAGATGGCTGCTCTGACTCTGCGTTTTGACTCTTTTCCTTTCATCGGAATCATGGACAAGAACCCCGACTCTGAATTAGATGTAAATTTACCTTTAATGTACCTTGAATAATAACATTGTGCTTTACTTTCATTTACAGCTCTTTTACGTGATCTGGTTTTATTCAGAGACACCAACAATGCAATATTTGGGACATTTCAGATGATGTAAAAAAAACTTAAAAAACTTTTTAGAGCAAAAAAAAAGACTTTAAACATGATAGATGGGGACAGATTATAAACTATAATTACAGCATGCAAGAATTCATGGTAACACGCAAGTTAAGATTTGTGCCTTTTCTTACCGACTCAAGAAACAAACAGGTTTTTTATACCTTATTTTTAGAATTTGTAAAAACTGTTAAAAACGAGATTAAAACAAACTCAGCAAATTGTTAAAAGTTATATCCAAAACTTGTTACAAGCTGTATAGTTTGCGCTGTCTACATTCACTGCTGTCTTTGCATCTATGAGGATCATGTGGAAACCTAAATCTGAAAAAGAGTTAGAGGAAAACAATAAAATGAAAATATTTCCAAACTAGCAAATTAAGGCCAAGTTATTGACAAGCCAAGCGGCGATAATGAGTTCACTAAGGCGAAACTCATTACGCACAGTAAATGTGCTCAGTACTGTCTGTTCATTACACTCATCATTTGAAGGGTGTGTCGAGAAGTACATATTGTTAGATAATAAATCCAGTATTTGCTATTTTCAGAGTTACTGACGTGCTAAGAAGACAAACAGGTCAACTCAACTTAATTATTGGCCTTTCTTCTTCTTAATCCTGCTGGAAATGTTGATTGATGATTAATTAGGCAGTAACGAAAGGCAATTATCTTCACTCAGTCAACTTATTTCCGATCATTGCTCGCTCTCTGTGTTTCATAAAGAAGCTATATAAACAAGCATTGTGACGTACAAGCAGGCAACACGTGCGCAACGAGGCATTTGGTGTTTTACGCACGATGTTTTTGCATTGTGTTGCTACCGAGACGCAGGGACAGTCTGTCGGGTGGCTTCGCAAACCAGGTGGCAAGCGAATATCATTATTAATGCGGTTCGAACAGATGGTGAACCTTTGCAATTCCCTCTGCTCGAAACATCCAGGGTTCCTGACATCCACTCCGGTGTTCATTAAAAGTTGTGGGTTTTTTTTAAACAGTTAAAATGTAAAGTGTCGCAGGATGCGTAACCTTAAGTTAATTCTGTCAGAGATGGAAAAATAAAAACACAAGTTGATGGAGGGTTAAGATTTTGCTGAAACCTAAATATAAATATGTGGGGTCTGCATGTTCAGTGGGTTCATCCATCGTTTAACCCACACACTCACTGGTAAACTGCTTTTATGAGGACATTTGAGGTGGGAATGCTGCTTAATTTTTGCGAGAATACGACACCGAGTTAGGAAACAAACCAGCGGACTGGTTCATGCGACATTCGCTGATTTAGGACGTAAGGTAAGAGACATGGTGTTGATTTAATGGCCAAAACAAGTACACATTTTGCTCTGGCCGATAGACCTGCTCCTGTTTAACAAACAAACTGTGTCTAAGTGCACGCACGCGTACTGATACGCGTACGCACGGGGTTTGTGTTTCCAGAGCCAGGCCATGTTTATCCAAGAACTGTGGAGTATAAATCCAAGGTCTGTGCTGCTGTGGCCTCATATCATTCCAACACTTTCTCTCCAGGGAGCCTGGAATAACTGCAAAAACCTTAAACAGTAGCTTGTTTGGGGCCCGGGGCCAGTGGCTGCAGACAGACAAGGCGTTATACAGGAACTGAACCATATGGGGCCAAATTAACGTGGTTATCCTCATTTAGGTAACACTGGCCTAATAATAACTTAGCTGACACTTTCCTATGGGTCTACGGCAAATGTTTAATCCTTATGATAACCAATTTAGACTCAATGGGGTCTGTCAATGAGGATATTCCACACAAGCATCACCGGGACTCGTGTAAATGTATCCTATAACCAGTACTTTTTATGAGTGCAATAAAAGATCTACTGTACAGACTGTGGAGTGTTAGACTTCCAGTGGAACTCTTAGAAATGTGATGTGCACGGTGCATACTTAGGGGTTACTTTTCTGTTTGGTCTGATACACTAACCAAATAACAGCAGGTATTAAAGTGTTTTTATGTTGGTGGAATTTCCATAGCCTTGAAGAAGAGAAACTGGTAAACTGACGCGCTTTTCTCTTTTAGGTCATTGTTGGATTTCTCCTGCGGGACAAACGGAGGAGAAAGAAAAGGGGATCTCAGGAGGGAAGTGAGACTGGGTGGGTTTGACAACGATAGTTGCGCATTAGCAGGTAAACTGGGGTCCAAGGTGCGCACTGTGCCGCCTATGATACCAACAACACGGATGGAAAGAACTTTAATGTGGAACCCTCACAGAGTTTTGCAACGGAGGCTGAGAGTTGAGACAGACTGGCCGTTTATACTGTAACTTAACGGAGGCCAGAGAGACAGAGCAGGCAGTAGTCAGCCGACACTGTGCGTCACTGTAGGACAAACAGCAGCAGGAGCCGGGCAGGTAGAGCTGAGGGTCAACTGCAGGCCTTGCATCCTGTGCGCGCCTGGAGGCTTGTGTGTGTAGGAAGATGTCCAGAGAGGATCAGAGCTTATCGGAAGTTGAGCTCAGCCCAGGGGTGTCAGACGACAGCCGCTCCCTGTCACCGGGTCGTAGCTCCGGTGCCGCTGGCTGCGGGGACTCTCCTCTCCACGGACAGCAGCAGCCGCAGCTGGCGGGTCTGGACGACGAGGCGGCGGGCCCCTCATCTGTCAAATCTGACGAGGAAGACGAGCGCTTCCCAGCGGGAATCCGCGAGGCGGTGAGCCAGGTGCTCAACTGCTATGACTGGACCCTCGTGCCCATGCCGGTGCGCGTGAACACCGGAAGCAAGAGCAAACCGCACGTGAAGAGGCCAATGAACGCATTCATGGTGTGGGCGCAGGCGGCGAGGAGGAAACTGGCGGATCAACACCCCCACCTGCACAACGCAGAGCTCAGCAAGACCCTGGGGAAACTGTGGAGGTGAGGGGAGACTTCAGTACTGTAGTCCACAACAACAGCCCTAACAGACCCAAAACAAAGGACAGAGCAGGAGACAATACAGGAGGCAAATCTGCTGCACCTAAGTATTATTTTAATAAAGCAGAGAAAAGCCACAAGTGAAAATGCACATGATACCTTTAAAATACAGCTTTTAAGAATGACTTTTGCTGAACCATTACTACTTTGTTTTGAGGTCCATGGGGGCAAAATGCCTTCATTAGTTTAGGACAAAGGTCAGTGTCATGGTCTGGTCTGAGCCTGAAGGCAATGAGCAAAGAACAGCCTGAACAACTCCCAAATGAAAACACAACTCATCTGATGATCGGCTTAAGTTCGTTTTACCTGTATTTTCATTGCACTCACAAATAGATTTCAAGTCAAATTTGAGAATATAGTTTCCTATACTAAGAAACAATGTAAAATGGAAAAGTACAAACTGTAAGTTGTCTTTTGAGTGTTAATGTAATTCAGTGATGATGCAAAAGCTTTTGGCAGTTTTTGTTGCAACTCTGCATCGTTTTAGAAGTTTCAGTGTATTTTATGTCAATTTGAACATTTCATGTTGTACAGTCACTATTTCACTGCCCAGTCTTGGTCTCATCTCACTATTGAGGAGAACCTCTGAGAGCGACAAGGTCACATGTTCCTGAATTAATGATAATTTGAGCACAATTTGGCCCTTGAAGGGACCACTGAGCTCAAATTTAAAGTTCTGACTTTTGCAACACTTGCCACTTCTTTTTCTTCAATTCATTCATTGTCACTGACTATAATGGACTTAAAAAAAAACAAAACTGATGAAATTCCTAAGCACTAAGACTGTTGACAACATCATCTTTGTGATCACACTGACCATCCACATTACCTCCGTTTGCTTTTTCTCATATAAAACACTCTGTATTTGATGTCTGGAAGTTCAGAGAGGTGAATCTCATTAAAGCTTAGACACTAATTCAATTGAGATGAAATGAAGTTTTGACCCTGGACTCAGGCATGATAGGTTAATTGGCCCAGAAACCTGATGAACAAGGAGGCCAAGGTAGGTTAGGGGTTTTTCATGGCATTCCTTTCAGCAGTAGTACCATTCAGTGTATTTGCAGACAGGATGTATTTTTAACCTGTATTATCTCATTACCGTGCAGGAGCCAGTAACACCTGGCAGGCACGACAGATGCAGCTGTGTGGAAATATGGACCCATGTACCTTATCTGCTCCTTAAATACAATTTATATAATTATGGCAGGATGTTTGTCAACTTATGGCACTGTTTTTGTCTAAGGCTTCTAAACGAGGCTGACAAGCGACCTTTCATTGAAGAGGCAGAGAGGCTGAGGAAGCAGCACAAGAAGGATTACCCTGACTACAAATATCAGCCAAGACGCCGCAAGAGTGGAAAGCTCGGTTCTGGATCAGGAAGTGAGGCCGACGGCCATTCGGAGGGTGAGGTCAGCCACAGCCAATCCCACTACAAGGGCCTCCACCTGGATGAGGCCCACAGTGGGGGAGCCGGGTCCCCTTTGGCAGGTGGGCAACACCTCATGCTGCCGGTGGGCTGCAGGCTCCCTCCCATTATCCCACAGACCACCATCACACTGCTAGATAGACGTAAACACTGTACCACACATATGATGTTAACTTCTTCATAAAACAATAAAATGAAGTACACCTGAACATGGATACATAGACAGTAAACCATAATAGATGTTTCAGGTGAAAATCACTGTATCTGAGAATCTATGATAGACTGTACTGTGTTATGTCTGGTCCAGCCATGTTGTGCTGAGGCTTAAAAGCTTTATCTGCTTCATTTATGAACACTGACAACTGATCATCAAATCACAGAGTAGACGTCAACTTTTCTAATGTTATTTATTTATTAGTTTACTGTTTTGACAATGCACATTAATGAACATCTATAATGAACAACATCAGACGTGAATATGCCGGATTTTAGTGAAAATGTAAAGTTGCATCCATAGTCCATAGGCAGGTAACAGAAAACATCACAATTAAAACTTAGAAACACAACAATGAAAGAACAACACTTAAAAAATACCAGACATTAAAATGTTAAAAGTTAAAAATGATCATAAGACTGGTTTGTTTTTAGCTACCGTTTGAGTTGAGTTTTGAAGGTGGGTTTTGTGGAGGAGTGGGAGACTGTTCCAGTATTTAGCCCCTTCACAGAAAAGGCATTTTCTTCAAAAGTGGTTTTTATGTGCGAGACTTTGCAGAGTCCTTGGTTCAAAAAACTCAGACGTGGGAGGAGGCGCAAGGTCATGTAACACCTTGTAAATAAAACCTGCATATTTAAAAAAATTAATTAAAAAAATACAATTCTCAAAACTCAGCAGATTATACTTAACAAAAATGTTGCAGTGATAAAATGAAAGTGTTATGGTTTTTATCAAGGACATTTAAGGATTTTTTGCAAAACGATTTTATTTTTTTGATTACATTTACACCTGTTACGGACCAACTTGTGACTCAGTACTCAATGTGTGTTATTATGATTTAAGAAATATAATGCACTCCTTATATGAAATGAAATGTACATTGAAGTCCAATGCTTTTTTGAAAATGACAGTGTGCCACCTTAAATTTGGCACATATTATCTAGACAAGCTGTAACCTGTTTCTGTTTGTCTGCAGGACAGAGCCACAGTCCTCCCACACCTCCCACCACTCCCAAGACAGAGCTTCAGTCTGGGAAAGCAGGGGACGGAAAGAGGGATGGTGCTGGGAACGGGGGCTCCCGTGGCCCAATGGGACCAGAGGGAAACTCAGGTGCTCCAGGATCTGGGAAACCTCACATCGATTTTGGTAATGTGGACATTGGCGAGATGAGCCATGAGGTGATGGCCAACATGGAGCCTTTTGATGTCAATGAGTTCGACCAGTACCTTCCCCCCAACGGGCACCCGGGGGTCGGGCAGAGTGCTGGGGCAGGCTCGGCTGCAGGCACGTCCCCGGGCTCACCGTACACTTACGGCATCTCCTCAGCTCTGGCAGCGGCCGGTGGACACTCAGCGGCCTGGCTCTCCAAGCAGCAGCAGCCACAGCAGCATCACAGCTCCCCCCTCAGCTCTGACCCTTCCAAAGCACAGATCAAGAGTGAGACCGCAGGGGGCATAGGTCATTTTACAGAAGCAGCATCACCAGGATCCCATGTCACTTACACGCCTCTCAGTCTTCCTCACTATAGTTCTGCTTTCCCGTCTCTGGCCTCCAGGGCTCAGTTTGCTGAGTACGCTGAACACCAGGCCTCAGGTTCGTACTACGCCCACTCCAGCCAGGCCTCAGGGTTGTACTCTGCCTTCTCTTACATGGGGCCATCACAGAGGCCTTTGTACACTGCCATCACTGACCCCACCAGTGTACCGCAGTCACACAGCCCCACACACTGGGAACAGCCTGTCTATACCACACTGTCACGACCATGACAGATAACAAGACCAGAGGGCACTGGTGCAGGTTCAGCCCCCGTTTCCATGGCAGACCCTTTGAGCAGCAACAGAAGTGTTGGTGGTACTGGTGGTAAAAGTGGTCTGGACTGGGGGGGCGGAGGCAGGCACCAGGGTGTTGGCTGGGGAGTCAGAGAGGGAGAAACCCTGGTCTGTTCTTTCTCAGCTGCAGAAATGCTGTCACAGCCTGAGGACAAGGAGTCACTGGCTGAAACAGTGTAGAAATCAGAGAATGTATTACTTTGGTGGAGCAAAGTTAAAACACCCAGTTATCAGAGGAGGTCCAGGTTAGAGTCACAGCAGCACACCTCTAGCACTGAAAACTGGCAGTGTTAATGGGTGGAAATGTTGTGTCCTTATCAGGTGAAGTGGCAGAGGAGGCAGACTGTAGGCTACAAAGAGGCCTGCAGCCAACAGGGACCACTGTATACACTGAGAACGTCGAAACTGGAAATATTCAAAGATCAAAACATCGACCTGTGTTATCCATAGATACATAGGCTTTATTGTACTGAAGTATTGTGTGCCAAACAATGTAACAGTTCACTTCTCAGGCAAAATGAACCCTTTTCCAGACAGTTATAGATTAATTCTAGAAGCCAGTTCAACAATAACTGACAGCATGTTTTTGATTGGCATCTTTATCCCTCCTTAATTCAGAAAATAGTGTTCACTTAAAATACCTTTTGTAAACATAAAGAACATGCATGGAAGAAAAATGCCATAAACCATGCCGTTCAGGTATATGTGAGGAATATTTCCTATACTATAAATACAAATGCTGTCTATTATCAGGAATATGTATACAATGTGCTTGAGGACGCATGACAAATGTATATTAATGGATACTTATGTATTTGTTAAATGACCAAAGTTTTGAGACCAAAACTTTATGTATAAAGAAGAAACTGATCTCACAGACCGATCTCTTTCTCCCAACGTGATACAAAACTACCTTGTATTAAGTAGAAATGACTTAGTTTTCTTTTAGTGTATTAGTTGCCTAATGACTTATTGTAAACAATTAAAACTGTATTAGTTTTCTTTCACAACAGCACTGATGCGTGTGGTGATTTCCAATAACACACAACATATTCATTGAGAGCATTCATGATAAACAAACGATTTTATTTATACATTTTCATAGTTCTCAATGTGGCATAGAACACATTAATACCAACTTTTTCAAAATTGTTTTAACACATACTAATGCTGTCAAATGCTTTTCACTATTATGTTATCTCCACTGAAAGTCTGCACCACTGCCTCTGCTTTTTCCTTGTGTGATACTGAAGATATGTACATAGATCAGTATTCAATGTGAAGATCTTAGTTTCAGTAATGCCAATATCGAGAAGCAGTTGCCAGAGATTGCGCTTTGAACAGATATGTACATTTTAACAGAGCCTAACACTGATGTAAAATATGCCTTGCCCTAAATAACACATGCTAAACACAGGTTAAACAGAGAAGCAGTAACCTTTATTTAATGTTTATGGCTTTTTCCAGTTTTTTGACTATTACTTACTCTATTTTTATTGTTTTTTCCCCAGTTGTCTTTATTCTATGTTAATTCCAGTCCTTGTATTTCAGTATGATTTAATTTGTTATCACTTAAATATTCCTTTTCACTATCTGACACAAAATGTATGCATGCAGCACTGCCAGCTATTTGTTTTTAACGGTTTACCTCCACAAGTGACAGAGCAGAGGTCCAATCTTTAATGTTGCAATGAATTTTTGCATTCCTTATTTATATTTGTTTTATGTTTGCTGTTAACATGTTTCTCTCTGCAATGAAAAAAAAAATCTGCCATTTTAGTATTTGATATTTTCCATTTTTGAATAATGTTTTCCAGCAAAGCACAGCTACGCAACCTCTAAATAACACCAGCAGGAGCGAAAGCCTAAACATGTGATGATGTCTAATGATCTTTTACTCTCACTTGAAATAAAGCTCTGTTATTTCTGCTTTAATACAAGTCTGCCACTTTCTTACACTGGAACAAATGATAAAGTGGATATTAATACATCTCAGTCTGAATAATAATAATAATAATAATAATAATAAAAGCCTCTTATTCAACAAACGCCCTCTTGGATGATGCTGTAGTTATGGGGTTATTGGAAACTCATCGCTCTAATACAAATTATGCAGAACAAACACATGCCCTCATGGCATCTAGTGACTCAACCAGTGCTGACATTCTCAACATAATCTGTTCAGCTAAAGGATAATTCATTTTATAGCAGGCTGGTGCTCTGAGTGATGGTGACTTGTATGTGCAGAATGTGAAAAGACTGGGGATGATGCAGTGTTGTCGTAGAAGTGACACCAGATAAACATATCCCCGTACTGTGCAGCTGATAGAACACCTGAGAGTCTTACCTAACTGGACTCAACGGGTTATGATCACTTATGTGTGCCTATACTGTATGTATATTTGAAGTCCCCTATGGTGTGCGTATACGTGTATGTTTCTTTTTGTGTTGCGGGTTAAGCCTGACTCCTAATTCCCTCCCTTTAATCGGCTGTGTGATACTTTGGAAAAGACAAAGAGGCCCATTGAAGTGGAGCTGGGGGTGGGGGGCGGGAGTGGGGAGGGCGGGTGCAATGAGGGAGCCTTACCCATAACTGCCTGGCCCGTAGCTTCGCTGGGATACAAAGGGACTCTCACACTCTGTGCACATAGAGACCCTGCAACCCCTGTTACCCGCCTTCATACACTCATCCCTCACTGACTCTATCATCAGGAAGAAAAGACTGGAGCTGTGTTAAAATATAACATAAATCAGTTAATGAACACAGTCAGTAGGTGACATTATATTCTGTCTCTGAGTGTATTAAGAGCAGGTGTCGTAGATGCAGGATGTTGACATGTGGACCCTACCTCCAGCACAGAGCACAGGCATTCAGTCAGTACCAGGTTCATGAGAAATAAGTCAAAGCGAGCAAAAATATTAACTAAGATCATGCTATAGTTTAGTAAAGCGGATGTAGGAGGGACGAAGAGGGGGAAATAAAACCAAGAAACCTTCCAAAAGAGGTAGAAGTGAGGACCGAAATGGTTCAGAGGTATTAGCTGTACACTCAGCCGGGTTAAGGGTGACCTGATGGTGGCCTCGCTGTGGCTGGTGCTGCTGAGTGTCACATGGCTTTCCCTCTTAGCTCCATGAAACCAGTGCAACTTCACCCCCAGGCTGCTGTCTCCTGCAATCAAAGGACTCGCTGATTAAATCCCTTTTTCTGAAATTAATAACATGACTGCGGTTACACACAATTAAGAGTGCACGGAACAAAATGGCTTCCCAGGATACAGTTTCCATGTTAGTGATTCAAACAGACTATTTACATTTAAGAGTTATTAACCTTCACCACGAGCACTATCCAGCCACCACTAGTGTAGACTATCAGTATGAGCTCTTTTATTTTTTTTTTCTGTAAATACATTATGTGCATATTGTATGTACCATCACCACACAAATAGTTGGAGTATCACTGTAGCTACAACAGTGCTGGTAATCCTCTCTTTCTTGCGGGCTCTTAGCCCCAGTCTTCCCTCATACACTGGCCCTCTTGCCATCTGAGCAGCAACCCATTTCCCTGAAACAATACACTGACTGGTATTTTTGTGCATGTTTGTATCGGAGGAGAGCATCAAGCTGTGTCAGCTGCAGGGGGAAATCTGACCAATCTATGGCTGATCACTTTAGTAACTCGACTTCTAAACTATTTATTGAAGATGGGCAGGAGGAAAAACAAATCTTTAAAAACATGACTGTCTGTAAACTGTGCTAACTCATTTGGGGACTTTCCCAGTTGGATAACACACTAGTGATGTTAAAATTTTTTTGAAATCTGATGTAAAAAGGTTATTTTCAAACTGAAAAACGCTGGTGCTCGACGACAAAATAAGATCTGAACACCTGAATTTCAGATGTCATAATACTTGGAAAAACTAAAGAAAGATGCAGAAAGCTGCATGATAACATTTATTTACAATACTGGTGTAATTCCTCCAGTGAATAATGTAGGCAGAAGTTTCTTTTATTATTCTTGTATCATGTAGTGGGATGATCTTCCATTATGTAACAAGTTGTCGAACACAAGAGGGACTTTTTGAAGTCAGATTATGACTTTTTTTTTTCTCTTTAACTTGTATTTAACCAGATGAAGTCCCATTGAGATCGAAATCTCTTTTACAAGGTGACCTGACCAAAAGGTCAGTGGCACACACCATGATGAAAACAGGTTTAAAAGATAGGTGATAACAATAAATTTAAAAAAAAAACAGGCAATAACTGAGTAATAACACAAAGCAATCAGAGTAAGACAACATTTCAACATGTTTCTCTCTCAAATTCAGATTAAGGCCCTTACAAATTTACAGAGTAATACTTAGTGATTCTGTTACTGTAACCATCCATATTTTGTGTTGTTTTTGTGTATTTAGGATGAATGGGAATGAATATACATATGTATGTCATGAAAGTCTTGGGATCTATCTTCCAAGTTTGAATTGTTTACACTGTAACAGACACAACGTCATATGTGCTTTGTCTGGTGACCCACAAATAAAATCAATGTTAAATTATGAATAAAAACAAATGTGGTATCTACCTATAGCTGTTAATTGCAGAACTACTTGATAGCGTTACTCTCTTTTAAGACTTGAAATGTAATTTGTCACACTACTCCTTCGTCGCCCATACACTTCCTTTAGTTTACTTTTCTCCTTGTACTAAGTTGACTGCAGTATTGTATATTTACTGACATGGATGTTCACAGACAACATAACTTCAAACTCATAACACTTTCCTGATGAGTAATAAACTGAGACATGTTGATTTGTACGAAACAGTTTATTTATATAACTATAAAACAGTTCTAACATGTCTCAACTTTGTCATTCAAAAAAGCACCTGCAATAATTACAACACAAAGTTATTTTATAAAACAAAGGTCATGTTCAATTGAGGTTACGTTTCCCCCTTGTGGCTCTTTGTCAAAACGCAGCTATAAAAACCAAAGTGCGAAAGATTCCAACTTCTGAGTTCCACTTGAGATGTGTGGGATGCACCGACAGCGCACTGACACTAAACACGTCACCCTCACGTGTGTAAACCTGCAAAAAAGTACTGTTTTACAACTGTTAAGTGTCCGCCCTGTAAATGTCATGTACGTATACCTCCCTAAGCTGTTTTCCATGATAAAGTGGAACAGAGTAGATCAATCAAAGCTGCAGTCTCAGGACTCATTCTGGGTTTGTGTAGAGTCATCTAGTTTTTTTTTTCCAGAACAGAGTGGATAAATGATTTAATCTGTTATGATGAGTTCATCACAGCCCCAGTCTTCATAACTCCCATCAGGAAGGTACCGGCGGATGATAATTGGGATCTTTCTGCTCCTGATGGAAGAGAAAAGAAATATGCCAGTGAGATACGGAGTGTTTTGTCTTCTTTTTAAACAAGACTACAGAGTAAATTAAAATACAGTCATACCATGAATCACACTATACAATTGTTCCTTACTTTAGTTCTTTCATAGCAATTTGCAAGGGATCTGTTTCTCCCTCCAGCTCCACCATGACTGGGGCGCACATCCTGTTGGAAATAAGGTAGCAGATGGAAGGTACAGTTTAATTACAGTCCATGTGCAATGGGAAAAATTATAACTAGGTAAGTTACCTTAACATATAGGTCGATGTTTTAATTATTATTATTATACTGATGCATCTGAATATTAAAAGGCCTGGCAACACACTCCAATGGACTGACATCATGTCCTACTCCTTGCTGGGACTGACTGATGCAAGGTGATGGTGATGATGACAATTCTGGTACTGTTACTCTTCACACTGACTACAACAATCATCATCTGTATTATTTGTAGAATGTCATTATTAATTTTGATCAATCAATTTGCCATTCATATAGAATTACTATTGTTGTCATTATTATTATTTTTAATTCTGAATACTACATGATACATTTTTAAAAATAAGCTTATTAATATGTATGTGTAAATTAACAGACATGGATTTCTGTCTCAACGTAGAGCACCTTTTCTCTAAGAAAATGTCTCATTTTCATTATGCTGCTAAGCATTTTACAAATTATAGAGACAAATTCCCAGTCCTTGTTGTTGTGCCACATGGGACCTTATTAAAAAAAAAAAAAAGCATTAGAATCAATGCTGAGAGACAAGTTATTTTTTTTTCTTAAATCCCATTTGAATTGCATCATCATCTACACTTATGTTTTGTAAATTAAAAGACAATTTGACAAGTAAAGAAAGTCACAGTTTGCAATTAAACTGGTGAAATACCAGACTGAAAAATAATGGTAAGACTAAACACCAGAGGTGGAGGTGACATCATCATAACCGTCTCTCTCTCCATGGTCACTAAAGACGTTTCTCCAGCTTCAACGTGTCCATACTATGGTGATTTTCATCTCTTTTAATACTTTCTCACTTCACACTCAAAGACTACAGTAAAATGTACCAGGGTTGCCACTGTTTTGGTGTTAAGGGCACACATTAAATGCCATGAGAGATGCAAACAACTGAGCTGTTTAACATTAGCACTAGACATTTCTTTACTATATCTGCCACACACCGGACTTTCTTAGACCATAACATTATCTGTTAAATTGCCAAAAATCATATGTGATCAAATGATATCATATGTGGCAAATTGCAAGTCCTGTTTAAAGTACGTACTGTATTTGTCCTCTGCATAAGTTGATAGACTCATGGAATTTCTATCTATCTATCTATCTATCTATCTATCT
>JAPQRQ010000027.1:2706698-2724984 GCA_037367365.1 Apogon talboti | reverse complement strand
CCCCCCCCCCCCCCCCCCCCCCCCCCCCCCCCCCCCCCCCCCCCCCCCCCCCCCCACAACAGGAGTCGAGCCCAGCCAGAGGAACATTACAGGTCTAATACAAAGGCTGGGTGAGATTATAATCAACTACCAGGGTTCTAGTAGGTCTCTAAAAACACTATGTTACAGCAGTAGATCTGTAGGTCACACAGGTGGATCAACTACAACAGTCTGAGGTGCTCAGTGACGGTCCGTCCATGCCAGGATGTACTTTGAATACAGGAACTCCAGTTTTCTAAGAAAACAGTTGCAGCTGTGGCGTTATTTCAGAAAAAAATACAAGTTATAGGTCTTTGATTCATATACAGGGTGTGTGTGTGTGTGTGTGTGTGTGTGTGTGTGTGTGTGCACAGCCAGATTCAACAGTATAAAACCTACACAGTGGGAGTTCAAGGTTTCTGAGGTCTGTGTTTGAAGGTCGTCTGTAGAAGAACAACAGTTACCAAGTGGAACGCTGCATAACAGAGCAAACGCCCCCTCACAGTAACAAGGTTCTGGTTGACTTGGTTTGGACCAGTGGGTCAAAGGGTCGGCGCCGCAGCTCCAATCGGAGCCCCTTTTATGTGGAAGTATTGGGCGAGGGGACAAACACACGAGCAGACCACCGACACATCCTGACCCCGTACTTCAACAAAAACATAAGCACGGTTAGAAAAAGAGGAGCGGCTTTGTGGAGAGCCCGGCGCGGTCACGGAACCGGGTCCAAATTGCGATTCTTTGGCTGAAATTGTAACTATGTCAAAGGATTTGAAAAGGAAAGTGACTGGAGTCTAGCCTCAACGCTCTGGTGGCGCCCATGTTTGTTTGGTCCGGTTTAAAGAGGCAGGATCCGAGGACCCCTACAGACTAAAGCTGAGCACAGGCTCCAAGGACAGCCGGTCCAGGGGGACAGAGCCGGACCTGGACACTATGTGGAAGGGTTCTGCGTCTGTGTCACAGATTGTACCAGCCAGGTTCAAACGCCAAGACATGTCAGTTATGTATCAGAACTGGACACGTCCTTCTGATGGGATTCATAGATATTTTGACATCAACACTCAACGCTAAACGTGAAGTAAATAAAACCAAACTGTTACTGAGTTAACTCACGGTGGAATGCTCCGAGTGGCCAAGCTTTTATTGTGTACGGTGTGATAAACAGACAGAGGCGGTGGCTCTGTCAAGTCAACTCACATGTCCCTGACATGGACACGGTCTGCTACCCATTGGTTTGACAGTGTTCACTAACATCTACTGCCATCTAGTGACAAAGTTTCTGATGTCATCTGACCTTCCCTCCGGTGGTGCACAAACACAGACCTGGTGGACAGGTGTACGGACACGACGCCAATTAGTAGGACAGATGGGAAACTACCAGCACAAGTGTGGACTATTAGGTTTGTGTACTTCAGACTAAATCAGTCGTGTCTCATCTTGGGTTTGACCAGTCCTGGACTGAGTGCCCAGCTTTAGTCTTCTGTATGAAATACATGTTCGGTGTTTGACATCATCAGACCCTACTGCAGAGCTGTTCCCTCTAAACCTGGTCTTCTGGAGCTGCCCGTGTGTTTAACCCACCTCCCTCTTACAGGTCATACTGCTGGCTGCTCTGGCTGGGGGGTAGTAGCGGCGGGGGAGGGGCCGGTTCTTCTGAGGCGGGTATAGACGGAGCAGCCTGGTTGGACACGCTGCCTGAGTTGGTTTCCGGGGCGGGGGCAGCAGGGTCTGAGGTGGCAGGGGCCAGTCCCGCCGAGGCGCCGTCTGAAGAGGGGGGGGGCGCGCTGCTGCTGCTACTGCTGCTGCTGTCGTCACTGGGGGCGCTGCTGCTGGGCGTGGCCATCTCAGCCGGGGGCTCGGGTGGAGGAGAGGCTTTATCAGAAGCGGAGGACGGGGGATCGGATGGGGGTGGTGGTGTGGGTTTGGGGTCTGAGGAGGACTCTGCAGGTGCTGCCTCATCTACAGCAGAAATGAAGCAGGGAAACACAAGCTTAACAAGGGTGAAGCTTTTCTACTTTACCATAAAAAGGACAAAGAGGGTTAGGGATGCTCCGAGCCGATATCTGTACCTGGTATCGGCCCCGATACAGAATTACAATCTAGATCAGGTATCGGTGGCAATGGACCGATATATTTACAAACTTCAGAAAGTATTTTAATGTGAATAAAAACAGCTTTATTTAAGTCAGTGTGACAAACTTCCTTTGTGGCACTTGTCAAAATAAAAGCACCACTTGTGCTGTACTTCTCTCAGAGAGCAAACTTCCTGCCATTCCACCAAGCCACGCTATAAAATACAATAGGCTATACGTCGCTAAATATCTTAACCTGCTACAAGGAATTACACGATAGTGTACATATTTTTGTGTGTCCACTCAATCAATGACCCACCCCACAAGTAACAGGGTTGGAACTGCGCATCACCACTTCCTTCCACAAAAGAATGATCCAGTCTCTTCCACACAGTGAGCTGTAGAGTTTATTAGGCAATTCAGCACTGGTCTAATTATTTTTCTTATCTGTATCGGTCGATACTGAACCCCAGGTATCAGAGACCAAACATGCAGGTCGGAGCATCCCTGAAGAGGGTGTGATGGTTTCCCCTGGGGCTGTTGGTGTCTTTATTCCCGTCACATGTTCGTTGTAGCTGTTCCTGTTTTAACCGGCTCACTGCCTCACAGCTGGCCTCTATTATTCTCAGTAGTTGAACAGTTTCTCATGAACTGTTTCCATCTTCATCACCACTGTTTGGTGTTCTCAGCTGTAAGTGTCAGAGACCCCTGACTCAACCAAACACAGGATTCAATAAGGGGTCAATGAATAATTTAAATTTAAAAAAATAATTAAAAAAAGACCATTTCTGGGGCACTCTGCTCCAACCTCATTCCAATTATTTCCCACTGTTTGACTTTTAAAATGACTTCATACCTTTCCTAAAACAGCTGGATTGTGTTTGTTAACATGTTCTTTGGCCTATTTCCAACAGTGGGCTGATTCATACTGGGTACACTAGTGAGTCTAGTGTTGCAGCAGAACAGTGCAGGTGTGTGGTACTATGTACTGAAGGACATGGGCTATGACATCACCACACCTGTGACCCCAGGGGCCAAGCATTTAACAAAGGCACTAAAACTTTCCACAAATATTCTTCATTTCACACAAAATGTCCTAAAATTTGGAATGTCCATTTCACTGCAAAGTACACTTAATGTAAGCAGCCTACCAACATCCGGTTTTAATCACTCCTGCATTCAGAAAAACTGTTGTGACACTCATCCGTCATTCATCCAAATTCACACAAAGTAATGCTACCTTAGCTCAGTGCGTTTAAAAGGAATGTTCACACATCATAAAAAACTAGCTGGTTTTGATCCAATACATTCTGATACGGCACAGTCTACATTAGTGCTAAATGGTACTGTGGTGGTTTTATAGTTTTGTTATGCCATTATGAAACAACAGTCTGTGACGCTCTTTAATTCTGACTTTTTCCTGTTCCTTATGTTAAGGAGTAGGATAATAACGTTTGGTGCCAAAAAAACCCAAACAGAACCAAAAAAAAAAAAAACCCATTAGCTTTATACACAGAGTACAGAAAATGTCCTAGTTTCCCTCATAAGGGTTCACAACAGCTGGATTTGCTCTTCAAAAGGATACGTGTCTAACTTGTCTGAGTGCTACTTCTGTGTTTCAGCCTGACACACAGTTGACTGTTACATGAGCGTGTTCATGGTGCGAGTGTGTCAGTAGGTACCCGTCTCCATTGGTGTGGGCTTGTCTTCGTCCTTGGTCTCTGAGCCGGGGTTAGCTGTGGTGCCAGCAGTACTGCTCTGCTCTGCTGCTTTGTTTCCAGCTGCCTCCTGTTGCTGCTGTTGCTGCTGTTGTTGCTGAGCAGCTTTCTCTGCCTGCTCAGCTGCTTCACGCTCCCTCTCCTCTGCCCGCCGCCTCGCTGCTTCTTCAGCCGCCGCCATTTCTGCCGCCAGCTTCTCCATGTCCACTTCCACTTTCTGACTGCACAACTGGAGACAAAAAAGTGAACAGTTGCCCTCTGAATGACCTGAACCATCAGTACTGTGGTATGTTCCCTTTCAGAGCCCTACATGACACCAAGTAAAGAACCAGTTCTGTACCCGCTTTAGTTCAGTGTTGAATGAGTCCGTGGTCTCCAGGAAACGTCTCTTCTTGTCCTGGTGGCGATCCTCAATCTGCAGGAGTTCTGCCTCCAGTTTCCTCTGGATTCAACGAAACACACACAAAAAATGGGGTTGGCACATGTTTGCGGCAGAATGCAATTAGACAAGGAAAGAGAAATGTGGAACCATTAGCGTACCTGGTGCACCATGAGAGACTGGACCTGCCGTTTGAGGACCTGCATGCGGGCTGTGGTGACCACCGAGCGCACATCTGGAACAACGATCTCACTGAGGATGTCGCTGATAAGCCGATGGTTCCTCTGAAAGCGAGCAGCTGCTGTGTGCTTCACTGAAAAACCATCATCATAGTCTGACAAGGAGAGAGAGGACGGTGAGCAGAGTGGGAATGGAACTCGCAACAAGAACAACAGCCATTTAACCACAGGTCTCTACAAGTTACATTTAAGACGTTTTGGGACCACTTAGATCAGAATTTAATGCCCATTTCACAGCCTGTTTCGTGGCCATACTGGCAAAAATTTGTAACTCCTAGAGTTTAGGAAAATGCATTTATTTACACCAACGCCTTGACTCCCACCGTTCAGAGTCATTTCTCACCGGGGTCTGCAACGTTAGTGATAAGTGGTTCCTAATTTCAGTATAAATTGTGGGGTTGAAGCGGGTGGAAGTGAGTCGATTAAAGTTACTTGTTTTGCAGCTTGGACATTTAACAGACACATTTAAACACAATACTGCAAACGAGTTTGTGGGAACATAACTTAATACCTACCACATCAAATTTAATACCATTTAAAGACTTTTTTAAGGTATTAAATGCAGATTTGTAAATTTAAGACTTTTTAAGACCCCGCAGGAACCCTGAACCAACTCACCATGTTACAAAGCAAATGATGTATTGTACTTAGTAAATATTTGAGGTAATCCTTATACACCTCTAAAACTCTACGTATGTGAATGTTCAGCATCCATGTGTGGAACTTACCGTCAGGGTCTTCAGCCGGCTGAATGCTCATGTACGGCTCTCCTTTGTCCATACGACTCTGCCTCTGCCGACTCTCCTCCTCCATGGCGGCCTCGGCACGGTTCTTGGCATTAACGTAGGCCAGGTAGGCCGGAGAGTTGTGGTAGGCCTTCAGAGAGTCATTGTATTCAATCTGAGAGTGAAGACAAAAGATAATAAGAAACACAGGGACAGCCATTCAGGTTCCTCTCAGCCGTACGTTAGTGCTTCAGATTTGTCTGGAGTTGTCATTTTTTAGCGCTCAGCCCACGTAGACCAGGAAACACATTTAGGAAAGACATACAATTGCCAAGACTGCATTTTAAAACCTTTTAAGATCTGAAATTCCAATTATTGGATGTCAATTTTGAAGGACATGTTGAAGCCTTAGTTTTAAGTCAACATCATATGCATTCAAGCTACATCATATTTGGTGAAGTATCAGATTATCAAATGTGGAGGAGATACATAAATCACAGTGTTACTATGGCAGCAGCCTTTACCTTCTGTAGATCATGTCAGTAACTTTACAGTCATTTGACAAACGTGTATGAGCTAGTTGAAATAAAATGCAAGTGAACAGTGAAAATGAACAATAAGTGGCATAAATAATAATGGATTAGAGTTATATAGCACATACATTGGATCCATTATTCATTCACTTACACTCTGGTGATGTAACCTCCAAACATTCACACACATTCACACATGAGCTGGAGGCACAGTGGGTGTCTGGCCCAATGACGCGGACAGAGCGGGATTTGAACCGCCAACCCTCTGGTTATCGGACAACCCACTCTACCTCCTGAGCCACAGACTCCCTGTTGAATAATCTTTACACATTTTTCAAGGTCAATTTCAAGCACTTTTAAGGGGCATTTTCAATTTTTTTCCAGCACAGCACCTTATGATTGGAGTCAAATCCATATCTACAGGAATACATCGACTCAGGATTATTTGTTCCACTTTTTATCACAATGCATATTGTATTATTCTATAAACATCTAAAAATTATATTTCATAATAGCAAAAAGTTTAGAAAATAAAGGCAAACACAAAGTTTTATCCCCCCAAAAAGAACAAAGGGGGAAGCCACTTGGCCTTCTTTAGGCACACTCACACCGAGACAAAGATTAAGATAAAAATGGACCTGGAATCGACCTGAGAACACCTGGGAATTTTCTTTTTTGACGTAAAAGTTGTATTTTTCAAAATGTATCACCTCTCTGTAAGTAGCTTCGACTTGACCTCTAACCTGGCAGAGTTAATAGTAAAACTAAATAAAGTCACATCACAGTTATACTTACAAGCACTTTCAAGCACTTAAACTAAAATTCAAGCACTTTTCAGACCTTGAAAACACAACACTTAAATTTCAAGTATTTTCAAGGATTTCAAGCACCCGTACCAACCCTGAACTTCAGCTAAACAGGGTTCCTACAGGTTTCTACAAGTTAAATTTAAGACTTTTTAAGACTACTTTAATGCCCATTTCACAGCCAAACATAAGGATCAAAGGCCTGTTGTTCACTTTTGAAATGAGCACTGTCTTGACATACACTGCTAATCCAAATTTAGCTCTGTAAGCCGTTTTGTCAGCACCACATGTAAACATGCTAGCTATATCTGAATCATTTTAACAGCTTGGCAATTCCATCGTTGGTCTTGTAAGACATGTCCACAAAAACTCTGCTTTAGCGTCGGGTTAAACCAAATGTCGTTCTGGGGTCGTTTTTGCTGCTGCACTATGTGCTCACCAGGGGCTGTAAAGGTAGTGATATTTGGTTCCTAATTTAAATATGCTGTATATTGTGGGGTTGGAACTGGGTCGACTAATGTTACTTTCTTTGCAGCTTGGACATTTAAACACAGTATAGCGAACAAGTTTAAGGCAACATAACTTTAGACTTACCATATTAAATTTAATACATTTTAAAGACTTTTTTTAAGGTATTAAATGCAGACTTGTTAATTCAAGACTTAAGACTTTTTAAGACCCTGCTGGAACCCTGGCTAACCTGCTGATAGCTGGACAAACACCAATGGGTTACATCCTTACATGTAAAATGTTAATGTCAGTTTTGCTTTAAAATGTAGAGACTTTGGCTACAACTCAACTGGAACTGTTCATAACCATTTATCAGTTCACCTTTTCGGCTTCGTACTCGTTCAGGTAGTCCTGTTTCTCTTCATCCGTCAGGTCTCTCCACATGCCTCCGATAATCTTTCCGATCTCCCAGAGCTTCAGGTCTGGGTTGGATGCTTTCACTTGGTCCCATACCTTGTGTTTTCATGCAAACACACACACATACAAGAGCAGGAGCAAATACAGACAGACAGTACATGGTCAATCAAACAGCAAGTGGAGTTCAATTAAAGGCAGAACAGGGTGAGACTTAGGGAAACAAAGGAGGGAAAGTGCACAGGAAATGAAAAGAACTATCTATAACAGGACAAATAAGATTACTAAAAGAAAAGCTACTAAAGGTTTACAAAGACTTAATGAAATGTAACTTCACTAAAGACAAAATCAGCGGTTTATTTCAACATGAAATTCCCCAGGAGATTCTGTCTTCGTATGGGATGTAAATGTAATATTGAACTAAAACAGGAAGGACAAGATTAGCCAAAAAAGGGGGGAAACCAAAGCAGGAGTAGATCATGCACAGATATGTTGTATGTCTGCTGACGACAAACACAGGAGGCTACACTAAGTCGACGGGACAACGGCGGTGGAGTCTGTACAAGGTGCTTGAGGTGGTGGTGAAGGCGTCGTGGCTCGGCTGTTTCCCCACCCTCAAACCCCTGCTATGTTTTCAGGGGACGGGGAGGAGGACAAGCAGTAAAAGCAGACACCATGGATGGGTGTCTTACCTTCCTGCTTACCTTCCGGCTGTACCGCATGTAAGGCATCAGGGGCTTGTCTGGAGGCTTGGGAGGCTTTGGGACGGTGATCCCTGAGGAGTTCTGTTGAGAGGCAGCACAACAGGACAAGAGAAAACAAGGGGAAAGAAAGGGGAGAAAATGTGAGAATGAGGACATGGAGATGAAGGGGGGAGGTAAGACATAAGGGACAGAGGTTTGGAGAGAGAAACAAACAAAACAGTCGTCAAACAGCAGCCGACTATGACCATGATGAAGCATGATGCAACATTTCAGTGACCCTGAATGCTCCTTTTCAGCTCATTCATATGCACGTATGAATGAGATTTCAGCAGCCAATCGGTGCATGGCTCACAGTTCAGAGACTGATGTTTAGGATGTATATAAAAAAATAAAAATATCTATGGAGAAAAAAACAAAACAAAAAAAAAACACAACAAAAAAACAAAAACAAAAAAAAAAAAACAACTAATGGAACATTTACACCTAAAGAACAAAAGCCAGGAAGGTAAATAATACTTAGTACCAAAGTGACATGTACTTTTCCATACTTGTCACTAGTGTTATTTAACTTCTAGGCCTGGACAATAGAAGGATCATGATATTACATTACAATTTTATTTCATGATTAAGTAGTGCTTTGCTTTTCAACTGTCCATTAAAACACATAATTTTATTGTTAGATGTAATTTTACTCTTATTTTATCATTAAAAATTTAATTTCAGAAGTTTTCTGCAGCTTGACAACTGTTAAAAAAAACTTAAAAACTGTGAGAAATAATTAAAAAAATAAAGAAGAAAAGAATAGTTTAAAACCCTCAGCTTTCACTCAGGCTCAAAGTCTAATCTTTGAACTTGAAGGATATGATTTGACATATACTGTGGTAACCAACTGATATGAACAAAATGATATGAAATGATTCTATTATTTATTTATTTTATTTTTTTCAAATGCTGAAAACTGAAACCCTTTAATCACTGCACACATGCAGCTGTAGTTTTGATAAAGTAACATTTTTTATTTTTGTCATTGTGTTCCAAGAAAAAAAAAAAAAAGTAAAAATGGAGATTTTAAATTTGTCTATCCAGCCTTCATTTGGACTTGTGGCAGTTGTTGTGAATAATGGTGATAGTCATTACTATTATCAGGAGTGGGTGCTTGCACTTTAGAACCCATCCAAACAGACTTTTCAACAAAAACAAGTCAGGATGTCTGTCATGTCAGAAAGGCTTAAAGCCCAACACAAATGCAACTTTATCTACTTTCTCCAGTGTTCAATGCTAATAAGTAGCTCTTCTTGACTGTGTACTGAATGAAACCGACAAATCTGACAAAAACTGTTATAATAAACAGAAAAAAGATGAATCTATCTATCCATCCATCTATACGGACCTAGGTGTATCTGTCTGAAAATGTTTGTGTTCAATTCATTAACTAGCAAAGGTTAATTTTGAAAAAGAGAGAACGTAACAACATTTTTTGAACACAAAATTGAGTCTATTATTGCTGATAAAAAAAAGACCACTGAAATTGAGGCACAACAATAACTAATGTTTTCTCAAGTACGTATTTTGTGGCCAAATTGTACCCTTGATCAATGAAGTTGCTCTCAAATCTTTTTAGTTTATTTCTCCGAAGTGGTTTAATAATTTGGGAAGTGAATGGTAGTGAATACATGCAAAAGCTTTATTTGACCAACTTCACTGCCTGCATTTACAGTCTGAAATGAGGCAGTAGGTACACTGTCAAATCCAGTGTAATAACATCCCATTCAGAGTCCATTAAACACTGATTTATTAAGAAGCATAATGTAGACTATTTAAATGTTGAACTATACAGGTAACCTATAAAGGGAGGAGAAAAAAGTACTGTCACAAAATACAAATATCAATTCCAAAGTATTGATGTTTTTAAGAGCCATACATCAAAAACATCAAAAACCCAGTACCCCAAAAAAGCCAATAGTATTGCATATCAAGTCCAACACATTTATCTGACCTACAGAAAAATGTGTATCCCTCCATCAATTCATGACCGTTCTGGAGCCTCTGTAGTACACAGCAATGGTAATCTAAAAACTGCAACAGCCAATAGTCGCTTTTCCATTGACCCTCAAACTGCCCGAATGTAACTTGTGCAGAAAAATTGGCCTAATGCAAAAATGACAATTTTGCCAAAACTGTCCTTCTTCAAGAAAAAGTTTTTCCACTGGCAACAGGTGGTTTTTCGTGTGCAGCAAAATTGGTATATCGCGCAAAACTGTAATGGAAAGACCTTTTTCATAAACTAGTCACGTGAACAAAAACCCCCCCCCAAAAAACAGATGTTGACAGATGTTACAACAAGCAAAGAAGAGTTTTACAACAAACATGGACACACCAGGAAACCCAGTCATTAATGAATTTAGCACGGGATAGAGGGGTTATGTATAATAATAGTGAATATACCTGTAAATCAACGTAATATTTATGTTTGTCACCATGTTTATGGAATGACTTCTAGTGACATCTCGCGATAATAAACAAACACATCATCGCATTTGTGATTTAATGGAAAAACCGACATTACGCACTTCCGTTTTTTTTACATTTAGTAAACAAAGGTAAAGTTTTGCGCATATATCCAATGGAAAAGCCACTAATGTCTCTTAAGTAACAATGAAACATTACTGCCAACACCACTACCCATCTGTGTAAATGCATTTCCTATTTTCTCTTTTTGTGTTAATAATCATTTAATGTTAACATATTTATTTGCTGCTTTTTTTTTTTTAACTTCCCCTATCCTATCTGTCAAAGTCTCAATCTGCATGAGCTACTCTTTAGTGGGTCTCTTGGCCTTCTGTCTTTACACTACCCTCATCTGTGTCTGAATCTAGCTTCATTTACTGACTTCACCTTCAACCCATCCCCTGTGTTTTTTCTTTCCAAATCCCTCCATCAATTCATTACCCTGCTGGAGCCTCCGGAGCTCCCTCCCAGCCGGAGGTTGTTGTAGGCCAGATGGCTGTAAGGGTTGTAGCCCACAAACCCTGGGGTGGAAGGCATTTGCTGATGGAAGACAAATGAGACAAAACACGAATGAGAAATGGTTCACAAACAAGAGGAGGAAGAGGGAGAAACATAAATAAGTGAAAAGGGGAAAACGTGAAAATAAATGCTTCTTTTTGTTGCTTGTTTGTTTTCCATGACGTCACCATGCAAGGCAAAAAAGGCAACTGGCTGGTAGACTAGCATTCAGACTGAATTCACAACCTGTAAATCAGGGCCTAATGACAAGCTCCAATGTGCCCCTACGAAGCACAAGTTGGATTTAATAATATCTTTATTCTTTTATGTACAGCTCTTTGGCCAGCTTTGGTTGTAAGGTGCTATAGAAATAAAAATTGATTGATTGATAATTAAACTACAGGACCTTTGCCTTTTGACTTTACACAATGATGTGCTCTGCTACTGAATGTTAAAAAGTAAAAGCATTAAAACAAGCAATTTTCCATCACACATGCCTACAATCATTAGATGTGACAAAATGTGACTTTACAAAGAAATAAGTTCAAAAGGTTTACCCAGCAGCAATTTTAGCAAATGAGGGAAACTGAAATTTCAGTGGTATATAAGTGGTGGTATGACAGGAAAAAGCGGGAGTGAGAGCGATGATGGAGACCTGAGCAAGGTTTGTGGTAACCTCTGTTTCCAGACAGAGAAATAGGAGGGACTGAAGCCAGTGTCAAATGAGGAGAAAGAGGAAGACAGCAAGAAAAAGAAAGACATAGCAAAAGTTAACACGGCCGTGCAGCCAATTAGTGCTACAACTGATTTCTTACCGTTGTTGGGGCGGGGGGAGGAGGGGGAGCATAGGATGGCCGTTCTGTCAAAAAACAATCAACCGTTTTAGACAGTTACTGCACAATATTCAGTATACACTGTGTATTTCAATTGACATGTATGTGTTTGATAAGTCCTGTCCTTTTGGTGTTCCCCACGAGCCCCAACTTTGGAAAAATATGAACCACAGACAATGGTGTCAGTTAAATAATTTTTTGATCCCTACTTAACTGTGCTACCACTTACATGTGTGACATTCAGGTTCGTACACATTTTTCAAGTCAAATTCAAGCACTTATCAAGTTTTTCCAGGACAGCACCTTATCACTGGGGTAAAATACATATCTACAGGAACACATATACTCGTGATTATTTATTTCACTTTTTGATCACATTGATGTACATTGAAATTTGCTATAAACATCTAAAATGATGCTTCATAATTGCAAAAAAAGATTAGAAATTAAAGGAGAACACAATTATTTATCCAAGAAAGGGGAAGCCACTTGGCGTTCTTCAGGCACACACACAGCGAGACAAAGATTAAGATAAAGGTTCACCTGAAGTCAACCTGAGAACACCTGGGAATTTCTTTTTTTAAAATGTATCACCTCTCTGTAAGTAGCTTTGGCTTGGCAGCTAACCTAGCACACTTAGTATTAAAAAGAAATAATTAAATCACATGACAGAGTTAGAATTGCAAGCACTTTCAAGCACTTTAAATAAAATTCAAGCACTTTTCAGACCTTGAAAACACTACATTGAAATTCAAGCACCCGTACAAACCCTGGATATTTATCAGTTTGTGGCGAAGATAAAAGAAAAATTCTAGATTTGTGTTGAACATCTCAATGGATTGCGTCTCTTCTTACTCGATCCGATACAACAGCTACCTTGAAACATTTTTCCTCATTCCTTAAGAATGAGGTAAATTTTAAAAGTATTCTAGAGGTGAAAAAAAAATTACTACAGATATGATCAGAGCTGCAGAGACATCTTCGGGAACTCAATAGATCAAGGAGAGAAACAGTTATGATGTCACCTCTGCTACTTTTAGGTGTGTAGTCCTATTTGTGTGTCCTCGCAGTTTGATACTTCACAGTATCACAATGTTTAACCACAAACGGTGACTTATAACACCCTCAGCTCAATGTTGCACTTCAAACAACAACATAGTGCCACAGTTATTGATGGAACTGGGTGACTAAGGGTAAAGCCCTGAACCACTGATCTGGATCTGCTATTTCAAACTCAGAGTTATCTCTCAGCATTTACGTCGGTTTGTCCGTATCTTCGACTAACTTTTCCTCTGCCGCCTCTTCGTGCCTTTTCCTCATCGTGTACCGCATTTCTTTTTGCCATGAAAAACCTTACATCACTATCCCATTATAAGCTCGACAATAGGTCTGACCATGAAGCAGTGTAGCTACACTTCGTTTAGATTGGCTTATTATATGGAGAATTTCGAGATAAAAGTAATTTGTCAGGCATTTACTACTTAGTTAATTCATCCTTCAGTTCCAGCTTGTAATCAAGTCTTTTCAGTCATCTGAATTACAGTTTACACTGAATCCCACGGGCAACTAATACATTATTATTTTGTATTACTGAATCAAATCAGAACACGACATTTGGCTTCAGACTTCAACCCTCGCAGATGTTGAAACACTATACACAACGACATTTTAATCAATCAGCCTGAAGATTCCTTAACTAACCAGTTTTAAAATGGTATGTTATTCTTCTCATAATACAAAGATAATACAACAAAAACAGCGTTAAAAAAAGGCGCTACTGTTAACGACTGATATACTTGAACTTAAACATAAAGTAGTACTTACTTGACATATTGACTGGAGATGGAGGAGGCTAATGGGTGCAGCCTGTTTCCATACCGGTTAACCTGGATAACAAAATATTAACAAATAATCAAGCAACATCCATTTCCCTGGTCAAACTAACGTCATGCCTGTGTCGTAAATGTGCTACTATTTCGACTGGGTGTTTAGGAAAAACAAAACATGAATATAAATTATTCAAAACATCTCGTTAATACAAAAACTAGAATTGCGGTACCGGTGGCGTTAGCCTGGCTGGCCTACTGCCTACGCTCACAAAGATATAAACTTGCCTGATAAAACGTTAGAGTTGGTGTAATTTAAAATGTTTCAGTCTAGATTAATTCTTAACATCACATGCACGATAAATTACAATTTTACCTACGTAGGTTTGCATGTTTTAAACACGCATAAACTGGTGTTGTGTTAAAAATGTGTAAATGAAGCTAGCTGACTCTAGGCTAACAGACAATACAAGCTAAAGCTAAGCACATGGGAGTAATAAGCTACCCAAAATTGTAAAGACGGCCAACGAAAAACAAGGTACATTATACGCGGATTTTGTGTTACAAGACACAAAGCTGCAAAATGTACTATTTTTTTCCAAAAATATGTGACATAAAGAGTGCATCCCTTCCCTTTCATACTCACTCAGTCGTCCTTTGTTTCGTCTGTAAGGCCGCCGTTTCCGCCTTTAATGCACACACCGGAAGTGAACCTCTACTACTAGGTGGTGGAAATTCCAGAAAATATTTTCAAAATAAGATGTTTCAAATTAAAAGCCTCACATACGCGCTTCTCTTCCACACTGTATCTACTCAAACTCATTTTAGTTCAGGGGCCTCAAACAGACCAATATCATCTCAAGTGGGCCGGTCCAGCAACATCATAATAAAACCTGTAATTAATGTTAACCCAAACTTTTCTCTTTTAATTACATTATGAAAATGTTTACATCTCCAAACTATCCTTTAAAAAATTGGACCTAGGGTCCTGTAGTCCAATGGCATATAAAAGACATTAATTGACATTCGTTTGACAATAGTCATCACTATCACTATTATTTCTATGCTTCTTAGTATTATTATACTTCTGTTACAGGTATTATTTGGCATCTAAACAACCATACACATAGAGCAAGACATACAATCCACACACTCCTGGTGGAACTACCACCCCTGGTGCCAAACCTTAGTGGGACACTGCTTTAAACCTGAGTGGTGGGCTCCACTCCTGTGGAAACCACCACCCCCGGGGCTACCTGCCTCATCGTGAGCACAATTCGCCACTTGCACCCTTGGGGACTCAAAGAATCCCAGAAGCTCAGCCGGTTGTTAACAGCCTCTCTGCAAACAGTGGGTGAACTCTGATGTCCCGGGTCTGAAAAACCTTGAAGCCCAATCCTGTTGCTGCCCCTGAAACCCTGGCAGTGGTCCGAACTGCCTGCTAGGACATTTAAACCTGGTGTACCACACACCTTGAACGTTCAGGAAAAAAAAGACAAAAAAAACAAAAAACTCGCCAGCCAGTATTGACACTTTCCCCACCACGTCCATAGATCTACTGTGCTCTAGACGCTGTCCCTCCCACGGAAGAGATCCCAGACGAGCTTTCAAAATTGTGGTGGGAAAATCTGTCAAATTGAGAACTCAAGAGTCAAAACTGGTCTTTCGTGTGAGTTTATTGCTTCCTGCAGGAAGGACTCCCCCCCAAACGAGGGCACAAGGCTGAGTCATAGGAGAGTGTAAGTGAGAATGTAGCAGCGAACCTTATATACAGAAGAGGATAGGACAATGACAAAAGCAAGATTACAGTCTTAGCTGACAAGTGGTCAAATGTCATGAGGTAATCAAGGGTTCTCTGGGAGGGGTCAGGATGGGTTCAGAGGCCCTTTGTATGGAGGAAAACATTGATGGGGTGATTTGGTGCTGCTCATGTATGTGAGATGCTTTCTGTTCTCTGATACACACCATGACTTCTGTCCTTGATAACAGAGAATGTGCTGTGCAATTAGATATACATAGTGTAGAATGTTGTGTATGTTGCGACTGTGAGTACAGTAAAACCGGAGGTTTGACGTTAGTAAGAATTATACAAGTGATATAAGTTAGCCCAGTTAGATAGGAACTAAACAAATGGGTCAGTTAGGAATTGCATGAATGATATGGCTTCGACAGTTACCCAAGTGATATAATTTTGCCATTAGATGCAAGATGCAGCTGTTAATGCCTGCAGAACTAAAACGGTTCGACTCAACAGAGTTCAAACCCTATTTCATCCACTCTGGCACATCAGGAAAGCAGTTTGAGATGGTAAAAAAAGTCACCGGCTCATCCATTTGCATTGTAGGTTGCACGTCTTGGATTTGTTCGGACCCGGAACCAGGGAAACAAGTGACGGTTACGTCATCACTTACCATCTCATAGGAATGTGGTGATATGTTATTTTTTCATGCAAGCACTTTCTGTTTGCGAGTGTTTCCCTTAGAAGTCTGTGTTCCAGAATCAAACGTGCACCAAACATGATGACACTATTGCTAAAAACTATGTTTTTATTGTGTATCATACAGTGTTGTATAAAGTACTGGAAAGTCACACTTCAATAGAAGTACAGGTACCAAAAAATTACTCTGGTAGGAGTTCAAGTGACCGACTGAAATGTTACTCAAGTTAAAATCTTTAAGTATCTAATATTTACTGTACTTAAGTATATCAAGTAATCTACAATTAAATGTACTCAAGTAAAGTAAAGAGAAGTACAACTTAATGTTAATATCAACCAAAGGCAGTCAGGATTTAGAATATTATAAAGTTTATCCAGGATTTGAAAACACGATAAAGTAAAAGACAATCAGTCCAAATATTGAAAACGCTGCTTATATCACACACTTCAAAAACAAGCTTTCAAAAACCTAAACAGGAGTAGGCTACTGCTGGAATTATAAATGATAGAATTAAAAAAAACAAAACAAAACAAAAAAAGACGAGCACATTTCTTTTTAACCTTAATAGATTTCAGAAACCGTTGGAATTTTTCCAATGGCACAAACAGTGAAAGGGTTCCAGCCATCTGCATTTGCACAGGGTGTGTCAGCGATGACACATCAGGTTTTCAAGAGTTAAAGCTGCTCATGAATGGAACACAGTACCTGTAAATACCAGGGAAATGCCCACATACAACGCAGTTAAAACTCATTTAAGAAAATGGCTTTTGAGCATTCAGACCTGCCAACATCAGTCCCTGTGGTCTAGAGTTGACCCCTGACAATGCATGCACTTTATTACACCAGACTGTCTAATTTTTTTCAAAATGTATATTGTACAGTTTTATGAATGTGATTTATGCAGTTTTATGAATGTGATTTATACAGTTTTATGAAAGAGATTTATATTGTATTAATGCCGATGTACCCTGTTTGTAGTGTGACTCTAACATCTGTCCAGGGACAACAGATGAAAAACAGCCATTGGGATAACTCTGGTACATTTACAGTAAATGTTGATGAATGTACATTGTCCCTTTCAAATAAACTAATAAATCAAATTTTACTAAAAGAAAACTATGAAGCTTATGTGGCATCTCAAAACATGGCGCCTGCATTCCACTTCCTTATCAAAGAATCCAAAGTCTAAACCACTGACATAAAACCAGCCTGTTTGTTGGCATGGCTTCATTCAACTCTCCCTTTCGCCCTTCAACATGTTTGTTCCTCTTGACCTCTCTTTTCTCCCTCCCTCCCTATCCTCCTTTCCTCCTTCGCTGCCACCCTTGCACATGATGTGCTGCTGCTGCTGCCAGCCGCTGCTGCTTTCATCAACAGATTGTCGACAGGTTGAGTGTGGACCATTGTTTGCATTTGCGCATTTCGTGTTTAGGCCCAATGACAAATCATCTTCCTGACTTAGTTGCAGTCACCGGAAATCTCAGTGGTGAAAACATCAAATTAATTAATTAATTAACTTTTTGTTATGAGTAACGATACTGTGGATTAAAAATGTTTGGGAGTAGAAGTATGCAAATGGATTAGGAAATGTAGTGAAGTAAAAGTGAAAGCAAACAGAATAAAAAATACTTATTCTTACTTTTTTTACAATCACAAACTGCTTTTCTGATGTGACAGAGGGTTTGAACTCTGTTGAGTTGAACCATGCTAGTTGTTGTCTTTTAACAGCTGCAGTCTGTTTTTCAATCATGTTTTGTTTTTAGTTCACGAAGACCGCTGTACACGGACATGAATTATGACTTCACTGACCTTCCACTGAACTGGACAGAACGGATAAAGACCTGATAAGCACAATATGAAGTATGGAGATGTGGAAACCCCTCATAAAAGCCCCAAATACAGGTAAACATAAGTAAATACACGGAGATCCTGTTAAGAAGATGTAGTGGGTGCTAATTATTGTATTATATGCTAATTGGGCGGCTGTGGCTCAGTTGGTAGAGCGGGTCGTCCAATCACCGAAGGGTTGGCGGTTCGAATCCTGGCTCCGAATGTCGAAGTGTCCTTGAGCAAGACACTGAACCCTAAATTGCTCTCAGTGGAGCCTGGCAGCGCCTTGCATGGCAGC
>JAPQRQ010000027.1:2557880-2568113 GCA_037367365.1 Apogon talboti | reverse complement strand
CCCCCCCCCCCCCCCCCCCGCCCCCCCCCCCCCCCCCCCCCCCCCCCCCCCCCCCCCCCCCCCCCACGGAGCCGGGTCTGTCTTTAACCTTTTGCACTTAAAGAAAGAAAACCAAAGATGTTTGGAAAGTTACAGTTGGTTAAAAACCACCCAACATGCACAAGGTTAGCAGCGCCCCATTTCAGGGTTAGTTGGGGTTCCATTTGGGCCACGTTTAAACTCATGTAGTTTAGGTTGTGTTGTAGCCACACGCTAAAGTAGTAGACGTCCCCTGTCAAATGAACTGGAGTCATTCATTTGTTGTGTTCTAACCCTAAATCTGAGCCCAGGTCAGCGGTAGAGTTCACTTCTGTTCCTCCAACACGAACCTGAGTGGATGTTAAAAGGTTAAGGAGTCACCTGCCAAAAAGAGGAACCAGAAGGTGTGTGTGCTCTGTCAGGGTGTGTCTGGGTGCTGTTTATACAGCCAGTGTGTGTTTCACATTAGTATCACTTTCACAGAGAGGAATGCTGGTATTATAACCTTGTGTGGCGGCGAGGACAGGAGGTTACGGTTTTTGCGGTGCGCATACTCTCGACCACACGCTTTCTCCCTCCCCGCCTCACGTCTCTGGCTCTCATATTATCTTGGCCGTGTGCAGTAATTGGCCACACAGAGCCCAGATCTCTTTGTTTCGCCTGCAGAGGCTTGCGGTATAAAAATGCACAAGCAGTAGGGCCCTCATAAATCTGTGGGACTCCAGTGTCAGGCCCCCAATCTCAGCTCTGCTTCTTTACAATGACTTCACTCCCACCCAAATTCCCCACTGTACCACACATGGGACCACGGCCAAGAAACTTTATTTTATGACTTTTTATGTGAAACGTGTATCGCTTACTGTTTGTGTGTTTTCGAGAGAGAGTTAGGAAAGAGTTTGTGTTTCCTCACACAACCCAGTTGAGTATTTTGATACTGCTCCGAGGCTGTGATTATACGTCTGTCCTCACTGTTTGGTAGTTTTCTCTTTTCGACTTCAGAGAGTCAATGCTCCACTCTGCTCTGGTGACTGTTTGGCTTGGACTCACTTCACTGGTTTTATAATACAGTTGTGGGTTGCACACTGGGTCAAGTATGGTTCAGTAAATAAATAGACTTGATGAAATAATGCATTGAGTTAAAGCGCCTGCAAATGAATTTAAGTTTATAATCCAGTGCAAACTTTGGCTGTAATGGATGAGGCTTAGAGCTACAGATAAAGTAGTGTTTGGTGGAGTCAGAAGGGTACGCACATGTCGGGTTCCCCTTTATTCAGGCCACTCTGATCCTCCTCTGTCAAACAATGGCACAAACATTAAAACTGTGTTTCCTGATCTTTTTTCTATTAATCCATTTTCAATAATTATCCATTGCAATAGGAATTATCTGTAATTGGTAGGAGGTAATTAGTGCATGAATCCTGACCATTTTTACCATTTGTGCATAAAACCACCATTTTAGGGAGATATGTTTGATAAAACATATAGTGAATATTTGCATTAGGACTGGATGATAAAACAGTCATTAAATGATGAGTATATTACAATACATTTTATTGTGATTTTTTTAAACTTTATTTTGTTTACATTTTCAGTTAAAACACTGAACAGAATAATCCAATGTGTGGTTTTATATAAGTTTACGTTTCCATGTCAGGTTCCACTGCTTTGCAGGTGTGTGTTATGTTCTGATCATAAGAAAGACTCTATAACCACAAGTAACTGCCTTTTACGTGGGTTTCATCTCGTTGCATCATTTATGTCTGTTTCATGTTTTATATCTTTTACATTGTTTTCTTCTTGTTGCATTTTTTACATTGTTGTCGTGTTTCATCTTTCACATCATTTTTATCTTGTTTTTGTGAAAACTTTAAAGTCTCAAGTAAGTGTATAGTTTCTTTATTTGGAACCAAATATCAGCACTATAAACTAAAATAATAATAGTAATAATGACTGACGCCATCCGCTGTTGCAGATAAAGTTGGAATAATGTTGTTTACAGACACATTCCTCTTTTTATTCCTATTTATGTACATCAGTATTCACCTAATGATTACATAACTGAGTTCCGGTTACACCTAATCTAAACAGAAGAATAATGAGAAGAGGTAAAAACACTTTATTTAAGCTTTATGGGCAACAGTATATTATATTGCCCCGCTTTAACGTGAATAATCTCTTTTAGGTGATATTTTGTTCTTATCTCAGTCGTAAAGCAAAGATCATCTACCACTAACATAGGAACACACACAAATATTATTTTTGATGCTCATTCTTTTTGATGACCCTAATAAAGTCTCCTACGACCCACCTGTGGGTCACAACCCAGTGTTTGGGGAACAGGACAGGACATCACCCGCCTCGCGCCTGTCTGTAATGAAATCCGTATTTTGACGCGAAACGGACGGGTCAGTGAACGCAACAGAGGCGGCGGAGGATGCAGAGACGGTCGAAAGAAAAGTCAGACTTAAAACCGGGGAATTCGCGCCTTCATTGACGTGCACGTGTCTGATAGATTAAAAAAAAAGTAGCAGGAGAATCAGTAGAATTGGTTTCAAAGAGGAGAGAGCGATAAAAGTAGTGCACGGCAGAGGGGAGGGAGAGCAACTTTTTTCGCTGAAAGTTTGTGCAGGCTTTCAGTTTCTAGGCGGGGTTACTGTAAGCTGCAGCATGGACTGAGAGAAACAGGACGGAGAGCGAATGCAATGCAGCAGCACACCGAGCTTCCATCCAACTTCAATAAGCTCTCCAAGTCTCCCTTCTAAAAATAACCATGTACTCCCCGTACTGCTTGACACAGGTAAATGCTCTTCTGTTCTTTGACTGCTGGGGTTGGGGGAGTCTGCTCCGGCGGACGGACGGACAGACGGACGCCGGGGGTTTGGTGGGGTTTTTTTTTTTTTGGTTTGTTTTTCAATTGCGCTGCCTCTTTGTATAATTTTACAAGTTGTTGTATGTGCGTCTTTCTCTCAAACTCTCGTCTCAACTCCTCCGACGCTCGTCCCATCCCGGCGCGCGCGTCTCTCTGTCGCGTGGAACTTTTCCTTGCGCGTTTATCGCACATGGTTTTGGAGAGGAAAATGGCGCTTCTCCCGAAATGTATTTCATATACAAAAAAAAAAAAAAGGGGGGGATGGAGGGGAGCGGCAGCGGTAACAGCGGCAGGAGGAGGAGGAGAAAGCCGGAGCGGAGCGCACCGGCACCGGATAGACCCGCGCGCAGACAGAGTGGGAAAAGGAAGGTTAACGTCAAGGCGCGAACATTTGTCCAAGTGTCGAGTAGCAGCAGCAGCAGCAGCAGCGCCTTCAGGGCTGAGACCGGGACAAGACACAGTTTAGGGCTAGTGTGTGTGTGTGTGTGTGTGTGTGTGTGTGTGTACGCGTCTGTGTGTGGGGGGGTGATCATAAGTTGTGAAGAACAGTGTAAACCTTCTGCATCATGTGACATATTTTTCTGGAGCTTTGACTGATGTCGACGGTTTTGCAGTTGCTGTAGTGGGTTGATTAGACTGTGGACATGCACGAGGAGGTGGACAGGACAGTGTGCAGGGGTGGAACTCAGACATTCACATCTGTGGGGCTTTTTCATGTTAACCTGCTTCCTTTCACACTGGGCTGCACTGTACATGTAGACCTGCTCCACTCCTTCGTTCACCTCTGACCTCTCACCTTGGCCTTTGCAGGCTTCAAGTGCTGCTCTGAAAAATAATTTCATCCATCACTAATTTAACGCAAGCTTCTGTGGTGTTACTGTGTTAGTGCTGCTGTTGTGAAGGAGATGATTTATAGAGTCCTGAAATTTCCCAGAATGATTATTGAGAAAAGTGGAGGCGTTGGAACATGTTTGGAGTGTGACACCGTTTGGTGAAAGCCGTGTGTTCAGACCTTCACACACACTGCCGTGGACACGTCCCACTCCACAGCACGACCTCTGAGCAGGTCTTCAGCCTCGTTTCAGCCTCTACATGTACTGTGTCGTGTATTGTTATTGGCTGATGCTTTCGTTGTATTTTTGTGTTTTTAGTTTTGCGTAGTGACTGAGTGCCTGCTGTGAGTTCTTCAGTGCTGTCTGCAGCCTGCATGCAAAGCTGGGCTCAAACTCTGAACTTTCACAATGCAAAATCTAAAACACCGCAGCATCGGACTCATGTTTGGACTGTATATTCCATAAAGGTCAGAGTTGCGTGACCTTTATGAAGGTCATGCAAATATTTGTGACGGAGGATGCAAATATTTGCAGATTTTCATGCTCTTACTGAATAAAGTCCCTACTTTTAAATATTATCTTCCACCATGAAGAACCAAACCCCTTTTCCCCGTTCTGGGCTCTATGATAATTAAAGGTATTTCCTTGTAAATGTGCTCACACAGGCGAACCGGTGGCCCACGGAACAGCTGCTGGAAGTCTCCAGCTCTTATAAAGCAGACTTGTTTATCCCCCGTTGGCCTCGTCTGACAGTGGACTTCCACAGCGCCGTTTGATGTGTAATTCAACCCTGATTTTACAGTGGTTTTATTAAAAGAGTTTTTCCTCCCCATCAAATGCCTGTGATGACTCTGCTACCAGAGCCTGCAGAGGATGTTCTCAGTCAGCTCCTCACACACACACACACACACACACACACACGCTGGCGTTTCCATTTCAGGATATTGGCAGAATCATAACGCCATCCTCTCTTTGACACCAGAGACTCAAAGTTTTTTTTTTGTTCTTATTATTTTCTTTAATTCTTCATTTTATTGAAGCCGTTACGGGCTGCTCAGTGTGTTGACTTAAGACTCAGAGGCTGAAAGGGACGGGATAGAAGTGGAAATGAAAGAAAACAGAAACAGATTGGTACAATTATGATCACAAGCATCGCATGTTGCCTTTATATTAAAATATAATGTGTGGGTATAAGATTAATTCAGGCTATTTTTACTTAGACTTTCTCTGGCCTGCGTTTCCTAACAGGGCTTTTCCCTTTTTTATCTTCATCTAAAATTGATACAGACTCTTTGACAGCAGATAATCTCTAAATAAAAGGGGCTTGTTTTTAATGTCCTTTAATTAAAAGTGATTGTCAACAGAAGCAGCTGCACATACAGTGTAATGCAGCACACATGTTGCACATAATGCTATCATAATAAAAAACAATGCAAGTGTGTGTGTGTGTGTGTGTGTGTGAGTGAGTGTGTAAGTGAGTGTGTGTGTGTGTTTGGAGCCTAGAAAAGCGCTTGAAACCCTCTAATCCTGGAAACTTTATCATTTTGCACCTGTATTTGTGTGTTTGTGGTGTGTGTGTGTTGTGCACGTAAGAAAGAACTCCCCTCCGTGTAACACAGCACCAGCAGCCCCCCCACCACACACACACACACACACATACACACACACTCTTAACTCAGCTTTGCCTTGCAGCTCTTGCACGCAGACGGAAAGGCACATTTTGTTTATTTAATTGCTGTTAATAATTAAAAAATCGAGCTTGGACCTCGAATATGGCAACAATTGTAAACAATCGAATGAATTATTAACTGTTATGGAAAGAAGCCTCGCCGCAGAGAGAGAGAGAGAGAGAGACAGAGAGAGGGAGAGAGAGAGAGAGAGGGGAGAGGAGGCGGCGGGTTGGGATGTGACGGACTGTGCGTAATGGCAACAAATTACCAAATGTGTGTGTGTGTGTGTGTGTGTGTGTGTGTGTGTGTGTGTGTGTGTGTGTGTGTGTGCTGTGGTTATCTAATTTAGAAATAAAAATCGCAACTATATTTGAGCTTTTTAATATTAGAAACAGTTGTGGTTGAAATGAAGTGCGCTGTCTCTCAGTTTTGAGTCTCTATTCACTTGCAAATGCACTTTCACCTCCTATATCCTTTTACGCACACAGGTCAGCTTGCAAAAATTACATCTGGCATTATTTTGTTTTACAGAATTTTAATTGTTAAAGCTGTATATTTTTCCAGTTTTGTCACTTTTTTTTCCCTGAACCTTGAAGTGTCCGTTTCCCGCAGACCACCTAGAAATCTGCGCTAAAAAAGAAGAGAGAAAAAAAGAGACCGTTTTGTTTTCAACAGTGCCATTGCATTTTTCAAATATGTGTTTTGCAGCTCGTATTGTTGTCATCATCTCACTCTGTTTTTTCCACTGGTGCGACATTTTAACTTATTCCTTCCCTCTGCCCCCCCTTCTGCCCGCCTGGACGCTGACCCCTGCTCTCCTCGCCTTCTTAACACCCTCTCAACACTAAAGTATTACCCTTCTCACCTTCTAAACAATGCCTTAGTGGTAAGTCCTGTCCCTATTTATTAAGCATTAGGTGTATGTGTTTTTTATTTTCAGTTCTATATACATATATTCCATGTTTTGTGATACACTCACGGTGACCAGCAGCTGGAAAATGAATCATAGGCCCGTACAGGAAAGAGAGAGAGCAAAACCTACTTTTATTTTGCAGTCGATGACATGAATATCTTTTTTTCTATGTGTTTTAAAGCTGTTATTGACGGTATGCTCTGCACAGACACATGTTTTCCGCTGTTCGACCAAAAACTGGCTGTCCGACGCGCTGCTCTCATTTACGCGCAGGAAACATATTTTAAGGGATTTTGGAAGTAGAAACAGAACCAATATTACCTGCAAGATTTACACGTGCTTTTTTTGGGCATCTCTGGAAAAAAAAGAAAAAGCTTAAAATTCATGTGAAAACGCTACTGTGGATTTTGACGCATTTGTGTTTGCAGTGTAAGGCCTCCATGGCTTTACAGTCATTTTGCGGAGCTCTTTAAAACCTCAGACCTTTGTGTTTTTTTTTTTTTGTTTTTTTTTTTGTTTTTTTCTCTCCTAGTCTATTTTCTCAATTTGACATTTTTGGTCAGAAAGTCACCTTTTGCCTCGAGGTCACCGTCTCAGCCCGCATGACTTATGTCCTGTCCTCCTCCAGTCTGCTGCGCGCAGTTTTCGTTATCAACCCCTATATGTTGCTCCAAGAGGATGTATTATATTTTTCTTGCGTCACCACCACTCGTTATCACTTTTTTTTTTTTTTTATCACGGAGCAGTGTTTTGAATGAAAATATCAGACTAACATGAAGAGAGAGAACGCATGAGCTAATTTGTTTTCTGCACAAACCACTTTAAATGAATGTAATCAATATCTGGGCTTTAAAACCTCCCATTAACTTTGCATTTACACACATATTTGGTAAAGGTGGCCTTTACACTCCCCCCCACCTTTGCTTTCTCTCTGTCTCTTCCCAAGGCCTGGAAAATGAGTTGGAGCAGCTGTTCAGAGGATTAAAATCTGATGGAACCGTACTCTGAATAAACACAAAATGTTGGATTTTTCACAATTTGAAATGACACACTCATGCATGCATGCGCAAACGTATACACATGGACGTGCAAACAAACAAGCCACCCCCCCATCCCATTCTCTCTTTTTTTTCTAATATGCACCTAAAACCTCTGGTGCCATGTCTTCATGCCAATTAGGCCTGTGAGTGGTTATCTGTGGATTATCCACAACGCCTGTTTCCAACCATCGTTTCTGAGAAAACAGTCCCTTTAAGCCAATCTCTGCTGTTTCATATGAGCACAAAAGCATTACAATGAATCATATTGCAAAGGCTTGGAGTGTATTAAATGTCTCAGATAGGTCTATTAAGTTATGATACCACTGTAAGTTTTGGTTCGGTGGTTGATTCTGTATATACAGCTGCACCGATGCCAGCAGCACAATGTTTAGTTTGTGTGGATATGGCAGCCAGTGGAGCACTCTGCACTGTTTTTGGCTACCAGAATGAGTGGAGTAGAATGAACTCATAGTGGAATATGACTGACAGGTAGGTCTGAGTGGTGCTCCTTTGTAACAGTGGTGTGCATGTAAGAAGGGGAGCGCAGCAGGGGTGCGGCTGCAGCCACAGCCTCCGAGCCAGGCAGGGCCGGATCTGTCCCCCATCGCAGGACACCAGGAGGTCATAAACGCTGCCTGGGACACTGTGTTCTTTTTGATTATTTATTTATAGCACACCAGCGGTTACAATCCAATCCACCACAAACCTCATTATAATCTTTTTAGACATTGCACTTCAGCTTGTTTGCTTCACTTTTTGTGTGTATGTATCTGTGCCAGGGCTGTAGATACGCATTTGGTGACCGAGTCTGCCAGGGAATATGCCAGTCTCCCTAATAATAATAATAACTAGTGCGTTGACCCGTAGAGAACCACGGGTTCTAGGTGTGGTAGTTTTTATGGTGGGGAGAGCTGACTTTTGGGGAAAGATGTTAGTCTTTATTTAGTCAGTCTATACTGTCTTGGTAAATTCCACTGGCAGTGTTTTCAGTTGAATAACCTCTCAGCTGGCATGTCTGATTCTGCACATGAAATGTAACACCATGGCAACGTGGCCCTGCTGTTTATCTGTTGCTAGGTAACCCACTTCAATTCTATGATTCTATGATTCTGGGCATAGCAATGTGATTGTAAGGCTATTGTATTCCAAAATTACTAATATCTCCCAAAATATTGGTCCTATCCACTTGCCGTTTTCACTAGTCTGTTTCTTGACCAAAAATACATAAGTATCCTAAACTGCAGCAGGCAGCTCTTTCTGGATTTAGTTTGAATTGTGAGACACACAAACAGAGTTTGATTTAAAAAAACATATTTGAGAACTTCCTGCCATTCTAAAATATTTCAAACTTTGCTAACATTACTTGAGGACTAAACATAGACATATTGTAAGTAGACGCCTTATTGGTCACTTTCTCTTCAGCTGTTACCATGGTGACATGTTGCCATGGTGACACACCGCCAACTGCATACAAGAAGTGGACAAAGATATGTTCATGTAACCTGAGCTGTGAGTTGGTGTTTATATCTGGGGCTATGTTGGATTTTGGAGCCATTTTTGGACAAAATGGCAAAACAGCAAGAGTGTGAGGGCTGATGGGTAGTCAGGAGTTAGTGACAGGAGTTAGTGACAAGGCAAACTAGGAACATCAAGCATTTGACAGTCATTAGACTAACCTTTTAATGACTGCTACAGTTAAGCAGACATCAAATCCTTTTATTTCCTCAACAGTCTTATTAATGAAGCACTAATTTAAAGATGCGCTCCAGATCACTTATTAAAGGACCCAAATAAAGCAAGTGAGAGCAGAAGGACTCCTGGAAAAAATGACTTATTTTAGTACGTCTGGAAAGAAGTTCAGTTGAAGTTTTCGGAAGTCAGCCCTTTTCGGACCCATCATCTAGTGGCTGCCAGTGGAATTACACTGTTACACTGTTACAGGGCTTTATTTTGAAGCCATAGTCCTTGACCCTTGGAACACATACAAGTAAATAGGAAAGTGTTTTTGCTCCAAATAAAATAATGCTTTCATGTCAAAGCCAATTTCAGTCAGTTGTTTCAGTTGTGATAAAAAAAAACAAAACACTTTTATTTATCCTGCATAGATTACCGCAAAGATTCCTCATATTGTCATTGAATATAAACTGAAACCATTTGACAAATGTAATCACTGGTGGTGGTGGTCAATGCAGTCTGTGTTTAATGTCTATAACCATAAATATAGGAAATCACATGAGCAATACACTGGTACAGGGCAAGCTATGTAGGCATAGCACTTAGCAAGGCAAATTATTGAAACGAGTCTTTCCTGAGTCTGCAGCAGCACAATAAATACATTTACTATCAAAAAGAGACTTCCATTAACTCTTTCTGCTAATACTAACCCTCAAAATAAAGGTCTGTGAACATGAGGAATAACCAACATAACTAACCACCATAGTACTAGAACCAGCACTTTAGATATGATTATGCTAATACTAGTTGTTAGTGGATTTTTGGAGTATATATACAGTTTAAAATGTATGAAATCTACATGAAACCTATAAGAGGTTTTGGAGGGGAAAAAGCTTCACTTGCTGCAGCACTGCAAGTGTCCACCGGAGAACTGGCCACAGCTGTGAATGCAACCGGCTCCATACATCCATGGGCAATCGATGTTAGCATAGCAAACTATTTCCTATATTCTAGTATATCACTATATTAAGTATATTTATATACGGGGGGGATGCATTACAGTGTTGATTTTTAGATGATTTCAGTGGCACCATCAAGGCCCAGACCTTTGATAACGAGAGGTTTGTGTTATCACCCCTACTTTAACCCTTAAAGACCCAAACGTCCACCTTTAACCCTTAAAGACCCAAACGTCCACCTTTAACCCTTAAAGACC
>JAPQRQ010000027.1:2500833-2520690 GCA_037367365.1 Apogon talboti | reverse complement strand
TAAAACAAAACCACTGAAGAAAAGGAACACAAGCACATACTGACAGCAGCTTTAATGAACCTGAAACAGACCATAATTCACAGCAGCACCTTTACCTGGAATCATGGCTCAGGGGTTAAAGGTTAAACAGGATCTACTGAACCTTGGGTCAAAATAGGAGCTGATGTGTTGAAGGGCCGACCCAGCAGCTCCAGACCCATACATTCAGACAGCCCAGGCCCCTCTCTGTAGCAGCAGCCAGGCAGCGGAGCCCCTTTTGTAGGACTGGAATGTGCCATGCGTGCTTCTTGGTCGGGCTGGTTCCCCCCGTGGCCCACCCCGGGCACGTTAGCACGCAGTCACCGCAAATTGCTTGCAGATTTTTCACACATAGTAACGTTGCTGGTTTGTAAACTCAGATAAGTGCAACAAATGCTGGCGCTGAGCTTTTTGTGGATCTTTACGCATCACTTGCTCACCACATTTGTGTTGCACTCTTTTTTTCCCCCGCTCGCTCGTCTTTAAAATTTAATCCCATGTCCTCCCACCCCACTTTTCAGAAACTAATGATTAACAGGAGTGATTACTGTGTGTGATAACAATGGAGAGTCAAGCGGCAGGCACTGGGGCTTGTTCTGATTACAGCGAATAATGGAACAGAACAGAACAGAGCAGAATCAAATAGAATAGAATAGAATAGAATATAATAGAATAGAATAGAATAGAATAGAATAAGCTTTATTGTCATTGTACCATGCAACAAAATTTGGTTTTACATTCTGTAAGGTGCTCAAGTATAATATACACATCAATTATATAGTCAAGAATAAAAATATAACCTTAAAACTGTCAAGTAAAGACAATGTAAGCATAAGAAAGCAGTCAAGTAAAAAACGGCGTGCGCGCACACACACACACACACACACACGCAAAAGTGAGTCTAGTGTCAAATATGCAGAATATACAGGTGACAGTTCTGACTATAGTGGAAAGTCTTTTGAAGTAAAGTGGATATAGTACATTGTCCTGAGTGTGGGTTCTGTTACCATTACATAGCAGCAGAGTGCAATTACATTATAAAGTGATGTAGTGATTATATGTTCTGGTTCAGAGCAGCCACGGCTTTGGGATAGAAATAACCACAGCAGGCTGAGGACAATATGCTGTCTATAGAATCAGGATAAAAGTTCAGATCCTTCAGCTTTTGGATGAGACACACCTGCTACTTTGAAATTCAAAAAAGATTGTATAATTGGGTGGAACAAGTTTTCAGACAAGTTCTGACAAAAATATGCAGATTTCACAGAGTAACTATCATGCACACTTGCCACCTCCAGCATCTTTGCTCTCTTAAGTGAATGATTGAATCTCCTCTCAGTGTCCTCTAACCCTGGCTGGTCAGATGTCCTCTGGTCTGGCTCTGCGTCCGGGGTCAGGGACACTCGGCCGGGCAGGAGAGGACGGAGCAGAGCCCCACCGGTGCAGAGCGCCGCTAATGAAGGGCCAGGCTGCTGCGAGGCCCCCGGGTTATCCAGACCGGCCTTTAATTGGTCTAATGAGATGCAGCGTGGCCTCGGTGAGGTCAGGTTTACCGCAGGACGGAGGCAGGACAGCCCAGGACAAAGCAGGGCCGGGAGAGGCCTGCCGCTGGGCATTATGGGTCAGGAAGACACTTTTGTTTTTCATTGTCCATGTCTGGTCTGTGTTTCTTAGGTTAAAGATATTGACAAGTGATGCAGAAACATGTTGCAGGAATTCAGAAGGGCTGAAATTATGTCGATGAAACATTCAATGCTGGTTGGAAAACAAAACTCTCAAGCCAAGGATTTATTCTAACAAAAAGCAATGCATTTTAATGTGCCAGAGATTTGATTATTTGGCTTGATTGTTTGGCACAAACCTTACTTTTACCTCTATCATTTGTGGAAAATCAGGCAAGGTTGCCAGAATAAAAAGATTCTTGTAAGTGCCCCGTAATTTTAATTACATGTGCCTTTATTCTACGTGCATTTAGGGATGTGGACGTTCTTTTTTAGTAGCTTCAGCCTCCTGGTACCTGCTTTGTTAATGCTTTATTCTGTTGATTAAGTGATTATTTGTTTTTAAAGCTGTTTGGTTTTAAAGAGCTTCAAAATTTGTTGGAGAAAACAGTTATTGATGTATTTTAGAACTCCCTAACAATTAAGATTTGTCTTTCCACTGTTCTTATTTTGAGGCACAGGCCAAAATGTGTTTCCAGCTTTTAATACTGATATGTGTCTATTTTTCACATCTAAGCTACTAAAACATAAACCAGAGGGGGATTTAATACCCTAATTAATAAAAAAATAGCCTATGAAGAGGTTCTAATATATTTTCTGAATGTGTGTCTTTTTATATTGTGTGTGTTAAACGCTGGACTCTTGTCTGCTGAATCAAATGGAGCTGAAAATGCAAAGGCAGTTCCAGACCCTTTTCTCTCCTCACTGAAAGAGTTAAGCTGAAGTTGGCAGCCAACTCCACAGTCTCGGTCAGACGTGCAGAGAATCGAAAAATACACGACTTGAAAATCATTTCTTTTGTCTTGTCATAGGACTGTTTAAAATCTGCTAAATTGCTGGCTTGCGGCTATATGGTGACGCTGTACGAATTTGGAAACGTGAACTAGACGCGGAAAAGTGGCCTCAAACACATTTTAATGTTGAGGTTTATGAGGCTTTTTCTGGCCTGTAAACTCTGAAATTCATTTTAATAAATAAATACATAGTCAATATTTCCGCATTATTTTTTATTTTTTTTGCAATATCCTGAGTCATTTAGGGCTTCATTTGTTTAACAATTTTACTGCGCGTGCACATGAGTTAGGGGTCTAATCTCGCGGGATTAATTGACTGCAGGTTTAGTAACGGTGTAGCACTAATATGTCGCTTGTGGAAATGCCAGTCCGTTTTATTCTTTTCCAGCTTTTTTCATTTTCATGTCATTCCTGGCAGACTCCCGTCGATGATGTCTGCACTCTTTAAACCATTCATATTTTAAGTGCCCTGTGTGAAGACAGACAGACAGACAGACAGACAGAGAGGGAGACGAAGAAGAGGAAGTGATGGTGCATTTTTAATTGTTTTGGCTGAGTTTTTCGTCTTATTAACGGATTTGGATGAAATTTGAGGGAGTCAGCCAGAGAGACATGTTTGTAGAAAATAATCCATGACTCTAATTGTCGGTCTATTAGTGAAAAGGCGCGCGGGGAATGTTTGACAGTTTTATTATTCAGGCCTCAATAGTGACGCAGCAGCTGCATCACGCGCACACCGGATGCGGGTTTGAGTGCTCGAGGCAAAGGTAAGAGGCGCGCGCTCAGCTAAATTTATAGGTGAACAGGTAGGTCTCATTAGCTAGTTTATGACAAAAATTGATAAAAAAAAAAAACAAAATAAAAAAAAAACAAAGGCAGCGTCGACTGCTAATTAATATTAAAACCGATTTGAAGCTAAAGGCCAAGCGCATTTGGCCTTAATTTAATTTCCAGGTTAAGAGATTAACTGACAGACACCTTCCGCGCCGGCTTTATGTCGGTTTGATAACCTAACAGACATGGAGGTAAATAACCATAGCCTATATATTTTTTTTGATACCGAGGATACAGGCCCAGCGTGTGGCACAGCAGATAAAGTAGACATGCAAATGCGGATCCTCTCACCCACGGAGAGTTTGTACACAGCAGGTTTTTGTTTTTTTCCTACCAGATTAGACACTTTGAGAGAATCTGCATAACAGTTAAAGCTGGAAAATAAAGATGACTTTTTTTTTTCTTAATTCAGTAAACAGCATAGCTAAGGAAAATGACTTCAACTCCCTTGTAGTGAAATTCCAGTGACATTTGAATGGTGGTTTATTTGCATTTTGGCATGGTCACCCCAGAGAGACTTGATTTTTATTGAAAAGCAGACACTCTGAGTCACATTGAAGTGCCAGTTATCGCCTCCTAAGATGTTTCTAGTGCATATTTGACTCTGATGGTACCTTTCAGTCTCTCACACGCCACAATGGGAGCTGCCATTCCCCCGTTTTTGGTTTTTATTGGTTTCCTTTGTTGCATTATCTACTCGTACATCAAACTTCAGCACCGGTCAATGACACACAAAGGGGCTGGGAATGAATGTGGAGATGTGTTGTTCTCTTCTGTCTTAACAGATGATGGGTGAGAGTCAGGATTTCATTAGGCCGTGTTGCCTTCATGGCTCTGAGATGAAGCTGAAATGAGCTGACATAATGAACAAGGGCAGCCGAGGCGTTTATGAGTAAGACGTGGTGGTCTGTTGGAGTGTCTGTCTGGATGATGCACTGCATAAAAGCCTTGGTCACCAGATCAAAATCCAAAATTGTTATTAGAAGAGTTTACATTTGGGATTTTTCTCCTTATTTTCATGAGGATAAATCCAAAATATTCATATACAGTTTAACAGTATGCAAAAAAAATTAATGTTTTCTTTTTTTGGCAGGTACAGTGGTAGTAGGAATGGTAGGGTTTGCATTTTATTTTATGTGGAAAAAAATGCACAAATGATGATATGATTTAGGTTGGAGTCTGCACCACACTAGAATATAATTTGTAGGTTGTGGCTTCTCTTTGGTACCATATTGCTACATTTGTCATGGTATGTTGTGACACATTGCATCAAAGCCTGCAGCTCCTGCAATATGCCTATTACTGTTTTAATGATATTTAGATTCTTTCTGCATTTAGTTTCAAAGCTGCTATTCCGTTGGTTGGATATCTTTTGAATTGTAAAGGAGCAGCTGAAATGATTTCCTCGTGTCTAAATTTTCATGTATATGTTTCTTCACTCCCAGTGTATGATTTAGCAGCACAGAGCTTTCAGACGAGCTGCTGAGGCTGTCTGCAGAGCAGGTGCATCCATGAATGACAGCCTTCTTGATGAGGCAACATGGCAGCCTCTCGCAGCGGCAGCCCGAATTGCATTGCTGAATCCCACCGGGAGTTTGGGAAGCAAATTTGGAGTATTCGTGGGAAAGACATTGCTGGTCAATACCACGAGGCTAATTCTGCGAGCGTTTCTGCCTTCAGCGTGTGCCTATGTGTGCCTCTAAATCATCTGGTCATTGATGTTTGTGTGCAGTCGGAGGAGTGTGGCTGCCCTGGGTTTGTTTCTCCCTCTTTGTTTGCTGTGGTAAACCCATGAGCAGCTGCCGGTGGTGGGGTCTGGAGGGATTCTGAAGCTGTGTGTCCTCTTCTTTGCCATCCTCTGCCAAGGTGGCATTATGCAAGCAGAGAGAGGGGTAGAGAGAGACCGAGAGGCGCAGGGGAGGGCGGGGGGATTGTGTGTGTGAGAGGAAGGACAGGGAGACGAGGCGACGGCGGCGGCCATAGTAAAGATGGAGGCAGGCTGAGGGCTGCTGGGATTGGTGCGGGAGAAGACTTGCTCCCCTGAACTTTGCCTCCGTGTCAGAGTGGAACTTGTCGATTTGGCAAATTGTGCAGCGTCGGACAAGGCTGCGCGCTCTCTTCCACTCCCACCTGCTCCCTCCTGCTCTCTCACTCACTCTCGTTTTCTCTCTCTCCTTCTCATTGCCACTAACACCCCACACCACCCCCACCCCCTCCTCACCCTCCCTCTTTCTCTTTTCCCTCCCTTTCAGCTCTTGAAGCTAACGCATTGGCTGGGCTACAGGCATCTTGTTGCCAAATAGGTGGGCCCTACTCGTGTTGGCAAAGGCTCAAGCAATGGTTAGGGAAAGAACGTGGAGAGGACGAGAGACGGCGAGCGAGAAACAGAAAGAGAAAGAGAGAGAGTTGGAGAGAAAAGGGGAAAAAAGAAGCAGCACTCGGCTTTGCCAGCGGTCGTATGCGCTCGTCCAACATTGATTCGGCTCTCTATTTTTTTCCCTGTTCTGTGCTCTGCTCTCCCCGGCCCCCCCATCTGTGTGTGTGTGTTTGTGTGTGTGTGTTTCTGAGTCTTGCGCCGGGCCCAGGGATCAGAACAGACACCACTACCAATTACACTTTGCCAAGGATTTTTTTTTTTTTTTTTTCCAAGGTTCATTTTTTATTTTTTGGAAAGCACAAAGGACTGTTTATTTTATCTCTCCCTGTTGTTGAAGTTTTTTTCTCCCACAGTGCAATATTGTTAACATTTGTATTTTTACTTGACAGTTTTTTCATAATTTTTTTTTTGCTACAAGTTTTTTCATTCTTTGTGTCATTTTGTGCTTTTGTCTAATGAGCTGTTGGCTGTGGTCCTGCTGCAGTGAAACGTGAATTTTCTCCTTCCTAAAAATCTGCACTTTTTTTTTTTTTTTTTTTTTTTAAACTTTGGCCCGCTGTTTTTAGTGAGCAGCATATTCTGCTAATTATTTTTTTTCTACAACCCCCCAAGTTTTTTTCATCTGCTAATTCTCCTCACCCTGCCAAACCAGCACTTGCTTTACATTGGGGAGCGCGGGAGGAAAACACACACAGGAAAAAAAAAAAAAAACTGGTGCAGGAGATTGTTTTTTTTTTTTTTTCACTTTAAACGCTGTGCCAAATTTATGATGAGAGTGCAAAATGGTAACTACCAGGCCGTCTGTCTTCCTCTTGCAGTGTGGTTTTCTGTGGTGATTTCTGTCTGCTTTCAGTTTGTTGTGGAAATGTGAGTCTGGTTGGAGCTCCCTTTTGCATGGTTTAGCACAGATAGGAAATGGTATGGCTGATCTTTTAGCTGCACATTTCAACAGTGGTCTTGTGGCGGCAAAGCTTGGCGGTGGTGAGCGACCGGTGTGTGGCAACCCTGGCACAGGAACGCTATGGCGAGATCTGGGCTTTGTTGCCCAGAGATATGTAGTGAAGGTATTATGGTACAGCAGAATAACTTCTCTTTTTCCAGCAGAAAACCGGGAACGCACCTCGGCACAGCTTCTCAGTTGCTTTAGCATGTGAATTTTGTATTTGTTGTGTGTGTTTTTAGTGTTCACTTGTGGAAAAAGGAGGCAATTGAACAGTTGACATAGCTTTGCATCTTATATTTAAGATGAATGCTTTTTTTAATTTATTATGTTATCTATAATTTTTTTGCATTGATTTTTCAAAATTTCATTATGAAGTTACATTTTAAAATAGTTATATTTTCTTCTTATTTTACAAATTACAATATAATCTACCTATTAATATTTTATGATATTTCATTGCCTCTTTTTAACTTTATTATATTTATTATTATACCGTGTTACATTTATTGAATCATTTGCATGTTCACTATCAATATGAAAGTCTCACTTTAACAGGAGCCCATCAGTTTAAAGAGTAACCCTATCCCTGTCTCTCTGTCGTCAGGATGAATTTCATCCCTTCATTGAGGCCCTCCTCCCCCATGTCCGTGCCTTCTCATACACCTGGTTCAACCTGCAGGCCCGTAAACGCAAGTACTTCAAGAAGCACGAAAAGAGGATGACCAAGGATGAGGAGCGCGCCGTGAAGGACGAGCTGCTGGGCGAGAAGCCGGAGATCAAGCAGAAGTGGGCCTCGCGCCTGCTGGCCAAGCTCCGCAAGGACATCCGGCCGGAGTTCCGCGAGGACTTTGTGCTCACCATCACAGGGAAGAAGCCCCCCTGCTGCGTGCTGTCCAACCCCGACCAGAAGGGCAAGATCCGCCGCATCGACTGCCTCCGCCAAGCCGACAAGGTGTGGCGGCTGGACCTGGTGATGGTCATCCTGTTCAAGGGCAGCCCCCTGGAGAGCACAGACGGGGAGCGGCTGGTCAAGTCGCCCCAGTGCTCCAACCACGGCCTGTGTGTCCAGCCGCACCACATCGGAGTGACGGTCAAAGAGCTGGACCTCTACCTGGCCTACTTCGTCCACACACCAGGTACGTGTCATTTGCGTGTACTTATACACACATTCAGGTCAGTGTGCGATGTGTCTGTCACTCTTAAACATGTGAATCACGGATTTGAGTGCCAGACCCTGCCCTTCACAGAGCTGAGCCAATGCCAGACTGCGATAAACACAACAAACATGGTCAGGACTAAGATAAGGACCGCATCTTCACATTTAACAGGACAGTCTGCACGGTGTCATCTTTAGCTCTGATAGATGTTTCTATCTGGTTCAAAGAGATTCTGAGAATTTGACAGCGAAGCTCAAAACCTGTGTTTACCTAGAGATATGTTTGCATTGGTACATTTGTTCAAGTATTTGTGTGCAAATTTGTCTAAATCCAAATGTGCATGTTTCCAGTGCCATGTGTAAACAAAAGCATCTGCAAACCTGTTTATCTGCGTGTGCATACGTGTGTGAGAAGCGCGTGCATGTCGCAACTCGTCATGTGTGCGTAATCCATGTGTATGTTCTTGTGTGATGTGTGTCTGTGGGTTCTTTTGTGTGTGTGGTGGTGGTCTGGAGAGCGTGGTGACAGCTGGCCCAATCCCAGGTTAGTTTAGGAGGCAGGGAGAGTCAGGCTGTCTGCAGCTTCAGCCTCCTCAGCCTTCGCGCTTCCTCCACCGGCACACACACCAGTGGACACACTGCCTCGCCGACACACACACACACACACACTAGTGGACACACCGCCTCGCCGACACACAGGAGCTCTCCCTCAAACACAGCTCACTCTTGCTGTTCTTACTGTTCCATCCAGTCGAAGGCAAAAAAAAAAAGACTCACACACAAGTTGTTTCTGTTTATGACTCTGGCTCTGTTTGTTTATGACATGTTTTAGTTTTCCATATTCAGCACACGTGTTTCCTGCTGCGACCGTAAAGTTAAAATAGGCGGAGAAAATATTTTGCTGTAGACAAACCCGCGTGTGAAGGGAAATTATCCACACTGTGAAGCTGATTAGTTGGAATTTTCAGCTTTTTCAGATTCTGCAGTTGTTGAAAAATGCATGGATAGATTGCCAATTGATATTAATTCAAATGCAAGTAATAAATGTATTTAATATATTTTAGGAAGCTTCATTCAGATGTTTGACATTTTGCTTTGTGTCACTAGCAATCAGAAATGGAAATTCTGATTATTAAGTTATTAAAACTAATTTTATTGATTTTGTAATATACTTCATCATGCTTTATTATAGTTATTTATCTGAAGCAATTAAACAAACTATTTTTGTATATTATAATGAAGATTTATGGAATTGATCTTTACAGAGCAGAACTCTGATGAATTAACAGTCAAAATGTTTAATAAGATTTTTTAATTTTGGTGTGGTGTTCACAGCCAATATAACCAGTGCAAATTTAAATAATAAATAACATCAGGTTTTTGGGGTGTGAAGATGCTTCAAAATGTAGAGAATGTTCTTTATTTTTAATTGAAATGAAAACACAGATACTGAAGGCCACGGCAGCATTCATCAGTAGATCCTTCACATTTGCTGTTTTCTGTTGCATTTGGTGTAATTTAGACTAAAAAAATTCAAGCCCAGTTAGATAATACTTGCTTATCTACTTTTACAATTTTAGCATAAATATTTTATAATTTTGATTGAATGTTTACAATTTTTCCAAATATCTTTCCCTTTTTTAAATTCCCTTTTTATAATTTCCACATTGTCTGTTTCCATGGTTCAGGTGTTTGCGGGCAGAGTCAGGTGTAAACACTGAATGTTTCATCACAACACACACACACACACACACACACACACACACACACACACACACACACACACACACACACACACACACCCCACACAATACACTCAGAGTTTCAGAGCCTCCTTCTGCCCTCTTGCCATTATCCTGGCTCTACAGTAAAGGCTCCTCTTACAGACAGACAGACTGGCATACAGTTACAGGGCCTTAATTCTTCTGGTTGGCAGGGAGGTGCAGCGTTCCTCTGTGACAGAGTACCCCATGCCAGGCTCCTTTCAGCTCAGTGTGTAACTCTGCTTGAGTTTTGCGGGGCCTCGGTGAGCGCCTCTTCCTGTTCCACAATGCTCCGTGGCGAACCGCGGCTCAGATTAGCTCCCAGCGCAGCCTGGTGCCCCTCGGAGTATCGGAGTAAAGCCGGAGTTTTTTTTTTTTTTTTTAGCCGTGCCAGAATCCAGCAGCCACTCACCCCCACACAGACACTACACTATGGCCTTTATGAGTGTGTATGTGTGCATGACATTTATCATACTTTTATATAAATCTATTTCAAATATTGTTTTTCTTCAAAGTGGAAAAGGCGTTTTGTTTCCCTGCCTGTGTTTGTGTCCAATAAGCTGAATGCATTTGCAGGCAGGTTTGGAGTTAGTTTGCTATTGTCAGAGAGTTTATTCTTCTGATCCTTCTCAGCTTTTCCACAGCAGAGTCAGCCTGTGCAGCACCTTGCATGCACGCCTACAATGGAAAAGGCAAAACATTCTGCAATTACTCGTATAACATAAAACAAAACCTCCACCTCAGCTCTGATTTTGAGGCGGCTGGCTGGGGTTAACCAGAGTTTACAGAGGACAGGCAGACAGTGGCTCCATTCTAACCTTTGGGGTGGCAGCGTTACAGTTTTATTCTTAGCTCCCCATTCCAGGGTGTCTGTGTCTTGCGGAAGCTATCAGTTGCCAGTTGCCTGATGATTGGACCGTAGCCGCCTAACCCGCCTGTCCCTGCCGCGGCGTTTCAGTTCTCTTGTCCCACTGATGTCACTGTCGCCAGCTGCAGGGGGGGGCTCTCTGCTTTCAAGCAGCGTGATTGACAGAACAGGAGATACACCCCCCTCCCCTCCTTCTAACCCCTTCTGTCTCTGCTTCCCTGCAGTACAGTATGTGTCTCTGCTTTTGTCCAATTATAGACTTTGGGCCTTGCAGGCGGGGCCGTGAGAGCAGGCTAGCTGGGACAGATCAAAGCGGCTTCAGCAGGGCAGAGCTCCACTCTCATCTGCACTCCTGCTCCACAGCTGCAGCACAAGGTCCCACCAACCAAAAAAGAAGCCCATCATTTCCTTTTGACAAATACCTGGCTTTGCACAGAGCGTGATATAATTGTCACGGACTGATGAGAGTCAACCCCAGAAGTGGTCATTTTCTCCTCTTTGCATCTGATGATGATAATGCTAATAGTTCTGGGATGTGGAGGAAGTGAGAGATAGATAGGCGGAAGGGGGGGGGCTCTGATCTCATCTTTGATCACATGCCTGTCCAAGCTAAACTTGGATCACCAGTTGGGCGCTGACCACCTTAGAGACCCGGTTTGGGTCATGTTTTTTCAAGCGACACGTTCCATATTTGTCAGTCTGATGAATCAGCGCAGCTCCAGCATTAGTCATGTTTGGAGCTGAAGACGCCTCATACGGCTTTCATTACTTGTGCCGTTATGATAAAAAGATGTTTCTGGGAGTGCAGCGTCCATATCTGCTCTGTGCTGCAGACAGACAGAGCAGAGAGGTGCTGAGCCAACTGTGGGTAACACTTTATATCAAGTCATACATATTAACCATTTAGTAGCTGATTATTAGCTTACATGTATGCAAGGCCTGCTCACTATATAATTTCAGTATCGTCCATGCAGTGTGCACATGTGCAATTGTCACATCATTGCATTTGCAGTGTCAGCGTCTGGCTGCAGAAGGGATAATGTTGACAAAATACATGTGCTTTGTGGCGTCAACCAGTGCATTAAACAATCTAATTACCCTTGAAAATCGCTTTAGAAGAGTAGGTACAGTGCGCACCTGCTTATGTGTTTGTTGTGTTGGAAACAGCTGCAGAGTTTTAATGTTCAAGAAAGGATGGTTCACACTTTAAGTATTTTTGATATCATCCTCTGTGCAGATCTAATCTCCTGCAGAATAATTCCAGTCATCCTAGGTTAATTAATTCCTCTTGGACAGAACTGTTCAAGTCGTCAGTCAAACAAGCATTTGTCAAGAACTTATTCTGTAGGAGCGCATTCTACAATTACTAAGTCATTATCTAATATTTATTATCTCATATTGATGGGCAAGGAAGTTGTGTTTACATGAATATGTAAAGTCTTAACATTCATTTTTTCTTTTAATATTTTTTTTTTATTATAGGACTTAGAAGATAATTTAAAAATAATCGCTCTGTCTTAACTGCCATTTAATGTGGTCTATGACAAAGCACCAAATTACCAGAGCTAATAGTACTGAAATAACTCTAAATTAAATTAAATTTTAGCACAGAATATGGGAGTGAATTCTTGCTCAGGACTACTGCAATAGTAGTCTGACATATACTGATTAATTGTTGAATACGGTAAGGTAGCAATTCATATGCAACACATTTATTATCAATAGGCAGTAATTTGGACAACTGTGAGTTATGGCCTTGTAGTTCAGTACAATGTGGTCATTCAGAGTAAAGCATTAAGTGCTTTATATGAACTAGAGCCATTATACCACTAGTATTTATCTAGTTAATGTCAGTATGTGTACCTTAATATAAAATGCTGCCCAGCTGGGTTTCTCCTGCTGCTGGTTGTAACTGAGGACCTGAGAGATGTTCATTTACCCATCAGTGTGTCCTCCTAACATTACAAATGACTCACAGAGTATCTTTTAATAGAGGCAAACAAAGAGAGGAATCAACAGGGAGGCAGGCGGCCAGACTGAGACTTAACGCCTCTTCACGTCACACTAATCCATCAAACACATCTTATCTGCTTTGCCCAATATCCTGAGCTTCAAAAGGAGGCAGCGTTATCAGATGCGGTTACATAATGAAGAAGCAGGCCAGAGTGGTTGTGCATTGTGGAAGTGTTTTATCAGAATAAGACAAAGCAGATTGTAGCAGCAGTAACATTAGTTCTGCTGTCCTGTCATTCACTCAGTCACTAAGTGGTGCGCACGAGAAGAAAAGACGGAGTCGTAATGATTAAAATGGGGAAAAATGGACTGTTCTTCCCCTCTTTTCCTTGGCTGGGTCGTGTGTTGTGCAGAGTAGAAATTTCTGGACGGCGTGAAAGAATTGTGCTCCAGTGTTCTGGCACCGGCCTGTAACCCGGGCTGACAGAGAAACAGAGGAGTGTCGGCGCCGAGGGAGTGTGAAAAACACCGCTGCTCCGACGCATTCAACGGAAACTTTCGTACTCTCTGTTGTCATTCGAAATAATGCACCCAATAAAACTTCAGCCTTAGCAAATACTGAGTAAAATCAAATAAATCTGAATCAAAGCACCCATGGCAGGACCGTGTCAGCGGTGCCGGGGCCTCCACGGCCCGGCGTTGGCCTGTTTTCACATCCCTACTTTTTCCAGTTACTTTTTGCAGCGTGTTTCTATGTGTGTGTGTGTTATAGTCGGAGTGAGAGTGAAAGGAAGAGGGGAGTGTGTGGAGTGTAAGGAATCGCTGGTAAACAGATTATTCCAGTATGATAGGGCTTCCATGGAACTCGGTGAAAGGATACACACCGTTCAGAATCACACGATCTCTGTCCTCCTTTCACCGATTTCTCCCACAACTTTCCTCACACACTTTAAGGTCTGACAGCTGAGCGGCTGTATGGGCTTGGTAACAGGCCAACCTGCTTCATATTCACTGTAATTATCCAGTTTAGTGAATAACACTGGAAAACATACACAAAAGACTGAGTATATGATTGAATTAAGTTTAATTTAGAAACAGAGGTCAGGTCTTAGCTTTGCAAATAGAAAAATTCCTTGTACCAGAAAGTGCTTATTGTGGGCAACATGGATTAGCTTTATTTCCTAATTTCACTGTACAGTGATTTTTAATTATTTGTATAATTAAAGTTAATAAATAAATGTTATGGTGTCTCTTTGTAATTTAGTTTCAAGTTAGTTCTTTTTTTTTTTTTACTCTGCTGCTGGATTTTCGTACTCCATTAGCAAATGATAGTTGACATTTACCAAACTGAACAGAAATCTAATTATTTTAACTTACTTAGTCAAATGCATAAAAAGTAAATTAATGCAATAAAATAAATGGGCCGTTCAGTCCTTGAAAAGGAATTATCTGTCGTATTTTTTCGTTGTATTCCTTTTCTAATTTTTTAACAGGAACAAAAATGAGCGCACACTTTGAGTCTGTGTTATTTTTGGTCTCTAACACCGTCCCTTTTCTGTGTGTGAATTCGCATGAGCAGTCCTCTGTTTTTGTCTGTAAAGGCGCCAGGCCTGAAATCTGTCTGTCCCCTACAAACCATACGTAGACCCACATGGGGGGGGCTGTTGGCCGAGGGGCAAAGAGGAGAGGTGAGGAGTTAAAAAAGAGGAGAGGAAGGCAAAGTGGAGAGGGTACCATCTTTTCCGTCTTCTTCTTCTCCTGTTTTGGCTGGGCCGGTTCCCAGCAGGCGGATTCTGATCGGTTCCCTCGGTCCAGTGGAGCACGGCACGGGGACGCTGCCCTGTAATTGGGACAGCTCTTTCCATACGGAAAACGGGACCGGAACACCGCCGACTACACCCTCCCCTTCACCGGGCGCATTTCTTGTTTTTATTTAAAACTCAGAAGCGCTTTTTCAGAGCAATTATACGCAAACAAAATCCTCTTAAATACAAACGAAATCCTTGAAATGAATACTAATAATGAATAGATGAATTAATATTGTCTTCAATTTTTCCTCTGCCTTATTTATTCTGTCATTTAGTGGTAATAAATGTCAGTCATTGCTGTTAGGATGATATTGAGCACTGATATAAAGTAAAGAGAAAAGCGTAGAATAAAGATGATGCAAAATGCCATGGTGAAAACAAAGGGAGAGGGAGGGCAGATATTCAGGCTGGTGGGGCTGGTTGGCAGCGTTTGGCACCCAAAGCTGCAGCTCTGTTTAGAAGGTGCCAGCTTTTCAAACCGACACACAGCCTCTGCCAACTTCTCTCCTTCTGATCCTTTCTTTCTCCTCTCATTTTAACATTTTTCCCCCATATCCTTGTTTTGGGTTAACACTTCTTCCCCTCTGCGCGTCCCCTTACGCCCCCTACCAACACCTCTCTCCTGTACGGATGCTTTCTCGCAGCAGGCGGGGGCCGGGAAAAGAGGCAAGCTTTCAAACTTATTTTTTTGTGTGTGTGGAATAAAATAGCTATCGTGTTACCAGACATTTTCCCCGTTTTTTTTCCTCCTCCTTCTCTAAAATATGTTCCACCGGCTTTTGCGGGGCGAATATTCAGTGTGATGGTGCTGCTGCCGTGGATTCAGGTCCAAAACAAAATGGAGGATCAAGCACGGCTCCTCACCAATGAGACGGGAGCAGAAATCACACGTGGAAAACAAATGTTACAGGCAAATTCTCAATGGTTTCTCTCGCTTTTTAAAAATATTTTCTTTTGGCCTATTCTTGCTGAAGGCAGAGCAGCAGAAAGGATTAAGCAGTGATGAATTAAGAGGAAGTGAAGAGTCCAGACAGAGACACCAGGGCCTGACGAGGACTGTGGCGCTGTGAGTGATGGGAGAAAGCATTAAACTGTGGGTGTGGGGGTGGATGGAATTACTCAATAATGATCAGAAAATTAGAGCCATTATTGAGGGAGAGTAAACAGGCCTCTCTAAGTGTGAAAGGCCCCTATTCAGCCAGGACCAGGAGCAGGACTCCTTTCTTCCTTTTCATGGATCCACCCATGGCCTCAAGAGCCCCGCTTTTGTTCCCTGAAATAACAGAGTGAATATATGGGGTCGCAGGGGTGGGGGTCCTGCTCCTGGCGTTAAACTCAGTGTGGGAGGCAACGATTGACCATAATGCTCAATCCATAAATGTATGGTTCCACATCTTTTTGCACTATTTTCACCTTCTTTTTAAAGCCAGTGTTGCTGTTTTTTTTCTTTCATTCTCAAAGCTTTTAATTTGAAAACTAGACTAACTTTGCTAATTAACTTCTCTGCCAGAAGTTCAGAAACCCTGGCACCATGTGTGTTAGTGTTTCTAAGTGTCTACAAGTGCACCTGGGTGCCTCTTTTCCTTTTTTTACCCTTCTCTATCCTCACTTGAGCACGCAGCATTTGTTTCCTGTCTCCTGCATCCTGAGAGGCGACAGTTGAGGGAAGGTGGGTGTAAACAAGGCGCTAATGCGATGACTTCCATGTTTGCTGGCGCAAAATATTCTAATTAATGGGAAATGGATAAATAAACTCGTCTCCTAGCAGCTGAACATCAAATGCAGCGCTTAGGAAGGGACAAAGAATTGAAGAGAGGGGATTTAGACTTTGAACGAGGGAGGATAAAAGACAGCGTTTTTTTCCTGACATCATTTTGGACACTGCTCTTCACGGCTCTGCTCTCACATTAGCAGATTTGGCGATAATAACGGCAGTAATACTGTTTTCTGCAGCTGTTTAATGATGATGCAGTCATGTTTCTGTGTTTTTTTTTCCGTTCTTTGTGTGTTTTATCAGTCCATCACACTGCCTTTGGACTCCTTCCATATACTGTACATACCTTCACGTATCTTTTAAATTTCAACACATTTATATCTCATCATCCTCTGTTCAGGTAATTTTCTGAAGACACTCTCAAGGCCAGGGCTCCCGCTTAGAAGAAGAAGAAAAAAAAAATCACCTGACACGTTCACTCAAATTCTCCGTCTGTTTGCTTTTCATTCGGACGGCCAGCTCCATTTCACAGGCATAATTTTGGATGGTAACGCTCTCATTATACCCGTCAACTGTCAATGCTCAAGTCTCTCGTCTATAATTTCAGACTCATTTGAATTCTTATTGGCAGCTTGGATGCATAAATTTCATAAAAGATAGCAAAACAATGTGTTTTTTTTTTCCCTTTCTTTCCCTGGTGAGCGGTAAGAATGTGGAGGAGATTAGGGGGAAAGAAGTTTATGGAATTGTGCTGTTTGTTTGGATTTATTTATCAGAGTAACACATGTCCTAAATTTAGTTTTCAGAAATTCTGTGTGTTTACACCACAGCTTTAACCCATAAAGACCCAAACATCCACTGGATTGGTTAACCCTAACCCAAAAGCATCTACTGATGTCAAATATTTAATAACTATTGATCCACTAAACCTATCAATACATGTAATTAATTGGTGTAAAGTGCAGTTTATCATCAGAGGCTCCGTAGTTACCACGGAAACGCCGTCATCTTCTACAACATTGATTGACTGGTAAAACCCATGGAGTTGGATCAGTGACAGTGGATGGACACACTGGGTTTATGTTCAGTTAATGAGACATTTGCTGAAAAAAAAAAAATCTCTTTTTCTTCAGTTTTCTCTGTTTTGATAGAATAACCCTTGAATTCACTCTGAGTTTTCATGAACATCTAAACTAAATATATGAAAATAAATAGATGAAAATACATGACTTACAGTGAAAAATGCAAAATACAGACGATGGTGATATAATAAATGGTAAAGGGTTAAATAGGGAGAAAAATAAATTTGGGAACTGCCACAAAATTACCACTGGGTCTGTATGGGTTAAAAAAAAAAAGGTTAAACCGTAACAATGAATGGTAGCACAGTAACACACTCACACACACACACAGACCTAAATGACCCTACACCCTCTGTGCATTGGATGGCTGTCCAGAAACGCACATGAATAGAGTTGCCATGGTCACGTAGCTTTTTTTTTTTTTTTCCTGTCTACCTTTTCTGGGTGGTTTCCAGGCAGTGTCAGTGACTGGCCTGGTTGGCACGCTGAGCCGCCATGCCGTGCTGGGCCGTTTCTGTGGCAGTCCGGTCCACCGTGTGGGCAACCAGCGCAAAAAGCTCTGCCAGAGGAATCCACTCAGATCACTTTCACTCTATAGAGGGCATCCCCCGCATACGGAGAGCAGATATCTATACAGCTGAGCAGGAGTGTACACAAACACACATCATATACAAGAAGCTGCTAAATAGTTCTGTCAGAAAACCAGAAATCATTCCTGCTCCTTTGAGAGCACAGCCATGAGATGAGTATTTCTTGGCATTATGATATACAGTTGCTGGATGTATGAAACACTTGTCACTGGATGTGGACCAAGTGAGACATATGAAAATGTCAAAATGTAATTTGAGAGCAGATTTTTCCCTTCACACATTTTATTCAGTCCACAGAGCTTACACGTGACTTTTATCCTACAAGTGCCATTTGCGATGGATGTAGTCAGATATAATACATGATTATAAAAAGGAAATGAGTCTGTGATCTCGAAGGCTCTGCAAGCAGACTGGAAGGCTTAAGGTAGAACAGTCCGATCAGGAGCTCCATCACTGCATGTACACATGTGCTGTTTTCATGAAGGAATGACTGGTTGTTGTTTTCACGTATCCTTAATGCGACAACAGCAGGTCTTTGACATTAAACCTCACACCATCTTCCAGTGTTTAGAAGGATGCAGGTTACTAGTAATGTAACTCATCATATTTGAATACTTTCTTCTTTTATTTGAAACAATTCCCGTTCAGAGTGGCTTTAATCTCCTCCATGTTTGTTTGTTTTGTCTTTGTACTAATGCCTTGCCTGTATCTGCACCATATGGAAAAATGCAAAGTGCTGGAAATGTCAAAAAATATTTTATCTTGTAATTTAATTACATAACACAATAACATGCAACTACTCCCCCAACTCTCTGAAGTTGTATACTAGCTGTTACATTTAAGCCGTCTGACTTATCTTTCAGAAACATAAGCCCGTCCCTTCCTTTTGCATTTTTTTTTAATGCAGTCTGCTTTTTCTTTGAAAGATTAAGCCGACCTCCCCTGTGGCTTTCTGAAAGTCCACAGAAGTTTGTGAAGTAGTGGGTTAGGTGTTTGTGGATGCATGAGTATGTGCATATGCTCATGTGCGCTATAGAAGCAAGCTGAGCGACAACAAACACCGCCTGCAGAAGCACATATGAGCGTCCTCTCCGGACCTCTGACCCCACCCCCACCCCCCCAACACCTGAACCCCCCCAACACCTGATGCCTGTGGACCTGGTGTGTACACGTGAAGGCAAACTCCTGCATTTGTAAGCGAATGTACACATAAAATGAGACACAATTTTCAGTGATATGATCCAGCTGTCTTGGAATCTGGACTTGCAGAGGGGAAAACCAGGCCCGACCCGGTCCCCCTCACTGGTGCTGGACTTGGCGTAGAGTGTAAAGTTCTAAAAACTTAAGATTTCCCTCCTTGAAACTTATAAATAATTTAATGATGATGTGAAATTGGGGGTTTGTGGGAACTGGGTGTTAAAATGACACCAATTACAAGTGCTGGAAGTAACACACCAGAGTATAACACACTACAGCGTAATGCAACACACTGTAAAGTGTACGTCATACAGTGAGTACAAAGTATCAGTGACGAGTAGAGATAGCTGGTTGTACCGCTAGTGTTTATTAGTAACTAGGTACATGTAATAGAGTTATTTAATGACATTAAATTGCACAATATATGTATTAAATCTTGGTGGTTACAAAGGGGTTAAATCTAAATAAACCCCTATGGTAAAGCTTTCATATGTGGAATCAACCACCATGGCATACTGTTGGACAAGAAGACTCTTTGGTGAGGGAACGTCATCAGTACTGTCCTTCTGAAATCAGCAAAGGGCTTCACTGTGACTGAGCTTGTCCTGAAAAGTTGATCAATAATCAGACGTAGCCTTTGTTGTTCACTTTAAAGCATACCCTGAAAAGTAATCAAATGTTAAACAATTAAACGTACCCTGAAAAGTAATCAAATGTTAATACATTAAAGAATCACATTAAAGATGCAGTAAGTTACATCTGTACCAGAGAAGCTGCACCCTATTACATACACAACACTTTCTTTTCATCGTCGTGATAAGTTGTCCAGGACAGTTTGATTAGTTTTCTTGTCCACACTTTTCCACAGCAGTACTTCATTAATGTGACTATCTGTGCATTAGTGAGAATAAAAGTTAGTTTTCCTAGTAACTGATTACTTTGAATACCATTATCCTCATATCATAACTGTCTAACTCATCCACAAATGGACAAAAGTCTGTGGACAGGTTGAATCCAGGTGTTTGTTTTGTCCCAGGGG
>JAPQRQ010000027.1:2323118-2335694 GCA_037367365.1 Apogon talboti | reverse complement strand
CACACACACACACTCTTCTGCTGTGGATGTGTGTGTTCCCCTCCTCACCCTTTCGATGGCTTCCTTCTCCTGAGGTGTGACCTGGATGTAGTTGACAGGTGCGCCCTCCTCCCCGGCGGCCCCCATCTCTCCAACCTCTGGTACATCTCCCCCCTCCCCCACCGGCTCGTTCAACATCTGGATGAACCTCTCCTGATGTTGGCTGATTTGCTGGAGGAGGCAACACAAATAAGAGTTCAACCAAATTCATGTTAGACCAATGTGGACCAACTAACAGGACTTTTACAGCAGGTTTTGTTCGTTTCTTGTACATGTATAGTAATAAAATGGTCTAACTGGATGTTAACCCATACAGACCCAGTGTTACTTTTATGACAGTTCCCAAATGAAATTTTGTCTATTTAATCTTTCTTAAGTGATCTATCACCATTTAGCACAATATTATCCTCTGTATTTAGAATTTTTTCCAGGTATTTTCCTGTATTTAATTCACTGATCATGCAGATGTTCATTAAAACTCAGATTAAAGTTGAGGGTTATTATATCTGAAACAGAGAAAACTGAAAACAAAGTGACTTTTCCAGTCCAATCTGTCATTAACTCAACTTAAACCCAGTGTGTCCATCCATGTCACTGATCCAACTCCATGGGTTTTAATAATAATAATGGATTAGATTTCTATAGCGTTTTTCAAGGCACCCAAAGCACTTCACATTATTGGTCCATTATTCATTCACCCTCACATTCACACTCTGGTGGTGGTCAACTGCGAATCAATGTTGTAGAAGATGACAGTGTTTCCATGGTAACTACGGAGCCTCTGAACGTCCAAATGGGTCACATCTGATGACCATGAACAGATGAATAACTGTATTTACACCAATTATTGACATGTATTGATAGGATTAGTGGATCAGCAGATGTTAACCCTTTTAGATCAGTGGATGTTTGGGTCTTTATGGGTTAAATCATACATTTTTATTGACTTTTTTTTAAGCCACAAACTTGGGGCAAATGTGAGAATCAAAACAGTATCTCAGTCTGAAAACCAACAGCAAACTGTGGCAATCACTTGAACAGTTTATGATTCCTGAATGCCAATAAACGTTTGTTTGAGTGGAGTTTACACACTGCTGGGTTTCATTTGGGTTCTGCTCTTTCAGATGGACCGTTTGTGGTTTAAGCTGACTAATTTTATTGCAGAGCACTTGGCTGACGTCTCCTCCAGACAGACTGGGCTTCAGCTCCGTCCATTTCAAATTAGAACCCAGTCGAGTTATTGGTTACATTTGAAGCAGACGTTTTACATCAAATGACAGCCATGATGAGATCAGATGATTCCCAGACAGTTTAGTTACATCCCTACTGTTGTGGTCTTGGCCAGTCTTCAAATAAAATTCTCTTTGTCTGAGACAAGACAAAACTGAGTAGAAACACAGTTGATTCTGATACTGGTACTACGGCACTAGTACTTCAAACAAACTAGACTGAAACGTTGATCATTTAACCCTAAAATTATTCAGACAACTTTAATTACTCCACTGTAAAAATTTGCCACAGACTTGGAAAACTCGTATGTGTCCTCGTGGTCAGGGTTAAGGTTGAACCCTCAGTGCAGTGATTAAGTGTGGTAGGACAGAATCTATATATTCTATATATACATCTTACATGCGACTGTGAGAGTGAATGAATAATGGATCCATTGTACGTGCTTTGAGTATGCGTTAATAGAAAAGTGCTATATAAATTTAATCCATTATTATTATTATCATTAAAAGCCAAATGGCCTCTTTGTGCATGCGTGTGTGTGTGTCCTGGAATTCACACAAAATCTGGAAAGAGTTGACTGCTGCCGTTTGTCATACTTACAGTATTTTTTGTCAAGGAACACAGCAACGATAACAGCAAGTTGATAGGACCAATATTTTGGGAGATATTAGTAATTTTGTAATACAATAGCCTTACAATTACGTTGCTATGGCCACACGGCTTTGACTGTGACTGCTGGACAAATGCAGTACAGTATGCACGAATACACAACAGCATAAAAACTACCACATCTAGAATCTGTGGATCCCCATAGGCCAAGGCACTAGTAGAATAGAATAGAATTGAACAGAACAGAAAAGAATAGAACAGAACAGAATAGAACAGAATAGAATAGGCTTTGATGTCATTACACCAGTTATGCAATGAAATTGCAGGTGGTCTCTCCCAGCGACAGTGCACGAACATCTAAATAACACTATAAGATACAGACATATAAAAGAAAAATATAAGATATAAAGGAGTGTGCAATTAAAATATGTGCAAATTAGAGATATACTGTGTGAAAGGGTAAAATTTTAAAAATATAACAGTAGTATAAAAATGTGCAAATGTAACAGTGTAAGCAGTGTAAACAGTACCTGTAGAAGTTGAGGGTTCTCCCTCCCTAACTGCTGGAGCAGAGCTGGTAGCAGGGCAGGGTTCTGCTGGATGGCCTGTCTCATGTGCAGGAACTGGGGCTGGGTCCGCAGGAATGCAAGTGGGTTCTCTCCTGGTGACATAACATGACTAACCTTTAGCGGTGTAATAGTTCACAGACGTCGAGCTCCAGGTCATGTGACAGTAAAATGTAAACACTGAACATACACCCATACAGAGTTCATATTTCAATGTGCGACTGACGATAAAAAGGCAACAGGTCACAACCAGCTATAAACTCAGGTTCTGCTAAAACTCAACTAAGGCCTTACTAACAACTTTCAGTTAAAAGTTTCTGGGTCAAATTTGTGTTTCTAACAGCTGTCTCCACATTATACCTTGGCCTGTCACAGTTATTACATTTATGTCATATTGTAGTTATCTGACATGATCTTAACCGTCTGCATTCATGTGTATGAATAAAGGAAGGCAAATCAAAATTAATAAGAGAAATAACATTTAATCATGATCTACATTAATATCCACTGTTTTTTTTAAGCAACATCATCTCATTGCGCCCCATTCTTCTCCTGCTCTGCATTCCATAGAGGACTAGCACTGTGGTAGATTCTGATTGATCTATTACATGGGTAGTACTCTTCTTAATGCCAGTGTGTGTATAATTACATTATTGTCCGAATTAAGACACAGTGGAGGCATAGAATAAATACAACAGGACAGTTGTGAAGCTAACAGCCTAAAACACTGAAAGTCATCAGTGAACCTCACTGTAACCGAATGAGTGTACGACAGCTCTTTAACACTTTACAAGACAAAACCTTTTAGCTTTCCCCTGACCAACAGCCCAGCACATTAAAAATGGCTGCAGACCAACAAGAGACCATTGCAAACAACATGATGTCCCCCATATCCACTGACAATATCTGAATAAAGCCTCAAATTGAATGTCATCCAATAATCCCTCACAAACCTGTAATACATTAGGCATGAGACTAATGAGGAAGAATAGCCCTTTTTCCACCAACATTCCCAGGGTCTGCTATTACCAGCAATTCATTTACCTGGCTAAGTGTTGGTTTGAGATTCCACCACACCTCAATGTTGCGCGAAATGAATTCAAATCAGACTCAGTCGTTTCGAATCACCACCTCGAAGTCCCGCTGAACTTCTTCTAAGTATATTTGGTAAATAGGTTTGACGAGCTTTAGCGTTTTCGGATGGACAGACAGATGATTGCAACGCTCCTGTAGAAGCAGGCCAAATATGCTTAAAAGAGCGACTTTAAACACTCAAGACTGTATTTAGCAAATGGACTTTATTGTCTGTCCACTTCTCGTAGCTTCTCTTCTTTTGCTCCATTTTCCATGTGAAACCAAAAGAGGTGAAGCTTGTAGAAATGGAATGAACAAGTTTACAGCCGTACACTGGCTTCAACAGTGTGGGTGTGAATGTAAGTGCATTCCACCAATCAGCATTCTTCAGCACACAGCCCCGCCCCTCAAGGAATCCGGGGAATCTGAAAAGTCCTACCCCCCCTTCTAGAAACTTTTTTGCAGGGAAAACTGGGGGTTGAGGGAACGTTTAGCTGGGTAGTTTCGGTGGAAAGACGCCGAGGTTTTTCAAAATCCCGGGTAAAGTTAAAGTTCCAGTGATGGAAAAGAGGCTAATACTGATTGTTGACTAGAGTTGTAACAATGTGCAGGCCAAGCCGAGCAGCAGTGAGACAGCGCTGTTGCTCATGTTTCACCCAGCAGAGGAGACAACAGACAAAGTGCTGCCTGAACATATTCTTAGCGCTGAATAAGTAGCGTGGCTCACCCTCTGCTAGAGACGGGGCTTCTGTTGGTCCAGATGCAGGGGCCTGTGCTGGAGGATTAGTCTCCTGGACCGGGCTGCTGGGGATACCCTGCAAAGAAAACAAATGCATCCGTCAACCGTCCCGCCTGAGAAAAACAGACTGAAGGTGGTCATTACAACTGAACACAGGAAAGACATGAGCTGGTGTTCAGTCTGACGTTATTTTGTTTAGACGTACAGTGAGAAGGTACTCCACAGCTCTGTGTGGGTTGTTGAAACTGGCCCGTAATGCAGCCACCACTCTCTCCCTTTCATAGCCCATGGACATGATCTCTGTGAGCATCGCCTCGTACTCTGCTCCGGTCACTGACGGACAAAAACACACAGATTTTACAAGTTACATCTCATTACTGTTTCAGGCATGTGTCATAGATGGGTTTTTTTGTTTGTTTTTGTTTTTCAAGAATGCTTTGAAGCAATAAAAAGACTCTTATGAAACACTCGGCATGTTATGTATGCATTATAAAGTCTATCATGGAGTACCCAAACTATTTTTGGCAAATTAATCTAAAAGATCGTCAAAATTAACCAAATTACCTTCAGCTGAACTCATGGTTGCAGTTGTTTGCTGTTTTTCTATTCCACTTTCCCATGTTGTGTACACTATTTTAATAATGGCCAAGTAATACAGGGACATCATATGTTTACTGAAAAAAAAAATCTTGCTCCATTTATGTGCCAAATATTTCTGACACCTAGCCCTACAGTTTTAGATAGACACATACTTATTATTGCACTGGTAAACAATACACACAATACATTCACACAATGAAACTTAACTCGGCAGCGTTCAATGAATCAGCAATTTGTTTGGATATCAAAGATTCTCAGAGAAATAATTCAGTAAATTGTACAAGAGTATTAAAAAAAACAATGCTACAGGGTTTCTGCTACATGTACGTGATCGTGGTGCACCGCCATGCCAAAATAGAAGCCCCCATATGCCTTCAGAATTATGATCTTTTCTTTCTGATGTTTCCGATGTAAATTATATTGTATGAATGGATCCATATCAACATAAAGTCTACATTTGCGCATATTTACGGACCATACCAAGAGTCTTAAATTGTACTCATAAAGCGTGACGCTGTTCTGCAAATAACTTAATTTTGAAAAACAAACACTGGAGTCTCAACTTCCTGTCTGGCTCTACTGTGGCCCGCTCGAGAGTGGCAGCAAAGAGGCGACAGAGTGGAGTAAAGGGAGAGAGAAAAGGGTGAGAGAAATGTACCTAAGCAAGAATAATTTTAACCAATATTTTGCTCAAGCCTGTGAAAATAGAATATAACACTGGTTGCCTGTTTACTAAACAGTGAGAACTAGAAAGAGTAGATTACACCTTTCTCTGTCTGCTTTGTACAGGTTCTTCTGTTATGGCAGCCTTTGAACCAGTAATGAACATGGAGCATGAGGCAACCCTGGGTGGCTTTAAAGGCCTGCATTACCTCACCAAGAGGGAACAGGCACACTGGAATCGCTGGGCTGTGATTATTTCAAAAAGCTCAAGGTAATGTTACTGTGATTGGTCATATTTGTATTATTTCATGCTGGAAACCCTGTAAGGCTACATTATGTTTGTCTTAAGGCGAGGCACGGCAGGCAAAAACATAGATTTCTCATGCAGTGGTCAATTTTGAGATTTTGGGCTAGTTTACTCCTTCAATATGTGTTCTTTCAAGGTGCTACGAAGAAAACGTTAAAAATATACATTAAGATGTATATTTTATTACAGGTTGTTTACTTGCGGCGGTAAGTTTCTCCCAAGTTTACTAAGAAGTTAGCATTACAAACCGACATGCCGAGTTCCGTATGTTTCCTGAAGTCTGTCATGTCCGGTATCGTTGTAAAGCTCTGAGTCTCCTGCACAACGCTATGGAAGCCAAGTAAGGGCACTTCCTTTTTATCAGTAACCAATCGTGAATGTTCCAAGGAGGGTTTAATGCTAATGATGAAATCTCATTGGCAACTGCTGGTTTCTGCTGATGTGATTCGCTCAGACACATCATGTGGTGTACTCTGACACTTCCAGGGTTAGCTTACCATGGGACCTCCGAAAACACCCCTAACACCGCAACTTTGAAGGAAAAGAAAACAGCAATTGCACCTTGCAAGATGTGAAAAGGGAAAGCATCTTCTGGATTAGCTGAAAAAACATCAGGAAGCTGCACATCTGACCATAAGCTGTCATTGAGAGGAAACCCTGTGCTGTATATTTTTTTTTTCTCTAGGCAATAAAGTATATAACATATATTATGTAATATTTGAGTGGGAAACACTGGCTGTGTTTGATCCAATTTATAGGTGGTGTCAGAATCTATATCTGATTATTATTAGACCCTATAGAGTTGATTCAAACTATTCAACAATACATCATGAAAAGGTGGAACCATGGCATGTGCACTCCTGTTAATGATCCCACAAGACAATGTCATGCATTTCACAGATTTGACAATTACGATGAAAGTCACATGATCCCATAGTTATCAGTTCTGAAGACAACTGGGCAGTGTCCAAAATCTTCATTTACTGCTCACTACTGAGTGTTGATTACATAAGTGAACTGAATAAGTGAATAGTTTTAGACACAACTACTAACTTTCCACTGTAGCAAACTACTTCAGAGACTGCAATTCACTGTAATTATATTACATTTACTAATCCAAGTAACACTGTGCTTCTTCGTTGTTGGGACATAATTTGTCCTATTACAGTGTTCAGGCAGTAGGAGAGGGCAGGTCATGATGGCCACTGGTCAAAAAGCCCCAAAATGGACAGAGAACAATGGGGAAGTATAGAGGTGAGCTTTCAGCTATGTATACCATCACTATTATTAGTCTGTCTCAGGTCAAAGACATAAAGAACATTGTTGTCTGCTGCTGTAAACTTTGCACAAGCAGAAAAATCCTTTCAATCACAAAACTTCTGATTCGAGTGTGAAGTATGTGATATGGTAGAAAGGCCTCTGATACCAGCAATGGCTCTACAACAGCTACATTGTAAAGGAGTAACAAATGAAAAATAAACACTTCTTGAATGAATTGGCCACAGCTAGCTCTGTGAAGTTTTGTGCTATTACCTCCTCCAACTACAGTCTTACAGAAGGGATACAGATACATTTCTGCAATTACTTTATAGCACAATCCTTTAGAGGTGTGACTCCGGTCAATGTCCTCTGAACAAGAGTTACAAAGTTATTAGTACCAAGCTGACAAGTGCAAAAACTCATGGCTCTAATATGAGAGATTGGATTTTCAGTTCAGTCATGTAACATACTCAACAGTGACGTTAAACAAGAAGTCATATGTAAAGAGTGCAGCAGAGTTGTGTCGGCGCCACAGGCTAACAACTAATCTGTTCAATCACCTGAAAAAACATCACAAACACAAATATGAGGAATGTGCGAAGGCCAAAGCCAACGTTGCTTCTCAAAATCCCCGTCCAGCAGCAACCCAGACAACCATAACAGCGACCCTGCACCGGGCAACACCATATCCATCTACCTCCCAAAGGCACACTGAAATAAAAGACGCAATATCGTTTATTTGGCCAAAGACGTGTCCAATAAGTAAAGTGAGCAACGAGGGCTTCAGAAAAATGATCAAAACTCTGGACAAGAAATATGTGATCCCCTGACACAATTATTTCTCCAGCATAATAATAGCATGTTTATTCAGTTGGACCTTGGTACATTTTAAACTCTTAGGTAAATTTCATTTTTTAATATTTATCTTTTATTATTATTTTAAGTTTAATTTTGCACCGAAAACTGCTCAAATATTGTTTGTTTAAAAGTAGTACAATAAAAATACAGATGTTTTCCCTAACACGATGAATAATCAGGATTAATAATTGTGATTACAATATTAATCAAAATAATCGTGATTATCATTTTGGCCATAATCGTGCAGCCCTAGCTTCAAATGTGTAGTAGGCAGTTAAAAGGCATAGAATGAACACCCCATGTCAAAAGTCATATATCACAGGCTTAAATAGCAGTATGACACCTAATCTAACATACTCTAAGGGTATAGACTCAACCAAATGGGAATCCCCACCACTCTCTTTGGCACTGCAGTAACGGATGGCTTGCTTTTGTCACCGCCTAAATATAGGAATTATATGTAGTGCACAACAGCCTGTAAAGTCCCCGATTCAGTGCTGTGACACTATGTGGCAAAGCAAACAGAATTGAGGATTTACACTAGAAATACACTATTATGATGGCAACTGGATTCAAACATTTCATTCTAAAAGTCTCTTTTTGTACAAATCACATTTGACAGCACATTTGTCACATTTAAGGGAGCTGTGAAAACTGATGACAATAAGAATCAATTGTGTGAAAGAGATTCTCTTTGAGATGACAAGACCCTTAATTCTTGCAAGAAAAAGAGTGTAATAGTCTGATAATTATCCAAATAATCCCAACAGGTTAAATAACTGGGTTTTTTTTAAACTTACCAAGTGCTGAAGAGGCATCCAGGCCCTGACTCCCACCACTGGAGCTAAAAACAGAAAGAGGAGGAGAAAAATCAGATAACATTTCTTTTAGCAAGCAGATTACATCCAACATTTTCCTTACTATTATAGGAATCACAGGGGGAGCACATAAGCCTTCTGCAAAATCCCATAGACTGACGAAATGGTAAAACTCTGCTGAGATTTATCTTCAACTCCAGAATACACACTATACTGTCCTCAATGATAAGAGTTTATTAATGATCCTCTATCATTTGTAAAACTGTTGTATATACATAACAATCATTTTCATTTTTTAGTGTTTGGTCTATTAAATATCACAAAATGGTAGAAAAAATGTTCTGTATGGTTCACAACCCAAAGTTATTCAGCTGACTATAGAAGAAAGAAAGGAAGAAAGACACCAGAATTTTTTTACAAGCTGGCATCACACTGTTCCAATTTAATTACCCAGTGTATCAATTATCAAAATAGTTGTTGATTAATCTAATAATTAAAAACTACTTGACTAATCACCGGAGCTGTAATACATAGTTTCTGGTCACACAACCACAGTAATAAAGGTAATCACAGCACATAAGCCATCCATAAACCTAGGGAAAGCCAGCATCTACTCAATGAAAATGGATAATATGATGCATGACAGGTTACTTTGACATGTTATTACCTTAGGGGAGTAAAAACTTTTCTGTTTTACCTGGCTGGTTGTTGTGGTTCTATGGCTGCGGCACTTGGCTCCTCTTTGGCCTCCTCAGGGGGAACAGGGGCAGCTGCTGGGGTCGTGGTTGGGGCCGAAGCCGGGGCTGTGGCTGGGACAGCTGTTGACGTTGAGCCAGAGTCCTGTACAGGGGGTTTGGGTGTTTCTGAGACTGGTGGCGAGGTGGCAGCTGCAGGCTTAGCCTTTTGTCAGTTCAAAAGAGAGTACTATTAGACTAGCAGTTTAATAACACAACAGTAAAACATTAAAGTAAACACTAACAACTCATTAAATCAAATGTTTCAGGGACTTTTGTCTCACCTTTGACACCATCACAACAACAAAATTCTTCTCATCAATTTTGTAGTCCTTAATTGGTGTGTCATCTTGCAGGATTTTACCAGCATATATCAGTTTCTGCCCAGAAACTGGAAAATTATCTTTTCCTCTTTCAGCTTCTATCTTCTCTTTCAAGGCCTTCACCTGATAGGTAAGAACAGATAAAACAAAACCTGTGAGAATTGGCATGCAAACAGCAATTGTCTCCAAAAACTGGACAAGTAACTCTGTAAACTTATATATTTGTCTTTGTTATCCTACTTATTGAACTATGACAATGCCCAGCTATGTATAAGTTGATTGACTTGAATGGACTAATTAAAAACTAATAACATAGGCCACGATCCCTTAATAAACAAGTGGGCATATACTACCGTCATAGCTGAACTCAAAACAGTGTCAGAAACTCCTCTAAATGTCAAACACGATGGTTTCATTCAGAAGTAGTTACATAGTGGTAGCCACCATAACAGTGCTCGCCATAAATTTAAGAGTAAAATTACTCCTATTAAGTCAACTACGAGTCAGAAATTTAGAACAGTAATCGAAAATGTACCAGACCTTGGCTTTCCAAGCCATATACAATGACTGAGGGCATTAAGACATCTGTGATGTGAGCAAGCTAACAAACTTAGCCAGCCTCTTAGTACACTACAAATAAAGCTAATCGTAATTGGCACTGTCATGAGCGTTAGCATTAGCACTCGTAGCGCAATGGGCAGCTTAGATTCATTACAGAAGTTACATGTTTAGATACTACACCACAACAGACATATTACGGTAAAGCACAAGTAACAAGGTAACCTCGACATTAACTTTAAACAACAAAAAATGTGACTGTAATAGCGTCGCTGTGACTTTCCTACTGTGCTACTAGGCTAGCTAACGTGCTAATATTTGCTAGTGACGCTAAGTGAGGTGTCGCGTTGTTAGCAACCCGTCTCATGTGGTTTTACAAACTAATGAGGCGCGAGTTAAATGGGCACACTTTAACCCAGACTACATAAATTGTACTTTCAGTGGCAATATTACGCGTACCTCCGTGGTTTATATGTACAGTTAAGACATGTGCCGTACAAATACTACAGTTAGCTAAAGTTAGCAAGTTAGCTAATAGCCACTCACCGTTTGTTCGGGGTCTATCTCAATTTGAATAGTCTGCTGTTGCAGTGTTTTAAGTGTAATCTGCATGGTGGCCGTGTCTGGCGTTTCAGATGTGCTTCAAACGGAGAACGAGTTGCTCGCTATGCAATTAATTTGTTTTCAAAGTTGGCGGTTCGGGTAAGATAACAACTAGCCGAGAAATGTGTATATCCATGAGCACTCAGCAAATCGCCATCTTTGGTGACAAGTTGGTGGTGCGGCGAGAAAAGCTGCGCTGGAAAGGACGAGATCTCGCGCAGACCTACGCGATTACGACAGAATGAATTCACGTAAAACAGATCACTAAACATGTTGTGATTTATTATGTTTAACAATGCTTTTTGATTATTCAAAATGACAGCAAAATGACAGCATGATATATAATATGTCACCATTATCTACTGTTACTATTACAGGTATGACAGACTGTAGTATATAGGATTTCTGACTCATCACAACAGTAATCTGACATGGAATACCTATATGGTAAAATTTCTGTCAGAATTTTAACTACTTTGAAACTGAGAATGTTAAATATAGCCTCTATATTAGATTAGATTAGATTAGATTAGATCAGTGGTTCTCAAACTTTTTACAGTGGAGTACCCCCGAAATATATATATTTTAGCCAAGTACCCCAACCCTCGCTTCAGCATTATTGACTGAAAAAGTTAGGCAAAATGTGTTCTTGTGCCAAAGGTGTCTGTTTTTATTTAACTGTAATATATTAAAAAAAATACATTTTTATAAGTATATTTTGTGTGCAAAATATAAACCATAAAGTGCCCTCTTTCATTGATAAGAAAAATAAATAAATTGGTCATTAATTAATAAATGAACCTTTCATCAACCAAAAATAATGACTTAATTACTCAAATAAACTCATGTTGAATAAAATAAAATAAAATAGAAATGTTCTGAGAATGTTACCAAAGCTTAAACAAGATGACTGACAATAAAACTAGGAGTGTCAGTTTTATTATTTGAATGTATTTATTGTGTTTTATATTTCAGCATTAATTTTCATTATTTATTTTGTATTCAGTACATGATGACTTATTTAATGTATTTTCCCAAAACAATTTCAGCTACCACCTGGGCTTCTTCCAAGCACTCCTGGGGGTATGCGCACCCCCATTTGAGAAAGACTAGATTAGATTACATTACATTACATTACATTACATTACATTACATTATATTATATTAGATGAGACTTTATTGATCCCACAACGGGGATCACTGGTCAATGCAGCAACAGAATAAGTGCAATAAAGTGTAAGAAAAATGAGCATGCATAAAGATAGTGCCAAAAACAAACAATACAAAAAATTAAAAATAGTAGTAACTAATAAAACTCTATAGGTTATATGCATATTTAGATATAAAGTAGAATTGAAATATGTCAGACAGTACAGATGGGAGATAAACACAAAAGAGCTCCTCTGTTGTGTTTATCAGAGAGTTGTACAATGAAATTAATGTGAAATGCACTGATATATTACAATTATTAGTATTATTTTCTTTTTCTTCTTCTTCTTCTTCTTCTTCTTCTTCTTCTTATTATTATTATTATTATTATGTTTTATTATTATTGTGTTTTATTTTCATTTTGGTAAAATTAGTGCTTTTATCAA
>JAPQRQ010000027.1:1966727-1977151 GCA_037367365.1 Apogon talboti | reverse complement strand
GGAGCCTCTGAACGTCCAAATGGGTCATATCTGATGACCATGAAAAGATGAATAACTGTATTTTACACCAATTAATTCAATGTATCGATGAGTTTAGTGGTTCAGAAGATATTCAACACTTTAGATCAGTAGGTGGTTTTGGTACCAGTGGCTGTTTGGGTCTTTGAGAGTTAAAACCATTAGAGGTAGCATGCTGAGAGGATGGTCCAAGGGCACATACCTCTTCAACAGTCAGACCAACAGCCTTACCAAATGTAGGGAAAAGAAAATTCCATCCTCTGCCAGTTTCCATGATTGTAATCGGAACCCCCTCACAAAATGTTCCATAATGTTCCAGAGACACTTTGAAATACCACAACACCTTCCAAAGCACTTCATTCGCAATGCTGCCACGTACTTTACATCACATGAAGAGAAGAAAAAAAATACATAATTACATACAATTATACTCAGATGTACTTTGTAGAATTAGCAAGAAATTAAAAGATGCCAAGGCTAACTAGCAGAAGTACTTCAAAGGGTACCTGAAGTGGATTTTCATTGCTAGCTATTTCAAAAGATCACGCATAATACTAGTGGTTCCATCCAGTGACTTACATTATAGCCCGTTGTCAAGTATGCGTTGTCGAGCACTAACTTACTGCTCCGTCAGAGACATGTTGCCTTCTTCACGGGCTGTTCCAGCACCGGTACTGACCCAGACTCATTGTATTGACCGATTCCACTGGTCTATAATTTTTTTTTTTTAGAAATTATCTCCTTCTGAGATTAAATGTGCTAAATGTTATGTATTTTAATCAGATTAATTGGAAAACGAATGACCAAAGTGCTGGTTTGCTGATGTTTTCCAGGTCTATGATAAAGTGTTCTTCCACATATATGTTGGTTTATGTCCATTTATACAATAGATGTATAAATGTTCCACTGATAGAACCTGTACAGTGAATGTTTGTAATGTGCAGACAGTGTTTTGAAGTAGATCTGGTAGCTCTGACACTAATATTCCTTCAATTTCACATTTTGACCCAAGACTGTATCCATAAAACTACAACCAACCAGCATTTTTGACTTGATTTTTCTTTATCTGTGACTCATATGTGGTAAAATTTCACTTCTTTTATTCTGGAAGCATGTTACTTGTAGACCACTGTTACCTGGGCTGTGATGGACCGGTCACTGACCCCGCGCAGCAGACACCAGTCTAAGGTGACACATTATCGCCCAGTGCTGGGTTGCGTCCCTAGGACAACGGTAGCGTGTGAAGCTTACGGCTGCACAAACAAGCGCAAACACGTGCTTTAACTCAATCTCACTCACTAACTGCTGCTTGTTTACTCACACTCATCACCGGAACCAACAAGGGTTTGTCACAGCTGCTCCCCATCAGTTCTGCCCCCACATGTAATTCACGTGATAAAAAGACCCAGTATGGTGCATTTATGGTGATTTTTTTACCAAATTTGCACCTCTTTTGCTTATAAGTAAAACACAAAGAACAGTTAATGCAGTAAACATGACCAGTACAGGTACACATCAAACAAGTCAACCCAATGCAAATCACCCCTTCTTTTACCAGAGCTCTTTTAAGCCAACATATTAGATTACTGTTGCCCTGACAAACTACTAGTTAAACCCCTCTAGTCATAAATGTGGATGGAAAGAGTGAGCAGCGTCTTATCTGAGCACCTCAGGCCTCACATTATAAAAGGAGAGCAACTCTGTAATGTGTTCTGGAGCCTTAAAATCACCTGACTATTTTTAACCAAAAAATGTTGTAACCAAATAAAAAATAGTTAAAAAAAGAGCCTAAATCATCAAACCAAGGAGATTCCTTCTTGATAAACAAAAGTTTTAAATGCAACCCGTTGGCTTCTTGTAACATATTAACTGTGAATGAGTTTCCCCAGTAATATTTGGTATATAATATTACTACAGAGTATACAGTGTATCAACAGACTTAAGTTTTAGCTGTATCGTCCTGCTCCATTAAAAGTACCCTTTAATATACTTTACCAGTCTTTAGTTTGTATGATTCTTTCAGTTTGGTTATTTTATGAAAATTATCATTTTTCTGTCCCAAAACATTAACTACAGTAATATTACAACTGAAATAGGAAAAATATTTTTTTATGTTTTCAACTAAAACAAGATATTTTGCAAGATCTTGCAACATTCAACATTTTCAGAAGCATTCCCATAAATATTTAAGGTATATATGTTTTACATATACAGATGACATGGCACCATTTATTTAAATCAAATCAAATCAAACTTTATTTATATAGCGCCAAATCATAGCAGAAGTTATCTCATGACACTTTACATATAGAGCTGGTCTAAACCAGACTCTCTTACAGTATTTATTTATTTATTTTGGAAATTCTGATGTAGTGAACATAAAAAAAAAGAAAAAAAAATGTCCAAAGCTCTATTTAAAAGTGTGTCAGCTGTAGGAGGTGGCCCTTTGTACAAGTGAAACCCCAAAGCCCTGTTCAGATTTATGATCAAATGTTTTAGCCCCTAAAAAGCAAAGACTACAACGCTGTAATCTGATCTTTCTCAGTTTGACGTAAACTGGCTGATGCCATTACCTGTGAGTCACATCACAGATGGCTGCTTTTAGACTGGAGTGCTGTATAATGTGTGTTTTTTAGTATTCATGGGCTGTAAGTCACCTGTTACCACAAAGTCCAGTGTTATCATCAGGTGTTTACCTGGTAAATCCTGTTTCAGTTGTCAGTATTTTCTCTACCTATCAGCACTGACACCAACTCTTAACCACAGAATAATTTGCAGGATTGGAGAAATTCTTGACCCTCTGGTTCTTGACGTCCATCATTTTAATATCACACAGAAACACTCAGCTTGTAACTAAAAGCGTTATTTCAATTAGGAGTAAGTCAGTGAGTGGCACAGTGTTATTGATTGATTATGAGCCCATAATGGGTCAAATTAAACTGTCTGACCGCCTTGTCAGAGGTAAACATGTTGTACTTTGGCAGCAGTAAACATACCTGGAGTCATGTCATACAAAGCAGCCAAAGGGCTGTAGACAGTCCAAAATGTCTCAGTGAGTTTTCACTGACAGACACCGTCATTATGAAAATTGTTAGCAACTGCAGTCAACCAGATCTGCCACTGCAAAATGTTTATGGTGCATTCGGGTGCTCTTCATAAACCATAAGTTCAGTAGTGTTGTCTTTTGAAAACGGTGTTTCTTAATTTGAGAACCTCTGAAGTTGTGGTGTCCCCCTGTTCTCATGTTCAATTATCAGCAGTTTAGTCTTAATTCAAAATCTTCATCATAATCTCAACATTTTCAGGACTTAATTGAAAATGATTGTATTAAAATATTTCTCACCGTACATTTAACCAACTGTCTAGTAGCTGTTAATATGAACATTTGGCAGAAAAAAGTCATTTCTCTGGAGTATTTCACTGCTGTTGCAACATAAAATTAAGTTTTCCACTGATGGAAACATGCAAATGAATATGTATTTTGCACTGAGCTGAATTTACCACATTAGGAATAAAACGGTCAGTGCTGGGGGCACATTTATTGCTTCACAAAGACTTTTTTTCCTGAGTTGATTTTAAAGTCCCCACAAGTGAGTGTCAACCAAGATATGTCCCCATAATGTAAGTTATTTAAGTTCACACACATACACGCACTGATGCACACAAAGCTGTAGGGTTGCCATTAGTCACTCAGTAAGCAGTGACAGACTACAGTGGCTGGTGACTAACACGGGGCAACCTGTTCATCTTCCTGCCACGGCCCATCGTCACACGCACTAAGTATCACTTACTCGCCTCCACAGTTTATAGTGGTAATAATACATCTCTCATGTCAAGACAGACACACTGTCTCAGTCATAGAGCATGGAAGGGTGGAAGGTGAAATGATGTGAGAAGTGCTGAACTTGTCACAGAGCCTAGAACAGAGAAAAATGGCTTTTGTTTTATGATGAATTAAAGGAGCGCTGTCGGAGGACTTTCACCTGAACTACTGTAGAGCCACGGTATTCAGGGTGACGTTCCTGTCATATGCACAGAATAATAGAATTTGTACAATACAGTGTTTAACAGTATACTTTTAATGAGAAAATTAACTACTATCAATAGAGGTAGGGTAACATTTTACCAGAAAGTTGTGTCCACTGACAAACTGTGGGACTAATGATATTCAGACTCACTTTCAAAGGGCAGTAATTTGACATCATCAAACATGAGAGCTGCTGGTTTACGGTTACCTCCACCTGTTAGTTGGCTGCGAAGTGAAACTAATTACAACAGAGTAACGTATCACTACTGTAGCAGTAGTGGATATCTTAGTAGTCGCTTTTCCGTTGGACATATGCGCAAAACTCTACCCACATTTACTAAATGTTGAACAAACAGAGGTGTGTAATGTCAGTTTTTCCATTAAATCACAAATGCCATGATTTGTTTATTTCATTGTATCCACGGGGTCTTAAAAAGTCTTAAAACATCTAAAATCCAATAATTTGACTTTAAGGCCTTAAAATGTCTAAAATTCTCTTAAAATCTCATAAAATGTCTTACATACGATTTTTAATGGTTTTAAAAATGTGTTGCTACTTTTATTTAAAACAAATGTGTAAACTTTAGTCTCGATTTAAAATGTTTCGATTTTTGAAGACACTATTGTACTGTTTTTTTTGCCAGTATGGATGTGAAATGGGTCTTAAATTGTATTCATTATGGTCTTAAAAAGTCTTAAATTTGACTTGTTGAAACCTGCAGAGACCCTGTATTTATTATCACGAGAAGTCACTTCATAAACATGGTGACAAACGTTGATTTACAGATATGTTCAGATTTCTCTCACGCTCTAGGTCCTGGAAAATGCTTGTATTTCTCTGTTGTTTTGAATGTAGAATGCTCGGTCCCCCTCTGTCCTGTACTAAATTCAGAAATGATTCAGTTTCCTGGTGTCTCCACACATGTTTGTTTTAAAACTCTTCTTTTTCGCTTGTTGTAACATTCATCAACATCCTTTTTTTTGTTGTTCATGTGACTAGTTCCACAAAAAAATCTTTCCATTGCAGTTTTGCACAATATACCAATTTCATTACACTCAAAAAACCACCTCTTGCAAGCGCAAAAACTTTTCATTTTGCCGAAATTTTCATTTTTCCATTAGGCAAATTTTTATGCAAAAGTTATATTCGTGCAACTTGAGTGTCAATGGAAAAGCGACTAGTGATTCACCACGCTCCTTGTGTTACAGAGTCTTATCATTAGACTTATGGCTCTAAGTTTAGATCAGTGATCCTCAACTGGTGGGTCGTGACCCAAAAGTGGGTCCAGGCCTGTTTTCAGTGGGTCGTGGGCCTTTGTCTGGGTTAAAATAATGTTCAGAACCCAATCCTGTGTTTTATTGTTTATGGAGCTGAGCCCGTCCATTCACCCTCCCCAACAGTAGGGGGCGGTAATGCACTGTAATGATCATTAACACTAGACATTCCACAACATAAAAGAATAACCAACAGTTTCTATTTATATCAAGGGGAAACTCAGGTATGACAGCGACTCCATCAGATATGGTTTTACCTCCATTGGACAAAAACCTCAGTGGGTTTAATTCTTCAATAAGTGACTGAATGAACTTTTAATTTTTAACGGAGTTCACTTTTTGGTTCAAATGGACCTAATTTAGTGTTTAGGGTAATATTTCCACATTTATCATGGCCACCTGCTGGTCAGTTTGGTTTATCATTAAACTGGTCTTCTGTGTTGGCATACTGTGATATTCTGTAACTTTGATCAGTTTGGGTCGTGGTTTGTCACTGAGGGGCGATAGTGGGTCCTGAAGCCGGACCGGTTGAAAACCACTGGTCTAGTTGGTTTGTGTGCTAACTGCTGTTTATCTATGCAGTACAATCTTTTAAAGAAGAAATGAGTGAGAGTGCAAGCCTTAGTGAACCATTAATGGACTTGGAAGAGCTTCTGGAACACATTCTAACAACTGCAGTCATGTACCGATCACCATCTGGACGGCTGGAGTCAGATGCACATTCATCTAAATGTAGTGTGGAAACTTAAGGGGCTGTAACAGCCAGTCCTCCTGTTCAGTCTGAAAAACTGACGCATAAGGAACCCATGCTTCATTTGTCCATAAGCACCACTGTTTTTTGTTTTTTTTTCTTGGTTTGAAACATTGTTGTAAAGTACCTCCACCATCTACGATGACTTGTCTAATTAATAACCTCATCCTCATAATTTGAATGAATATGCTTTGATTTATAAAATGGTGCATGAAGAGAATCACCCAGATATGAAAAGGAACCATTTGTATTTTCAACCTGATCGATGTCTCTGACTTAAATACATTATTTATAATAAATGGTTGATTGATGAATGAGACTGTTTAAAGGAGCTCTCAGTGAATTCAAACAAGATGAAAGAGCTACACATTTTACAATAATCATAATATTCCAGATCTATCACTACACTTTGTTAGTTCTTTGCCAGTTCTGGACACACGTCTGATACAATCAAACTGTCATTATATCCCTGAAATTGATCCGCCGCTGGATATCCTTCGTGTGAATGCGATAACTAGGATAGATGTGGTTGGATTTCTTATCCGTTGATAACCAACACAGGGGGATTCACCAGGTGGAGTTTTGTGGGGAAAATGTGTTTGTTCTTCTACTACTATCAGGTCCATGGAGCTCCAGTTGAGTTGATATCCATTGTCTAACAGTTGTCTTTCTTCATGCCACTACTTTGACTTTACATGAGGTCACATTTTGACACCAGGTGGTGTGTTTTTTCCAAATGGTTGGGGGAGCAGAGGACTGGGGGGTTTCGGGGATATACCCTTGTTGTCAACCCTCGTTCTGAGATGGGGGTAGAAGGTCTCAGTTCCCATTGTTTTCTGAGTTCTTTAAATGAATCACATTTCATATTGTCTTGGGCAGTAAAGAATGCAGCAGTAGTGATTTTGTAAAATAGTGAGAGGGGAGAAGATGTTTTGGTGGAACATGTTTATTTTATTTATTGGCTGATTTAACAGGGACATTGTACATTGACTCACACTGCTGTAAATGCACCAGAGTTAGGGCTATTGTTCATCTGCAGTCCCTGGACAGATGTTGAATTGTTACCCTAAAAGGTAGCACAAGGGGGTGGGGGGGTGTCCCTCACCACAGATACGTGTACGTCTGATCGCACCAATCCTCCACTCTACAACAGCAGTCTCCTCTTTCCCTTTGCAAAATGAAAGTGAAGACGCTGATGCACCCGTCAGCTTTCTCGTTCCAAATGCCCTGTGACAATGTGCCCCCCCCACGGTTGACAACCACTGTTCTACAACATTCATTCGCCTGTAAAACCCATGGAGTTGGATCCATGACTGTGCATGGACACAGTTGTTTTATCATCAGTTATTGATAGATTTAGAAAAGTCTCTATTTCCACAGTTTTCTCTGTTTTTGATATAATAACCCTCAACTTCAATCCGAGCTTTTATGAACATCTACACGATCAGTACATTTTATTTAAAAAAATATCTGATTTTCACACAAAATACAGAAGATAATATTATAACAAATAGTGATAATCAATTGAAGAAAGGTTTAAAAGGACATGTTGATCTATCTAAGATATGAAAATGAAGCTTTAATGAGCTTTAGTGACGTACTAATTTACTACCCCAAAGCTATTTTTATACATTTCTTTATAATTACAAAAACAAAATAAATAATGTAAATGCCAACATTTAAGATCACAAATGCAAAAGTATCTGATGTCGTGTAGGTTGTTTGAGCCACATGTTCAAAACAGAAACTAAAAGATGGTCCCTTTCAAATGACGTCTAATACATATGACATTACACAACTTCCAGGTGGAACCCGGGCACCGCCGTAGGTGAACAGCTGAGTGGAGCACAGTGGGATCTTTGCGGGGCTGACTGCATTCACTCACTGAGCTTTTTCACATTGGTTAACTGTGTATGCTTTTACACTTACATTTAAAATCCCTTTGTTTTGTTTTTGTTTTTGGAGCCATCTGTTATTATTTTACACACATATTGAGCTATATCTTATGATAAATCCGTATCATTTAACTAAAGCACCAGAACTGCCACCGCTAAGGGTCACTTTTTCTTACATTTAGCCTGAGTTGCAGCTCAAACACTGGACTGGGGCTGATAATGAGTGTCATGTATTTTTCTGTGAATTTGGACGTCATCAGTGCATATATGGTTCTCATGCGAGGTGTATTAGACTGTATCGTGCTATTTTCAGATGAATCCGAGTATGTTGTGAACTGAATGTTGTGTGTTCATGTGTGTGCAGGGTGGTTACGCTGCCTACAGATATGCCCAGCCTACTGCTGCCACAACTGCTGCATACAGTGACAGGTAAGACACACACAAGGCAGATGAACTGTTGATGTGATTTCAGATGGGTGACCTGCAGATGCTAAAGTAATCCATGTCATTCACACTGGTTTCATTGCATTATAATGACTTTACTTTTGGACAATCAACTGCAGAGTGTCTTTGAACTGAAACACATTGAAATATGTGCAGAGTTATAAAGTTGGTTTAGCTTCTGATCAGTATTCTGCTCCCAAGAACAATCAGGCGTTTTTGGCAGTAGTTACAGTGTTGTGCAATATCATCACTACAAGTAGCACCATTAGTTTAACCCTTTATAGGACACTCATACAGTATAAGGGCCATTCTACCGAACTGGTTCAAATCATAGTCCCATACTAAAAAGCACATTTTAAAAAAACAATTAAATATCCAGACCCTTGATGTTTATTAATGTCATGTTATGATCTATTCAACCCAAAAGCATTAGTTGAGGTAGCATTAAATTAAATATATAAAATGCCCTCCTTTATACTGTATGTGACTTTTTTTTGGGAAGTAGCTGTCCAGTACGGTGGCCCTGAAGGGCAAACCACAACAACAAATCACAAAGCACACAAGAAAAAGAAAAGCACACAAACAAGAAAAGAACATACACAAAATAAAAAGAAAATCATGCAAACAATAAAAAGGTCCAACCGGAAAAGGTAGGTACCTGCCGTGACCAGGATCTGGATACTGATTGGATTGTAAAGTTACAAGAAAATATCCACACCTCGGAGGTCCGCGTTAGAACGTGGATATATTCTTGTAGCTTTATTTCACTCTGTTCCATGGGCTCTGGGCATCGCTTTGCGTTTATCAACCCCAAACCGCAGACATGTGATCTATAACACACTGAAATGGCATTAAATGGACGATCAAATGATTCAGGTATTTACGAAGACAATACTTTCATTTGTGCGTTTCTTTCATCACACTGCTGCACTGTTCAGCTGTTTACCTCCATCATGTCGGTGATTTGAAAAGAATTATGGGAAATTTCTCATACCCCTCTGTTTGTAGTGCGGTCCTGAAAAATCTCCATTTGGAGGGCCAAACAGCCCTCCCCCTTAACCTCCAACTCATCGAGAATCGGGACACCCCTACCCCTTCACATAAAATGTAGGGGTAGGGGTTAGGGGGAGGGGCCAAGGGGTGGATTGGGATTGGGCCTTGGGTCTAACTCTGAGGAAAGATAGTAATCCAGAAGGATCAAATAAAAGAGAAAAAAACAGTAAAGACAGAGTTGTTAAAGTATTCCAGAATTTGAAAAACTGAAGTAAAACATTTTAAATGTGGAGTTTGTAAAAAAATGCCATTTTGCCAAAAACCTCAATTCTTTTAACCATCCAATTATCTGCAGAACCATTAATATCAAAGATTATATCTGCTGCAAAACAAAGAAAGTTATTTATAAGATAATGATTTACATAGGTGAAACATCTCATTAATGAGGGAGGAATAAATTACAGAAGACACGTGCTATCAAAAGAAACAATATTAATAGTCCTGTCACAAGGCATTTTAATAAACAAAATCATCCTGTTTCAACATTATTTCACATCGATATTAAAGCCATAAGAGGCAGACCGAGAAGAGGTGATACACACTGTATAAGAAAAAGAACAAAAGCATTCTGGATTTTTTTTATCTTCAGAGTTTATTCCCAGGAGGTATTAATGGGGATATCTCTGTTCATGAGTTTCTGTAATCATCTGTCATCTGTCTTTCTTTTAATTATTATTTTATTATAGTTTTATTGCCTTTTATGGAAGTTGTGCATGATATATTGTCTCTCATGGACTGTCAGTTCTTTTTAACACCAGTTGATTCTTTTATTTGTATGTTTGTGGCACTGCAGGGAAGGCTTTTTAATGTTGGCTTTAACCTCCTAAGACCCACTGTCCACGTATGAGGACAAGAAATTGACAGCTTTATACAAAAAAACAACCAAAAAAACTGTCCACCGCAAATGACATTCCATAAAAATGTTTAAGAATGCATCTGAAAAAACTGTTGCATCATGATG
>JAPQRQ010000027.1:1936025-1947680 GCA_037367365.1 Apogon talboti | reverse complement strand
TAGTAGGTATTATGTGTTAGGTAGTAGGTATTATGTGTTAGGTAGTAGGTATTATGTGTTAGGTAGTAGGTATTATGTGTTAGGTAGTAGGTATTATGCAACCTAACCTTTGTTTGGCTTTTACTCTGGAGCAAGCAAGAGTCTTTTTTTTTATTTAATTGAACTATGGATGTAGCAGTGAAAAACGCAGCAGCTGCACCAGGGAGAACATGAACTCCACTCTAACAAAGCAGGAAAGATGACTGTAGAGTCAGCGCTGAAAATGAAACCAAAGCTGAAAAAGGAAACCCTGACCAGGAAGCAATTCTATCACAGACATTTTAAAGATATTTACTTCAATATGTTGTTTTCAGTCAGCTTCCTGGCTTTACAAGACTTTTTTTTTCTTTTTTCATTATGAACACCATTTGCTTCTGTAAACCCAGCATGCTTTGGTGGGTAAATAATATATTTCTAACAAGATTCCCCTCCAACTCTGCTTTTTGTCTGTTATCTTGAGATACTAGGGTCATACCCCTCTTTTCATTTCCCAATCCATAATTAAACTCCTGTTCTTGACTCTGTTACTTAGTTACTGCTATGTTTATGAGCACTGAATGAGCACAACAGTGTTCATGTAAACTTTTAATTAAATTCACAACCTGGCCTAATGTATGAGAAGACAATGTAAGACAAGTGTGTGCATTTGATCAACTCAAATAATAATAATAATAATAATAAAATGTTTAATAATATGAATAATAATAATGATTATTATTATTAGTAGTAGTAGTAGTAGTAGTAGTATTAATAATAATAATAATAATAATAAAATGTTTAATAATATGAATAATAATAATGATTATTATTATTATTAGTAGTAGTAGTAGTATTAATAATAATAATAATAATAATAATAATAATAATAATAATAATAACTGCAGAAAATATTTCTACAGTTAATACATCTTCTCAGACTGCCTCCTCAATGTCCATTTGTTTGACATGTTCCTAAAGATCACACACTGAGATAAGTTTCCAGGTCACAAGCAGAAGGAGAGCGGAGTTAAGGAGGCACAAAATGAAGAGAGAGGAGCCTATGATCTGTCTCAAGTCAAACCTTACAGTCTGTATTAGCAATCAGTGCTGCTCTCAGCTTCCACAGATTCCATAGAAACACTCGTAGGTTAGTTCTCTTTTTAGGGACAGAATGGTGTGAGTCAGCACATTATTTTGTATCCACTAAATAATGTGTTTCTATCTTACATGACTTCAAGCCAAAGGTTAAGGTGGACATATCCAGTGTGTTACTTGTATAGTCAAGATTCTACATAGAAATGAGATTAGCTTAAAAAAAATAAAAAAAGATTGCCATGGCAACTAAACTGTTCAACTATGTAATTACTTAGTCCACACGCTGAGATATGAAAAAGAATTATGGCCATGTGTGGGGGGAAAAAGATGAGTTGCAGAATCCTGAGGAGAGTCGAATGAATGATTAGTGGCACTAATTGTTTTCCATACTGAGCAGTGTTGGTCCTCCAGACATAGATGTTTTTTATATAAACTTCCAATATATTCATTGGTACAATTAATGATTTTTATATTACAGGAGAGATTTAAAAATATATATAGTGGTGGCCAAAGCCACTGTGTCTATTTTATCTTTTTGTTAGTTTTATTTTACTTTTTTTTTTTTCACAATTAAAATTCATAATTAAAGGGGGGGGGGGGGTAAAGTATATTAATCCAGTGTATTATATTTGAACTGTGCAGTGAAGATGTTCTCTTATATGAAATACACAATGGTATGTTTTAGATTTAGACAAGTAGATGAGTTGCTAGGGTGAGCCATCTCATTTTTTATCAAACCATTCAAGTCAATCATTCTGATTTTTATTAACTCTTTTCAAAAAAAATGTAATCACAGTGTACATATGGTTGTCCATCTTTTTTAAAACTGTACCATTTTGCACATAAAACCTGTAACTGTCACATAAACCTGAGACATATCAGTGCTGTTGTAATATTTCTTTTTTCTTTTTTAAAATCAGTTCTACAGTTTCTGATTCTTTCTGCTTCCTCATGCCATTTTTGTAATGTGACATTCTTTCTGTTATTTTGTAGAACTCAACCTTTACTCTTTGAAAATTAACTGTTTGAATATAACACTATTACATGAATATGAGGAATACATGATTTGTGAACAGGCTAATCTCTGATGTAAATAGAAGTTAATCCAGTAACTCTGTAGTGTATTTGAAAAACGCTACATGGGCATCAGGAGTTCGGCGGAGGCTGCATTGCAAGCCAGCCTCTGATTCGTCTCCTACGCCACATTCTGTTTACAACTATTCCCAATTAGTGGTGTCGTTACATATCTCCTTTTTGTATTTATTACAAATTAGATAGGAAAATCTCTCAGATGCATCACATTATAAAAAAGGCAGCAGTATGAGTGGGCAGCCTCCGGGCTCCGCCTGTTCGAACCTTTGTCCGTGTGCTGTGTGTGAGGACCATGTCTTACTCCTCACTCTGCTGAATGTGTGACTCCGCAACTACTTTATACAAGCTCTGCTTCCAGTAGGTGTTGTGGTTCAAAACAAGGCTTCCTACCCTGTCATTGTATGTGCATGTACTATGGTTCTTCCACTTAACAATAACCATCAATAAACTTTTGTTTTCGCAACATGTTCTTGTCCATGTCCTCTTTCGAACCCTTTTGAACCCGGCTGGCGGTCAGTGAAGACTCTCACCCCTGCCTATATCCACCAAGTCACTGACAACCCACCTCAGGGGCAGGCTGATATCTGAGCCACCTTTAAGGTTGTGTTTAAATTAAAGGATGTTTATTCTTAAATGTAATGCATGCATATTGGCTAAAACTTCTGCTTCTACATACTGTACATAACATAACAATGACATGCATCCATCCATTTTCTTCCGCTTATCCGGGTCCGGGTCGCACGGGGCGTCAGCTTGAGTAGAGAAGCCCAGACATCCTCTCCCCAGCCACCTCCTCCTGCTCCTCCGGTGGGATTCTGAGGTGTCCTGGGTCTGCCCCAGAGTCTCCTCCTGGTTACACATGCTCCTAACACGTCCCCAAGGAGGTGTCCAGGCACCTTTTGTTGGACTGCCACCCTTCCTTGGGTCGCCACCCCTCATTGGATCACCACCCCTTATTGGATCGCCAACCTTCCTTGGATCACCACCCCTCATTGGATCGCCACCCCTCATTGGATCACCACCCTTCCTTGGGTCGCCACCCCTCATTGGATCGCCACCTCTCATTGGGTCGCCACCCCTCAGTGGATCACCACCGCTCCTTGGATCGCCACCCCTTCCTTGGATCGCCACCCTTCCTTGGGTTGCCACCCCTCCTTGGATTGCCACCCCTCATTGGATCGCCACCCCTCCTTGGATCATCACCCTTCCTTGAATCGCCACTTCTCATTGGATCGCCACCCCTCCTTGGATCATCACCCTTCCTTGGATCGCCACCCCTCCTTGGATCGCCACCCTTCCTTGGATCGCCACCATACCGTGGTGGAGGAGTTTGAATGCCCGAATGATCGTAGGAGGTATTTTGTTGGGGGCATCTAGCCCCTGGTAGGATCTCCCAAGGCAAATTTGTTCTAGGTGACAGGTCAGGCGAAGAGTGATTCTGAACCCAGATGGATGATCAATCGAGAAATCAAGCTTCCCTTGCCTGGATCAGGGTTACCAGGGCCTTACCCTGGAGCCAGGCCTGGAGGACAGGCTCCTCGGTGAGTGTCTGGTATCAAGGTCTTTGCCTGAGGGGTCCAGCCGGGCACAACCCGAATGAGCAACATGTGTCCATCCTCCTGTGGGCCCTCCACCAGCAGAAGGCGCCATACAGGTCCGAGGCATTGTGGATTGGGTGTGGACCCGGTATGGAAGCACTGGCCACCTGACCCTGGGCTGCCTAAACCACTTACCGGGACATAAGAATGACAATAAAGTTCTGTTCTATTCTAGAAGGTACAACATGCGCACACACATTCTTATTTCCAGTAGCAGATTGAGCTACTTCAGGTGCTCTAATGTTTTCAGCACCACAAATAAACTCCTTTGTGTTCCTGGTTACGAAGTATAAGTCACCTAGTGTGATGTTAAGGACAACAGCACAGAAGAGGGACATATGGGTTAACTGAATTTAATAGTCAAAGCAGGATGGATTCAGGGTTGAGTGTAGATTTTGTGCCAAACTTTGAATTTGGAAAAAAAAAAGTGACATTATTTTGTCAGTGAGTTTCAACAGTGAAGGTGTTCTTAAAATAAACCCACCCCTTTGATATTAACTCACATTAGAGCAGGACCAGTCCCGTAGCCTTGGTGCACTATGTCATCTGACAAAATCATCTCTTCTTTGCAAGTTCTGCAAAACTTTACCCAGAGCCACTACAAAATGGACATTCTGAACAGCTACTGGTACATAAGATGAACTTGAATCTAATCCACAGAAAGTAAAATACTAGAATGAGCATTCCATTCTTCTACCCTCTGGGGTGGGCGGGGTTTACCAGGACGCCCATCTGTCCTTCCAGATTTTATCCCATTTCTCAGACACTGTCCACCTGATTCTTTTCAAATTTCACACACATGTTCTTTATCACTAGAAGAAGAGCAGTGCTCCGTTTGATGGTTGAATTTCAACCATCAAATTTGGACAATTTGTCCAACCGATTTCTCGGACATTATTCACCCAATTATCTTCAAATTACACTCCCATGTTCCTTCCATGTGCCTTTCTCTCAATTTTTATTTGTTTGTTTTTACAAATTTTTGAAAAGTTTTTTAGAAAGTTAACAGTTAAGGCTCAGAATGAATCCCCGGGTATCCAGGGTGTCAGTGAGCAGGAGGGGCAAAGCGTGGTGTGACCTGCTTACTTTTTCACTGTTTTTTTGGGGTTTTTTTGGCGGGGGGGGGGGTTCCACAGATAAATTCAGCTGCAGGGTTCTTTTCATTTTGGGAAATTTCTCCTGCCTTTTGGCCCTGTTTTTTGATTTATGTATTTATTTTGTATCTATTTGAATAAAGTCTGTTTATTTCATTTAATATTTTCAATGTTTTTGGACCAGACTTTACTTTGGTGTCTTTCTTTATATATTCATTCAAACAAACAAACTGATTCAAAATTTATCTTGTGCAGATTCAAGAATTGTTTTTATTTTAGATTTATAATGTGAATTTTTGACACACTGTACATGTTACTCCCTGAATGGAAACATTCACAAAGCAGACCTCTGCATCATTTTAAGTGAATAAATACTTTGGTGAATGGTATGTTTGGATTACATATATCTGAAATATATCACATCACTTATTTTTGTCTTTTGAGAGGTAATCTAAATGTTTGTGGTTCCAAACAGATTTTGTACAGTAGTAACTGTTAATGTTCAACCAGAAAACCCGACTTAAAAAAGGTGTGTAATTCACCATATAATTATGGGGGTAGGTTGGGATTTTAACAGAAATGCATGTTCTGATTTATAGGCTTTAATGGGGCAGTTGGATTTTCACCGAAATTTATAAACGAGCAGACGTGGCTACGTTTGTGGTAAATATCGTATGCTAACAAAAAAACATTCTGATATCTACAATGTATGTACATTGATGTTCAGCATACTTTTGTGTAGATACACAGAAGAATGTATGTTTCTACACATTCTGCTCAGAACATGAATAAACACCACTTCCTTAAAGCCTCCTTGCCAGCTAACAGCATGTAACCTTGATAACTGGCCTCTACCATCATCATCTATGCAGTACTACCGACCGTACACACATGCATGATATTATTAGTCACCTGATACTATCTGAGGAATACTACTGGTTCAAACACTGAGCTCTGTTCACCTTTTTTCATTGTCCATTCTCGCCTTGACTATATTGTATTACATCATATTTATGTGCTTATACAATATAAAAACATTTACCTGAAAATATTATGCATTTTATGCCACACTTTCTTTCATACTAAAACCTTACATACTAATGAGAATGTTATTTTGAATTCCAGACACTGCCCATTTCTCCACTCTAATGCTGAATATTATCTGCTAAATCAGGAAAAAAACAACTGAACTGGAACTCAAACTTAAATATATATAAAAATCAGTCCTTATATTAGTTTAACAAGTCTGAAGTTTTAACCATGTTTCTGCATTAACGTATGATGATGTATTGTGGCTCCCAACAGGACAACCTCTCTGTTGGAAATGATTTATTTATTTATTTTTGATATATTTAATTGTTGTTAGTAAAACTATTAAACCTTACTAAATATTACACTATTATGCACTCCTGGCAGAATGAGTTATGAAAAGAACCAGACCAACAATAAAAGGCAAAAAGCTGACTTACAGGTCTGCTTATGCAGGTGTGTAACAGGTTTGGTTACAGTTGTATTGTTTTTTAAATGCATTTTTCTTGTTGCAGTGTTTTTCCACAGCAACAGTCTTATTCCAACAGTGTAGTGAAGGAGGGACAGCCATTATGCATCTTTTCACCTTGTGAATGTGGAGTTCCTTGGATCAAGTGAAATATATATGTCTTCTGTGCTTTCTAACTTGAACAAAAAGACAAATTACTCTCTGTCTCAATTTGATTAGTGTAATTTGGGAAATTTTGCCAGGGGGTTAGGCAGAAAGATAAGCAATATAAATGTTTAAATTTGATAAAGGGTTCACATTACGGAGGTAATTATGTCTCGCCGGCGTAGAAACAGGTGATCAATAATTAATGCATAGCAGGTCACATGTCACCACAATATTATTCAAAGTGGTTATTCATTCTGTAATTCAGGATAAAAATGTAGAGAATGAGACAGTTTTGTCTCAGTTCCTGAAAAGTGTCAGACACACTCTGCTTCACTGCGCTCATTTTAATACACTCTTATGTATTGACTTCATACCACTGATACTTCCCTGTGTAGTACACACTCTTATTGTATTACAACTATGGTAAATGAGCTGTGTTGTTTGTAGTTATGTCTTAATAGTGTCATATGGAAAAAAGTAAACCGATGATGTCAAGGTGAACAAGCAACAAACACTTCAACCCAGTTGCAATCAAACAATATACGGTTGTCATTGTCATAAAACGAACATTTTGATAAAGTTGGGATGCTGTTTAAAATGGGAAAAAAGTGCAGTGTTTTGCAAATTTCATATATCCATCTATTATTCACAGTAGAAAACATTAAACATGTTTAATGTTTAAACAAAGAAAATCTACCATGTACCAAATGAATAAATAAATAAAAACAAAAAAAGACCTCTCAAAAAAGCTGATATAGGGACGACAAAAGGGTGGGAAAGTAGACAAACAGCTAGAGGGACATTCTGGGACTAACTGGGTTAATTGGCAACATGTCAGTAACATGATGAGGCATTAATGTGCTCATGCACCGGCTGGAGGGGCAGCAGGTCCAAGTAGCTCTGCATGTTGGATTGTTTTTGGGGTTTTTTTGGAAATTTTTGTGTGTTAGTGAGTATGACTACTGCCATGAGCAGAGTATTCAAGAGAGGAACTCCTGGCACTGTGTAAGACCAGACATGGTGCCAAACACTCCATACCGGCTCAACTGCTGAGGTTCTACCGTGGATGTCAAGCTGGGTCTAAGCTGAAGGCTAAGCTAAGGACACAGGTACAAGCCCTTCCTGTCTGCTTCCTACAAGCAACTTGCTGCCCAAAAACGCTGCCTTCATGTGCTATTGGGAAGATGAATTCCAAATTACAAATGTGTTGTGTTCAAGTGCTTTGGTTGTCGTGGCAAAATGAAAAATGGCTGACACACAATTTATGGTGACTACTTGGGTAAAAGAGTTTTGGACATTTTTTTTTTTGGCACTTTTTTTTCACAAATATGTATACTATAAATGTGCAAAATCATCAACAGCAGCAGAACTTCAATAAAAGCTTTGGTTTTTTTTATTCACCGTGAATCCCTCGTTGTTCTCCACCATGTTGAAAAGGTCAAAGGTTATTTTCATCTCGCTCATGTATCAAAATGTTTCCTCATTTCTCCAGTGGAAAACATAATGTGACGGGGGGGGGGGGATTATGTCATGTCCAATTTTTGAGTTTGTAACTAGTACCATAATTCCCACAGCACATGAAGGCAGGATGAGTGCGACGAGCTGGAGGTATTTATCCAGCGCCTGTATGGTGAGTGTAGTCTCTTGTATCATCTTTGCTGTGTGAACAGACAGATGAGCAGGAACAAAGGTGCGTGTGAACAATAGATGGTGCAACTCCCGATATGTGACGGTTCAAAGAGGAATCTGCTATCAGAACAATGAACTGTCGGCTGCTGGTCTCGGACCATACTTTGCGCCGAGGGAATTTTCACGCATCTTCTCCATTTTTGTTTACATCCCACTGAGGGTGGATGCTTCAGCTGCATGTGATGTCACCCATGATACCGTCACCAGATCACGGACCCAGCACCCGGAGGCATTCATAGCAGTCACGTGAAATTTTAATCATGTCATTCTCAATTCCCATGTGACAGTATGTGGACTGTCCCACCAGGGAGAATTAGATCTAGAGTAGATTAGATCTGCTCTATGCAAATATTAAGGAGGCTTTGAGTGCTGTGCCACTACCACCACCTGGCAGATCAGATCATAGTTTAGTCTTTGTGCAGCCCACATACAAACCCCATGTATGGAGACTTCCTGTTACCACCCGCCTCCTCAGGAAATAGACACCACAAACCAGGGATACTCTGAGGGACTGTTTTGAATGCATGTTTTAATGGACCTCTCCTCCACCTCCTCCTGTTCCATCCAGTTGCAGCCTGCCCCCCTACATGTCCCACTACACCTGGATACACCTCCCTGTCTTTTACAATGGATGAGGGGAGGATGGATCTCAGGAGACTGCGCCTGAGGAAAGCTGCCGGGCTGAAAGGTGTGTGTCCGAGGCTGCTAAAGGACTGTGCGGCTCAACTTGCTGATCCCCTTCAGAGACTCTTCAGTCTGAGTCTGCAGACGGAGAAAGCCCCGGTGCTGTGGAAACCATCTTGTCTTGGTTGTGGTCCTGACCAGCAAGCTGGACTGGTCTGCAAACACAGACGCCGTCCATAAGAAAGGATAGTGCCGCCTCTTCTTTCTTTGGAGGCTCAGAACCTCTGATGTCTGCGGTGAGCTGCTGTGCATGTTCTACCACACGTTGGTGGTAAATGCTCTGTTTTTGCTGCAGTCTGTTGGGGAGGGAATTTCACTGAAAAGAATAGCAAGCACCTGGAGAAGGTGACCAGCTCAGTGACAGGAAGGAGATTGGACTCTAGGAACTGTAGTGGAGGACTGTACAAGGGTTCAGCTAAGAACAATAATGGACAATGCTAACCATGACAACACCGTGGTTGAACAGATGAGCAACTGCAGTGAGTGGCTCATCTCAAGGTATTGAAGGACAGAGAGGTTGAGGAGCTCCTTTGTCCCCACAGGCACAGTACACTTTAACGGGAGCATAGCTATGTTCACCTATGAAAATAATCAATTAGGGTTAACTCTAACCCCTGGTACGGGGTAACATAGGGCTGACTCCCACTTTAACAACACCTGATACCCCTGGACAATCCTGGACTGGGTTATGTGTAATAATTATTTTATTTTTATCTTGTTCAATTTTCAGCTCTTCTAATTTCATTTTTACCTTTATTACAATGATTCTTTTTATAGTAGGGTGTGATTTGTGTTCTTGTATTGTATCAGTCATCTGTTGATGTGTGTGTAACTGCTGGCTGTACAACAATTTGCCCCTAGGGGACAATAAAGTACCTTGATTACTGTCTCACTTATTTGTTTATTTATTTATTATTGTGTTGTGATTGTGACTCATGTGAGCTACCATCTGTCTTGAATTTCCTCCATGGGGACAAATAAAGTACATTCTATTCTATTCTATTCTATTCTATTCTAAAAGATCATCTTAAGGAGACAGAGTCCCTCAAAAGAAAATATTCACCAAAAAACTCAGTCTACAAACTCTGGAACAATTTCTAAATTATTTTTCCTCAGTGTAGCATTGGCAAGACTGAATATCATAAAATCAAAAGTTTCAGGGAATCTGTGTGCAAAGGACAAGGCTGAAAATTAACATTGGTTGCCTGTGATCTTTGTGCTTTCAGTCGGTACTGCATTAACACAAGACATGTTTCAGTAACGGAAATCACTGCATGGGCACAAGAACAATTCCAGAAACCATTGTCTGTGAACATAGAAGGCCATATCATCCACAAATGGGTTAAAGCTCTGTTATGTAAAATAATCTAGAAACACTGCCATCCTCTGTGGGCCAAAGCACATGTAAAATGGACTGAGGCAACGAGAAAAACTGTTCTGTGATCAGACAAAAGTAAATTTGGACTGAGGAGGAGAGGGACAGTCCAGCATGGTACCTGCGCACAGTTAAAAAGCCGGCATCTCTAATGGTATGGAGGTGAGTTAATGCCTATGGCACGTCTGGAAAGGTACCGTCATTGCTTAATTGTATGCAAGTATTAGAGTAACATATGATCCCAACCAAACATCACTGTCCTTGTATATTTCAGAAAAACAAAGCTTACCCACATTCTGCATCCAATATAACCACATGACTTCTTGATAAAAATCTCTGGATCCTGAAAAGGTCTGCCATGGTCCTGCTACATCTACTACATGGTCCTGTCTTTATGTTTTGCTAAGATGTTCCTGGCATCAAATCTAAATTAGGTTTTTATGGTGCTGATTAAACCTTTGATGTTTTCTGATGTTATACTGCAAATAAAATATGATTTGTTAATTTGACATCATATCCCACGTTTTTTTTAAAGAACTGTATGACCAACATTTGTGAACCAAAAAAATTGTCATCAACATTATGTTATACATCTAGATCCATTCTATAGTGTTGACTGCTTATGGTGTTTTATCAGAAATGATGTTTAAATGATTGGTTATAACACTGACAGGTGATTATCTTGTCACCTGTCAGTGGATGGGATATTATTAAACAACAGTTGAATATTTAGTTATTGAAGTTGATGAGTTGGAAGCAGCAACATAGGCAGCATAAAGATCTGAGCAACTTTGACGGGAAAAATTACGATGAACATATTTGCAGGACTTGTTGTGTGCTCCCCCATCTGCAGGGGTTAGTACCTACCAAAAGTGGTCTCAGGAAGGACAACCAGACTCTCTTGAAATATGCTGAATGTATTAAAGGACTTAAAATATCTACTGCAAACATCTTGTTGCCAGATACCATGGTACACATTGCAAGGTATTGTAGCATCCATCTCAGGTCACTGCTGTTTTTGGCAGCAACAGTGGGACCTACACAACAGTAGGCAGGCGGTAGGAATGTTTCAATTGGATGTGTAACCTTTTTTATACAGATTTGCTGTGCAGGGCCATAAAGGAGAAATGTCACTTCATGGTGTGTCAGTAAGGCTAGTTAAGGCTACAATGCAGTCCAATCAAGTGTACATACTGTATTTTCCGGACTATAAATCGCACTTTTTTTCATAGTTTGGCTGGTCCTCCGACTTATACTCAGGTGCGACTTATATATATTAAAATATATCATTTCACATGTTCTTAAATGTTAATTCACACTGACCGACATGACCAAGGAGTAAACATTACCTACAGCCACCAGAGG
>JAPQRQ010000027.1:1899872-1911172 GCA_037367365.1 Apogon talboti | reverse complement strand
CCATCATCTTCTACAACATTGATTCACCATTAAAACCCATGGAGTTGGATCAGTGACAGTGGATGGACACACTGGGTTTATGTTAAGTTAATGAGAGATTTTACTGAATAAGTCACTCTTTCTTCAGTTTTCTCTGTTTCTGATATAATAACTCTCAACTGTAATCTGAGCTTTTATGAACATCTACATGATCAGTGAATTAAATATAGGAAAATACCTGATTTTGACTGAAAAAAATGCAAAATACAGAGTGTGACGTCCCAGTGCCGGGGATTACTCCAGGCACATTTCTCTCTCTCTCTTTTCCCTCTCTCTCTGTCTCTCTCTCCCTATTCCTCACAGGTGATCACGGAAGCTGTTTGGCTTCTCCCGGGCAACCTGGCTGGGGGCGTGGCCCCAACGTCCTGAGCCAACAGTGGCAGTTGGCCATTGCTGCGACGATGTGACGACAACAAGGATGGTTGCCGTGGGGATGTAGACACAACAGACAAGGATATAAGAGGACAGCAGTGGTGGTCGCCGGGTCTCTTCTGACGGATTGGGACTTCACGCCAGTTCCTCCTTATTTTACCTCGTTATCACCTTTTGCTTAATAAGTTCTCCTTGCTGGCCAGCATACACCCTGAGTTCACGTATTTTGTCAAGGCTCCCCGAGCTGGTCTTGACAAATGGGGGCTCGTCTGGGATCGGAATGCCGTTGACATATTCGTCCCAGTCGGATTGAGGTGGATTTTCTTCCTGTTGGATTGCTGTGGATTTTACTTCCCGTCAGACTACTGTGGACTTTAATTCCCTTGATCACCGTGAAGGGGTAAGTGGAACACTGTTTTGACTCCTTGGCTGGGTGTTCTCCGGTTAGGTGAGGACGTCTACCCCTTTGGGTTTACGTCGTTTGTTGTTTTTTGTAGTGTTGTGGGGAAGCGGCTAGTGTTGGTTGCTTTGGCAGCCATCTCGGGGGCAGTCAGTGGGATCTCTGGAGTGGCTTACTGCACAAAGCACTTCACGTCCCGCTGGTTCACTGCTTAATCGACCCACCGCAGAACCACATGAAGACTAGGGTCTAGTTTTAGATAGTTCACGGGGAACGCTCAGGGGCTCTGTGTGCCTTTTTGTGGGTCTGAGTGCAGTGTTTTGCTTGTTTCCTGTGGTGAGTTTGGCTGTTATGGATAGTCCAGACGTCCTATCCGCGTTTCTTGATGCTCCGAGCGCTGTCTTTCTGGACTCCCTTAGGTGGGATCAGCTTGCCAAAGTTGCTCAACATTATGGTATTGAATTTCAGGCTAGTATGCTTAGATGTGAACTGAAGGCACACATTGTGGTGTCCTTGATGGAACAGGGGGTTTTGCCTATGGTTCCACGGGGTGCGGCCGCGGGGTCGGCCCCTCCGATGGCTACAGGACTGTCCCATCCTGTGGCGCTGGGACCGCCCACTTTGGCGCTGACCTTTGAGCAACAGATGGAATTGATGAGAATGCAGGAAAAGCAGATGAGAATGCGGGCAGAGCAGCAGAAGGAACAGGCTCTCATCCAGCTTGAGCTGGAGAAAGCCAAGCTGCAGGTTTTGGAGGCATCGCGTTCGGCTGCCAGCCCCTCAGGTGAGGCTGGGTCCACGCACGCCCCAGGTGGCACTGACATAGAGGCATGTCTACACCTTGTGCCTAAGTTTAATGAGCGTGATCCGGACACCTTTTTCGCAATGTTTGAGCACGTCGCTGAGTTCAAGCAAAGGTCAGACGTGGATAAAGTGATGCTCCTGCAGAGTGTATTGACTGGCAGGGCGCAGGAGACGTACCTTGCGTTATGTGGTGATGAGGATCTCACGTACGATATGGTGAAAACCGCGGTGTTGAAGGGTTACGAGTTGACCGTAGAGGGACACAGGCAGAGGTTCAGGCATTGGACTAAAGGGAAAAAACAGTCATATGTTGAGTTTGCTTGTGATTTGACCACACACTTTCACCGCTGGTGCTCTGTGGCTAAGGCCACCAGTTTTGAGTCTTTGTCTGAACTGATAATTCTAGAACAACTTAAGACTGCCTGCCCGCCAAAGGTTGCTACATATGTCTTTGAGAGGGAGCCGTCATCTGTGTTGAAGGCAGCAGAACTAGCGGACAATTACATGTTAGCTGATAAAACCAGCTTCGCTGATGCCCGTTCGCGAGCTGGCAGTAAGCAGGACAACTCTGGGGGGGTGCGGTCCAAACTTCATAGGAATGGCCAGGGACGCAAGTCTTCAAGGCCAAATGTGTGTCATCATTGCCATGCTGAGGGACACTGGAGGGACAAGTGCCCGCTGCTAAAGGGTAAGAAGACCGGAGCGTCTTCTTCTTCTGCGGTCTTGCACAGCTCTATGACACACCTGGGTGCCACGGTGGGCGCCAGGCCCACCAACCATTCGGTGTTTGAACCCTTCATCAGGGACGCTCACGTGTCTTTGGCTGGCGGGGCGAGCGTGACAATCAAGGCTTTGCGTGTCACTGGAGCTAGATATTCATTTATTGTTCAGTCGGTGTTGCCTTTTTCCTCAGACTCTGAAACTGGTGATACCGTTGTTGTGCAGGGAATGGAGCTCGGCTGTGTTTCTGTGCCGCGTCATAATGTGGTCTTGGACTGTGACTTGGCTAAAGGGGTATTTCCAGTGGGCGTTCGCCCAGCTTTACCTCTGAAGGAAGTTTCAATGATTTTGGGCAATGACATCTGTGGCAGTGCAGTGTGGTCTACTGGCCCGCCACCACCTGTTGTAGCGGAATCTTCCACTACAGAAGTATCGGGTTTACCGTCTTAAAGGGGGTGGGGTGTGACATCCCCAATACCAAGATTACTCCCGGCTCCTCTCCTCCTGTTCTCTCTTTTCTCTTTTCTTTCTCACAGCTTGTCAGGATACTCTAATCAAATGATGGCAGTTGGCGGTTGCAGGAGCAGTGGTTACCATGGCACTCCATAAACAAAACAGCAGTGGTTGCCAGGGTGACTGGCGCTGTATCAAATCTACAGCGGCCTTTGCCAGATCCCTCTTCTCTTGCTTGCTCGTTGCCTGACTATAACGCCTTGACTGTTGTACCAGTTACTTAATAAACTCTTCCTCTGACCTTTTTGACATCTCTTAGTTTCCCTAATCAGAGACTGGTTGGGTGGTCCCTGTTCTTACAGGCATATATCTTGAACATTCACCACATTAAACGGTGCAATAACAGATGCCTGGCAGATGCCTTGTCCCGTACCAGCGTTACAGTAGAGATTTGGAGTAAGGCTAGCAATCCTCCTCCTCTGGCACATTGGCGGTGCAGTTGTTGCCCCCACCCCCTCCCTCCTGTTTTCCAGTTCACTTAAATATGCTTCCCTTGATCATGGTTGCGGAGGACTGGGAAGTGGGTGGGTGAGGGACAGCTCATTGCACTGTACGCGCAGGATGTGATGGATGTCAATTTTGGTTGTAAATAGTTTAGTCTGGGGTTGTTACATTTAGTTGTACAGCAAACCGGTAGGGTTTACTATCTTAAGGGGGGGAGTGTGACGCCCCAGTGCCGGGGATTACTCCAGGCACATTTCTCTCTCTCTCTTTTCCCTCTCTCTCTCTCTGTCTCTCTCTCCCTCTTCCTCACAGGTGATCAAGGAAACTGTTTGGCTTCTCCTGGGAACCTGGCTGGGGGCGTGGCCCCAACGTCCTGAGCCAACAGTGGCAGTTGGCCGTTGCTGCAACGATGTGATGACAACAAGGACGGTTGCCGCGGGGACGTATACACAACAGAGAAGGATATAAGAGGACAGCAGTGGTGGTCGCCGGGTCTCTTCTGACGGATGGGACTTCGTGCCAGTTCCTCCTTATCTACCTTGTTATCTCCTTTTACTTAATAAATTCTCCTTGTTGGCCGGCATACACCCTGAGTTTGTGTGTTTTGTCAATGCTGCCAGAGCCGGTCTTGACACAGAGGATCATATTATAATACATGGTGATAAATCACTTAAGAAAAGTTAAATAGAGAGAAAAAATAATTTGGGAACTGACACAAACATAACACTGGGTCTTTATGGGTTAAACTCTACCAAAGTTAAAAAAAATAAATAATAAGAAAGAAAGAAAGAAAGAAAAGTAACCAGGGGTCCAGTGGTTCTGTTGTTTAGAGGAGTTGGCATCTCTTGTACGGTGACAGATGAGTTATACCTCATATATACACACTACATAGTCCAAAGGTCTACGACCACAGGTCTAAGACTTAACCTTCACATAAGTATTTACTGAATACTGCTAGATTAAGACAAAGTTGTTGATCTAAAATTTTTACACTCTGACCTGGGTAGGTAAAAATATTTCTCTCATGTGATGTGTCTGAGGCAAAAGCGTAAAGGACCGCGTAAGTATGTTCTCAGTTTTTGACATGAAACATTAAAAATCCATTTAAAAAAACCATAACATATGAGCCAGTTTTACATTCTGTCATTTAATGCTGAAGCACTGTCAGATGTTATGAAAAGGCATGACAATTCACTGTCCATTAACCGAGCATAAAAACGAGTCAGTCACTGTGATGTCCTTGATGTGAAATGACCGGGAGCTCAGAGACTTACCAATGTGAGACATGAAGAAGAGGAAAGAGGCGCGCACACGTTGATCAGTGGGTCCTTTAGTGGTGACAGGCACTGAGAACCATATTTACCACTGACCTTCAGTTTGTGTTCTCAGACTCGTTCCAAGTACTATAGAATAATGTTCTATTCAAATGTGTATATTGTGGTTGCAGAGTAAATAAATATGGTTATGCATTTTTCATAGTATTGGTACTGGTATTAGTCAGACCCTCTAATAAAAGTACTGCTGGTCCTTTTGAAAGTGTTTAAAATATTATTGGACTAATATCAAGCTTACAAATCAGCTGTGTGGGCTTTGATTGATAGCTCACTTTCCTGATTAGATTTTTTCTAATCATTTTGCCTCGTCAACTTTACCATCTTGGCATGTTCACTGATCTGACACCAATCCAACCCTTTTGATCCGGATAAAGTCACTTCTGGCTCCAAAAATCCAAGATGGTGGCAGCACAGATCCTACATATTCAAAGACTGTCCAACGTAGGGTTCAACAGTGACATCGAAGTTAGAGATTAACTCAGTTTATTATCCCTGTAGGGGACATTCAGATTCTATATTTTACCCATCCAAATCCACATATGTCTATGTCTGAATTAAGTGATTTTTTTCGAGATGATTTGGAAAAGTATTCAATGAAATTTGTCAAAAAAGCAAAAAAAAAAGAAAATGCCATGATTGTATTCTTTAATGCATTAACATTATTAATGCAGCATAGAGAGAACAAACTCAACACAGAAATCTCCTAGAATCTTGTAGCTGAGGCAGAAGTGCTAACTGCTTACAACACAGCGCCAGAGTTTTCACTTCCCCTTCCTGTAAATGAGTTCAGAAGGGTTGAGACTGCCTTTTAGATATATGTAATAGTATTTAAGTAGATCAATGAGGTTTACATGGAGTAATAATTTTACTGTTACTAACATCATCACACAGCCAAAAAAATACAAAATAAAAAGCCCCACGTTTTAATATTTAGCCTTTTAGCATTATTTAACATTTTGTTAGCCATCTTTGCTATGGCATCACTCTTATATGGTCATGCAATGAATCATTTATCACTATGGAAATAATTTCCAGTGAAGCATTGTGTTCTTAAACATCTTTGGCAAAAATGCTCACCTGATTTCTCTTTGATTCTTCAAACTGGTACAGTTTTGGTCTCTGCAGCTGTTTTCTTAATGATAACTTTACAAGGGCATATCTATTTTGGCTGTTCTGAGTGCAATTGAAACAGGAGCTTAGCTTTTGAACCGAATATAGAGTTGAAGTTAAGCATAATTTACGACAATTAGGTCAATTTTACCGCTTTACTGTAGTCATGGTTAAGAGTTAATCTAACAAGACCGCTGAAGGATTCTGCCACACAAGCATACATCACTAACTTCTGCTGTGTTTAAGCTTAACTCACTTTAATTATCCCATAGGAACATTGGGTCTCTACACTTTACCTCCCCTAATGGGTACCTACATTAGAATTAGTACATTAGGATGGGAGGGGGATGCCACTGGGGGCGCCTGTGGACCCACTCCACATCTTCATGGGTACCTTGGATGAAGGCACTGACAGGAGTTAACCTGTTTACCTGTTTCCAACCTGACACAAACGTGTCTGCCCATCTGCGTCGACAGCCTCTCCACACTGAACATCATTCACATTCACACACCAGTGTGAGCAACACTGGAGGCAAGGTGAAGTGTGTTTCCCAAGGACAGATCAGCACATGACTGAGAAGGATCAGGATTCAAACCACCAACCCTCTGAGTATTGGAAGAACCTGAACTACACCCGCCCACAAATCTGTGTTCCAATAGAACCAACGCTCCCACCTCCTGTTAAGGTTAATGACAAACAATTGGTGTGAATTTTTAAGGACTTCTACTGACTTTGATCTGGCACCTGCACAACGTACAGTACACGGACGTGACAGATTCATTCCAGGCATTTGGACATGGGCTCAGAGTGACTAGAGGGTTGTCTATTCACAGGAAGAAAATATTCTTTAACCCTTGAATTATACTGCATAAAGCATGATCCTTGTTTATTCCCTCAGCCCTTGATGCATGCTCTAATCAGAGATCACATGTTGACACAGGATCTTTTCTTCATGCTCCTTTTACAATTTGTCTGGATTCTTTAGAAATCTCACCTGTAGTTTGGGTAAGCAAGCTGAGTATTATATTATTATTATTATTATTATTATTAGGAGGCCCTGAACATAATGACATAAAAATTTTAATTTAACTCATAGTGCAGCGTATTGGTAACAGAAAACATCATTTTGTCTTTTTGATGTACTACTCCTAGCAGGTTGAACATATCCAACTAAAATTTGGTCAGAGAAGCCTTAATAAGTTCATGATACAATATGTTAAAGTTGGTGACCTTACATGACCTTATGTGCTTTATAGGAGTGTCGCCCAGAGCACAAGTAAAGGACAATATCAAATCTGACTCATTGCGCCACCTGTTGGTGACAGGAAATGACATCTTTTCATCTGATCATAATGGCTTGCAGTTACTACTTCTATTTGTAGTTGTGGCCCAGATGTAATTGCTTCAGTTGGGCTAACATTACATCATTATCTGATGATCAGATGTCTGACGCTTCAGATTCACCCAAATTAGAATTTTCATTTTCTCTCTGTTGTTTGATTTCACTGTCTCTGTCAGATCATATCCTGTCAATACCAAACACTGTTTCATGCACAGTACCACTTTTCAAAAGGATCCAATGGTTCTTTGGGCTGTACTGTGGATCTACTGTCACCTAGTGGTTTTGACTATTGCTTTGAAGACCACATGCCCAGTACCATGTGGACTCTTTGGGCTCCTCAGGCCCCTTCCATACCCATAGCTGCCAAAAAATCCTTGCAAGGAAGGTTCGATGGTACTTATGCATGTGTGATAGTGTTTGGAGGTTGTTGATGTTATATTATTGTCTATACAAAGAATATGGATCAAAATGAGTTTAGTCTACAGGTTTCTATTTTTCAATGAACATTTTCACACCACATTCAATCTGTGTTTTTAATTATAATGAAGTAGTTGAGTTTGTTGGTTTAGAACAGTGATTCTCAACCTTACGTTATCATGAGCCTCCTGGCACCCCCCGAAAATAATTTTGCGATGGGAGGGGGGGGGTAAGTAACGCCCTGCTCACCTCATCATTATCTCTCCCCCCCCGGCATCTATCCCCCGGGGTGTAGGGACATACATTCACCGCTGAAAATACATGCTGGTTGTAGGAAAGCCGCATTGTGAGGCATAACACTGACTAACACCCCCCATTTGTGCCTCAGCGCCCCCGCTTTCAGCTTTCTCCTTCCAAACGCCCACAGACAGTGTCCCAACGCCCCCTGGGGGGCAGTACCACCCCCGTTGAGAAACACTGGGTTAGAACATAACAGCTAGAGGTCGGTGAATTAACTCTGGGTTTCCAGTGAGGTTAAGAGGCTAGCCTTTCATTTTAGCATCATATTTGTGGCCTTTCCAAGCCCCAGGCACAGCTGCACAGTTAATCCCTTACACTGAGGCTTAACATAGGAGGATAATTCACACTCATAATTGATTCTGGAGCTTAATTTACACAGAAAATGAAAGGAAATTGAATCTTTCTCTCACTGTGTTATTCGTCACCTCTTTAATATTCACATTCTCACCCTTGCGCTCCCACTTTCTTCTATTTTTTTCAATAGGCTCGGTTTTATTCTTTGCCACTGTCACCCTTTGCAACCCTCCTGAGAAATAAGCCTCTATACTTTGCCTGTGTGTGTGCATGTGGTGTGTGTGGTATTGGGGAGTAATCTTGTTAGACAGGAGGCAGGCATTAATTTCCCAAAATTCCTTTCCCCTTGTCCCATTTATGCTTCGTCTACAGTGTCCTCATAGAGACAGAATTCACATGTGGTCTGTAGATTAAAGCTGAACTCAAATGATTTTTTCTATTATTTTTAGCTTCTCTTTCTCTTATTGTCACCTTTATTCTGTAATTATTAATGTGCCATAGGAATGATTTCATTTCTCATCCAATCCACAGTAAAACTCAGGCTGGTGTTGCCCATCGTCTCCATTAATGAAGTGCATGCAGACACTGTGACACTTTCTGTTTGTGGCTGTCATAGATGACATTTCGAAGCATAGACTTTGGCTTTTGGCTGTTGTTGTTTTGGATTTATGGTGCCAGAAGTGGCAACATTTGGACACTAGGTACTAGTGATGCATGGATCAGTGGGTTACCCGTGGTCAGGTTGGGGCAGGTCAAAAAAATGTCACTTTATTTGTGGGGCGGGTTGAGGAGGGTCATTGATTGAGCAGAGACACAAATATATATATAAATTCCCTCTAACAGGTTAAGATATTTAGCGATATATAGCCTATTATATTTTATATTATTTGATGGTTAGTACCTCATAACTTGCGTAACCTGCAGATTGCCATCACAAGAGCGCCAGGCAGTGACGCCCAGCCACCATTCATTCACATTAAAATGCATAGCCCTAATTAAATGGTTGCGGGTCAGGTTCTAAAAATAGCTGAAGTGGTGCGGGCCGGTTTGGGGAGGTTTGGGTCAAATAATTCCATTAAAAGCGGGACCCGTGGGTTGAAAAAAAACCTGACCCACTCATCACTACTAGGTACATTTGAGGTATGAAAGAGCTCGCCAAGCTAATGCTAACATAATTAAAAAAATGTCTCAATATATATGAGCTTGACTTGTCCCTTTGTTCACATTATCTTATCTTTTTATCAATCCCTTTACATCAATTCGGCATATTCTCATATTCTCATAGAACCAGACCTCTGACAGCAGGGGCGTAAGCCTTCCCTGCTGTCTGGCAAATTCTTCTAAGCCTATAAGACACGTCATTGTAACATCATATGATGCTTCTGACGAAGGCTACAGGAAGTAGCTGAAACTAGTAAAGCAGGTAAACAAACAACTGCTCCTGTCTGTTATATGAATTATCTTTTTCACATTTTCTCATAGAACCACAGTTACATCCAATAATTTCCATTTTCTGCAATTTTGTGAGCTACATAGTCTCAAATTCAAGTTTGTCCATTTCAGCATGTTTTGTACTTCTTCATGTATGACCGAATAATAAACCTTATGTCACCACTAATAAACTAAACTGTCAGAAGTTGCATTGATTTAAAAAGGGACCATGTGACCTTTTTGGAGGATTTGGAAGATCTTTCAGTATTATATATAATTATTTTTGAAATAAATGAAAACCCAATTGGCAAAACAAAAATGTAACCACTGTATATTTCTGTAAATCAAAGATATTTATAATATCATTGTAAAATGTCAATGTGGAGTAAATGTGTTTCCATACTTTGTATATTTTAAATATTTCTTTAACATGTTCTGGACTTCTTTGCTTTTCCACAGGGACATGAAATACATTAGGTGGGGTGGATGATGGATTTAGAAAATAAAGCATATTACAACCAATAGTAACACTACACAAAGCTTAGTGCATAAATATCATTACACTAAATGTAAAAGTAATATCTAAGAGACAGAGGAAAAGTGGCCTGATCAGGTAAAACACTATTACATACAGTAAATAAATATGTATCTAACTATAAAATCAGATAAACAAGTTCATGTTATGGCCAATTATTACTTTGTATTTTATGAAAGTATGTGTGCTCCAGCCTGTATTCACTGTTTATTCTTGGATGTTTATCATGTAAGTTTTGTATTTTTACCCTGAGCACAATTTCACCACACATTCATGAGTCTATGTTTAGGTTTTTGGTAGTGATCAGTAACTGACCTATCCTGCTGATTACATATGAAGGCATGTTGTTCATTTTGCAACGTAGTACAGCGGCTATGGGCCAAACATCATAAGAATCGTGCACATCTGGATGCAAGCATGCAAGTTTCAGGAAGTATGCGTTAATATATTGTCTTTCAAATAAGAGGTGTTGCCAAAAAATCTGTTCATAGTAATAAGGCTAAAACAGCCATTTAAAAATGGCCGACACCACTGCGGTCTAAATAATACTTTTAGCCATAAAATGACTTCTAATAAAGATAGGAACATGATCTTGGTGTCTGTTTCTATGTTTTCTGGTACAAGGAATACAACGGTGCCAAATTTTTTTTGTTCAACCTGATTGTTTTTTTGGTTTTCAAGATATACAACAAAAAATTGAGAAATAATTACTATCTCACCCAAATGTCACTTTGCAAAGTGGCATATGCTGTTAGTGGTTATTATAAGTTATAAGTTACACACACATACACACACACACACACACGTATGCGCGCGCACACACACACACACACACAAATATATATATATATATATGCTTCGTCATCAATCAAGACCTGTGTTCAATATCTGTGTATAAACATTCAATATAGTTAATTTTTAAAGGTAGTATGTCTTTGAGTGCATTTCGATTTCATTAAATCTTATCCGTGAAAATCTACAAGTTATGATTAGTTGGTACATTATTCAGATGTGTACTCTGCACATACATTTTGCAAAATAACAAATCAAACCACTTATCAAATATACACTCAATTTATGAGAAAGTTTTTACTTTTCTAACACAACTTCTGGTTTGGTATATATGAAACAGTTTTCATAAGAGGACAGACCTCTGAATCCTAAGTTTCCATAGGTTTAGATCTTGGTGTAGGTTTGTACGACTGTCAGGCTTATTACAGAAAAACCAAACACTTGTCCCAGAG
>JAPQRQ010000027.1:1828207-1838487 GCA_037367365.1 Apogon talboti | reverse complement strand
ATAAACGAGGGGTTATGTTCTAAAAATAGCCAGGAATAGGCGAAATCCGTGAAGTAGTCAGTAAAAAGTAGTCATGGCATGCAAATTTGCACTAAAAAAAAATCTGCGAAACAGTGAGGCCGTGAAAGGTGAACCGTGTTATAGTGATGGACAACTATATATATATATATATGTATATATATACATAAGCTTTGAATTTACACTTTCCATTGAGCCCATTTGTGGGTTGCACAAAGGCAACATGGCAGCAGAATCTATGTCTCAGTATGTTGATTTGACAGATAAAACACTGAAGAGAGAACAAAACTTGTTCAACACACCTAAAAGAGCACTATTTTCATAAATATACATAATTATTTCAGCATTTTTAAAATTAATGAGAATAGGAAGCACAGAGAGAGGAGAGTGTGTCACACAGACAGAGAAAAGTATAGACAAACAGGAATAGAAGAGTGGGCAATATGAGAGGAAAGGTGGTTGGTGGAGAGAGATGGGTTCTGCGCTAAGGAAGACGCCACATAAGGTGAGAGGGAAAAAGCACATAATTACTCATTTTGTCTGGCAGCTATTTTCATCTGTGACAATGTACCCCAATAAGCCTTTCCACACATAGCTCCAAAAAGGAAGCTCAGAGGCAAACGAAACACTTTTCAGCTCCACTATGGATAATCCAACACTATTAGCACTGCTGGGAGAGATAGAGGCTGAGGGATGGCAGATCCAAACAAACGGAATCAAATTAACACTGAGCACTGTTTAATGATGAGCTCTCTGCCATTTTAATAAATATAGAGGAGTATGACTTGGTGGTAATTGCAAAAATGTACAGTTTTTGGAGGCCAGAAACACAATACACACTAAATCATAGTGCACAAAAAGCCAACTGCAGCGTTTTATGGGAAATCAACAAGATGTTAATGAGTCAGGGATGGATTGAAAAAAAACAAAAAAAACAGGGTGTGACATTTAAGTCCAAGAATAATGATGGACCTTGTTAATTTTATTCATTCTTTTCATTTTGTGCATGTTTCATAAAAAGTTAGAATTAGGAAAATCTGCTCTGATCATTCTTTTCTTTCTGGAAAATTCCTTCAACCAGGACTAGGTGTAAAAACATGTGAAACATATGATGCTAAGATTCTACATAGGATGCTACATACATGCTTCATGGGAAACTATAAAACCAAGAATTCAACAAACACCTACCTGCTTTGATTACGTACAAATTTAACAGACTTTGAGCTAAAGGGAGCCACTGAGCATAGTGTCCGTAGTTACTGTGTACTGTGTAATGACTATCACAAAGGTAAGTTTGCAAATGGCACATTACACGTTTTGCTCAGCCTGCATCTGGGGTCCAGTCCAGTGTAGTGGACCCTGGCTCTACTGACCTGGTGTTCAGCTATGATTGGCACCTCTGCGTTGTCATTCAGCACAGAATTTCTTGCTACTGGTATGATCTTTTGATACGAGCCACTTATATCTGTTGGGGGAACATGCCATGTACTGATTTGTCCCTCCGTGATCTTCCCTCCTTTTTTTCTCCTCACAATTGGGTTTCCTTTTCCAGAGGTAATCATGCAGCAGGTCATCACTGGGGGCCATCTTCCTGATGTATTCCTGGCTCTTTTGCTGTTTCATCCTGGACTTGGTCATTATATTATGCCAGCCAGATATTTGATGCCTGGTAGGGCATAGGTGTTCAGGGCTCAGATCTTATTCTTCCCACTCAGGTGACTTTTCTGGACCTATCTTTCCCTTTGTATGCGTCTTTCTTGCACCTTCGTTCTGGTTTCCATGAGCCTGAGAATCCCAAGGTATTTGTAGATGTCCTGTTTGTCTGGTATATTACCTTCTGGTACTTCAACCCCCTGAGCTGAGGTCATCTTTCCCCTCTTTGCTAACGGCCAACCACACTTACCTAGTCTGAATAACATTCAGTCCCTGCTGTACAACCTGGTGATGTGAATTAGTGAGTCAATGTCTTCCTCACTCTGGGGATACAGCGTGATATCTCCCATGTAGAGGTGGTGAATGCACAGATATGCAGTGGCTCAACACTCCCTGAAAGTGTATGTATGGTTGTAAGTATACATTTGGATATGTGTAGGTTTGAGTGAGTTAATGCTATCATATTGTTGTGATGAAGTTTTACACAGTGGAATGAGTCAACAAGGGCGATTATGAGTGCCTAACACCACGCACACCAGACCTGGATAGAGTGCAGACACCAGGCTCTCCATGGTTCACCCTGCTGCGTGGGAGGGTCCAAAGGCAGTGGAAAGAATGTAAACAGAAGAGGGGATGTCGACAGGATACCTAACAAGGCTAAAGAGGACACTGAGCAGACCACCACGACCGAGCCTCTTCGTAGCTAACACCAGGTCCCTGGGTAACAAAACGGACGAACTGAGGCTGGACCCATCATCCCGGACAGCCACTTTTAACACCTGAGTGATGATTATAACCGAATTGTGGCTTCACCCAGGGCTCCCAGATCAGGCTAGTAGGCTGCTCTACATAGTGACAGGAACAAGGACTCCTGTAAGAGCTGTGGTGGTGACTTTTGTATTTATGTGACGGACAGCTGGTGCAAAAATGCCATCGTCATGGACTGTCACTGCTCACCACATCTGGAGTTTCTATCAGTAAAATGTAAACTGTTCTGCCTGTCAGAGTACTCTGTTGTTATTGTGATAGCTGTCTACATACCACCAAACACAAATGCTAAGTTAGAACTCTTTATTTGCTAACTGCTATCAATAAACAACAGAACAAACACCCTGATAATGTCTTCATAGCTGTCTTCAACCAACATGTCCAATGTGTTATGACGGGGGGTTAAGACTGTGTATTTTAATATCACCAAAGCATAGAGAGCTTCCACCCCATCACACCTCGCTCAATCTGACCACTTGCCACTTCTTCTGACACCAACATACAGCCTCGTCATCAAAAGAACTAAACGTCACCAGACCAGCTGTGACCTGACCTCCCGATTCATCTTTGCAATTACAGGGCTGCTTTGAACGGACAGACTGGAGCTTCCTCTCTGATCCAGATGTGTACACTTACCCTAACACTGTCCAACATCAGGACCTTCATTGAAAACACATCCACCACATAAGGGCTTTCCCAAACAGGAAACCTGAGGTGACCGACGCTCTACTGAGAGAGGGGAATGCAGCTTTCAGGTCAGGGAACAGTGAGCAGTACAGCACAACCAGGCACAAGGCTAAGAAGGGAATCTTTCGCTCTGTGAATATTAAAGAGTCTGGGGGACCAGATGGAATTCCAGGGACGATGATCAGAGACTGCGCCAGCCAGCTTGCAGAGGTATTCACAGTCATTTTTTAAACTGTCACTGTTCCAGACCACTGTACCCACCTGCCTTAAGTCTGTGACAGTTCTACCAGCACCCAAACACACTAACCTGTTTCAGTGATTACAGACCACTGACACTTACCCCCAGCATCATCAAGTATTTTAAGAAATTGGTCTTAAAACACATTAAATCCAGCCTCCCTGCTACTGTCAACCAGCACCAATATGCCCACAAAGCCCACTAGTCCACAGAAGATGCTATTGCCACTGCCCTGTATACAGCTCTCACACATCTAGACCAGAAGGAGACACATGTGAGAATGCTTTTATTGATTACAGCTTGGCATTCAACACCATTGTACCCAGCCGGCTGGTCACCAAGCTGCTTGGCTTAGGATGTAATACCACTCTGTGTATGTGGATCAAAGACTTTTTTTTTGTTTGTTTTTACAAACATCCACACACAGTCAGACTGGGCAAACACCTCTGCAAAACCCAGTTTGACCCTCATCCCCCTTTGACACCACAGGGCTGTATGCTGTCAGTCCGACGCTCTACTCACTGTGCACAGTTGCATCTCCACACATCCAATAGCATGTACAATAATCTCAATTTTAATATCAGGAAAACAAAAAGAAGTGATTGTCCAGGACAGACCAAAAGGTCCACACTCTGGGGACATACATTAGTGAGGCTCTCACATGGACAATTAATACGACTGCCCTGGTAGAAAAGGTTAAACGGCGGGTCTGTTTCTTAAGAACATCACTAAAGAACCACCTGTCTGCATAGCTGCTCAGAGATTTTTACAATTGCTTCATTGAGTGCATCATCATGTACTGTCTGACAGCCTAGTATGCAAACTGCAAGAGGCAGACTGGAAAAATATGCAGAGAGTAATCAGGACATCATAGAGAATCACCGGAGTCACTCTGTCTTCTCTGGGGGACATCTTCAGGAGTCTCATCCCAGAGGACAGTACTCACACCAGCCTTTTACCCTCTTCAAATCTTGCACCTCCAGATTGACAGTTTTTATCCAAGACCCATTACTGAGCTGAATGTACTAAATTATTTATTTCAGATGTGCAAGATGAGACAGTGCTGCAATTGCTTTTATGCTTTTTTCTGTTATTTTACATATTTATTTGTATGATAGGGTAGTGCATGTTTGGTTTTTGGCATTTATTACTGATTGCTTTTAACTCAGAGATGGCACAGTAAAAAATTCAGTTTTTATTTGTTTATTTCTAATTCTGCAATGACATTGAAGCTCCTGTGACTGTGATCATTCTGATTTTGATGGTAGCCACACCTCAGAACTGGTATCCATACCCACTATTTGCGATGATCTCACTAAATAAGTTCAAGATCGATCTGTGCAGTTACCTTTGAGTTAGCCTCCTGAGTCATTCACTCCACATCGAGTTCTTGGCGAAGGATTTAAGGCTCATTTCTGTTCGTTTTACATATGTAAACAGGCACATCCCTTTCTAACGTTGTCAAGCGTCACTGCCTTCATACTTCCATGCATTCAATGGGTTGGAATGAGCGTTTCTCAATCAATCCACCAGAGGGCGCCACTCTTGATTACCATACTGGCTAAATAAATAAATAAATAAAAAAAGAGTAAAGTTTTTTGAGAAGAAGACAAAAGTCAATAATAACAAACATGGCAACGATAGAAGAGGTTTTACTAAAGTGGATACTAATGTTGATATTGAGAAGGGTAGTTGTCAAGTATATGTCAGTAGTTTTTCGCTCTTTGAAAAGTACCGCTATTTCTGGAAATTAATCTCTTAAAATCTTAACACCGCCTCTACGGTTCCTGGTGGTACTTCTCCGTATTCTCCGTCTGGGTATGCATCCGCAAACTCCTGCAAAGAGAATTACGTACAGAATGTATGCAGAGGACGGACAGAACGCTCCGTCAGTATCCGTCTGTGTCTTTAATGTAGAACATAAATGAACCCTCAAGTGTTCTGATGATCTTATACAGTTCCAGGTGCTACAGAATCTGTGTGTGGCATTGAGTCATAGGCTTGTAGTCAATCCAGGCAGTGCACAGACTGGTCTGTCTGACTTTACAGTCTTGATGGACTGCTCTGTCCACTAGTACTGGTGCTTGGTTCCCCTGGTGTTGCTTCCAGTTCCTTTCTGTGCCCTACTCACTGTTTTAAGCCATGTGCCTGTTCATGCCCCACCCATCAGAGCTGGTTCATGTGTTCTGCTAGGTGTTCATTGATTGCACTCAGCTTCTTTTACCGGTAGGTGGGGATGATGGCTGGGCCTGCTGATGCTGGCTACCACTGGTTGTGGTGTTATTATACCACATCGATCTGTAGTTGTGATACAAAGCGATGTTGATGAGGGCTAAATTCTAAATTGCAATTTTGAGTCAAAGCAAAACTGCAGGTCTTGTTGGGTGTTCCCAGCCTGTAGCGATAAATATGTAACAAAACTAGTCTAATGGACAACCAGATGTGTTATGTCTGGGAACGTAACATTATTACTGCCTGACGAATATTGTTTATGTCCCCCCTTTTGATGCCAAAAACCACTCTGATCCAAGGCAGAGACTCTGTAGGACCTCTGATAGTGTGCATGTGATATACATGCACAGTCATTAGCAGCTGATCCTTGAAGTCCTGTAAGTCGTGATGTGGGGTGGGGGGTGGGGGGGTCACAGTTGTCATTTAATTGTCCAACACATCCAATAGATTCTCTGTTGGATTGGTCACAAAGAAGGACCACAACATCAGTCCAGTGGAATTGGTGCTTATAACAATTACAAAAGCATGATGATGATGATGATGATGATGATGATCCCCAAGTACCTCAAGGAGAGGATGATAGACAGAAGAGGGAAGGAGGGTGGGGTATGGATGGGAGAACAAACAAGCGTCCAGGACAAGTAGGTGTTTCTATTCATCTGACAGGAAGGGGAGTGTTTGTGGCGCAATCCTGCGTCTGAACATCTAATAAAATTATCTCCAAACATTCCAGACTGGGAAGATCCAACAAGACAAGAAATGTTCTCACCGAGTCTTCACCATCACAATCTGACCCTTGACAAAGTCACTCATATCCTTAAACAGGCTTATATTACTGCTTCTAACACATCAACTCCACGGACTGAATGTTCATTTACTACCTGAGACATCTGACAGACTGACAGGTGGCACTGTAACCACATGATCAACACTAAACACCTCAGCTATCAGTGATCATATTGGTTTGGACTGATTGGTTTATGCATCCTTTAATGATCTCAAATATAAGATCAAATACAGCAACCCTCCATCCATATTACTAAACACAAAGACACTAAGATACACAGGTCATATCTAATGGTGATACAAAGGTTTAATATATGAAGGACAGAAACATGTACACATGGGGGTGTATGTACATGTTTGCATTTCACTTCAAACAGTAGGTTCACTGCAGGGCCAGCGTACAGTCACTATCTGTCAACGGTCCACTACTGCGTTGTCTCTTCCTTTTTGTCCGAGTGTCTCTCTTGCTGTCATCTTTCATTCGTCTCCCTCCCTCCATTTCTGCCTCCTCCCTCGGCCTTGTTCACTCCCATCTGTCTCTGTCTCTGCCTATCATTACTCTGATCTTTTCTCATCTCTGTGACTTTTTTTTTCTTCTCTGTCTGTTCACACTCTTTCTTTTTTTGGCCCGTGCTTTCTCTCTCTCTCTCTCTCTCTCTCTCTCTCTCTCTCTCTCTCTCTGTCTGTCCAGAAATAATTGTGCACAATATGAGGGCTGATCTGTCTGCCAACAACCACACAGGATAAATGCTATCACACACGCACGAACACACACACACACACACCCCATGCAGAGACTTGGATGTCCATAATGTGCCTGACTTTGAGATGACCTACAGTAGAGGAAACCTGGCATCGCTCAAATCCACCAGGAACACTGGCCAATACTGAGGATCTTGGAACTCCAAACAAAAAGCAGAAGGAATCAAGACGCCCATGGCTGAGGTGAGTGTGGTTCAGGGACCCTCTAGCAGAAGTTGGATCATCCTCTTGGATTTATTTATTCATTCATTCATTTAGTTAGTTAGGTAGCTGTGCTTTGTCATTCATATCTGTACATTTCTGCTCTGTGTCATCGCGTGTCCTTACCATGGGTTTGAGCCCTTCTATGTTGCCGTTTCTTGATTTTCTACCATTTGTTTCTCGTGTTTTGGAGATCTACAAGTGACACGGAGACTACTCTGATAATTATGTTCTGTCATTTTTCCAGTCCATTCTACATCATACATCATCCAACCTTTCATACTCAAAGCTCAAATGTTTCCTGGATCACAGACTACCTGACAGAAAGCCCACAGTTCCACAGGGTAACATAGATGCACTCTATCCATAAGGACTGAACCGGTTCAGGTCGGTTTACATCTGTACAAAGATGCTTCATGTATTATATAGACTTAATTTTCTAGTATGAATTTACATGAAATGCAGTGTATCCACATGAACAGATCTAGGCCTCTGAAACAGTTTGTAAACAGTGTATTCAGTCATGCATTAAACTGAAGACAAGCATTGCACATATTCACCACCTCTGATGTTACTCCTTTACACCCACCGGAGCATATAAACTCAGCACTAATAGTAAGAACTGAAAAACAAAAACTCTGTTTTCACATATACATTTTCCATTCACTCATTTTTTGAACAGCTTAACCCTCAGGAGGTTCCTAGGGGTGCTGGAGCCTAACCTACCAATGGGGGACAGTGAGGTACACCCTGGACAGGACACCAGTTCATCACAGGGCTGAACTATACAGACAACCATTCACTCTCACATGGACACCTGCAGTTGATTTAAATTGGCCAATTAACCTATTAAGTGCATGTCATTGGACGGTGGGAGGAAGCCCTGAGTACCCGAAGACAACCTCCGTAGACATGGGGAGAACATGCAAACCCCACACAGAAAGGCTCCAGGTGGCCACCACTGGAGTCAAACCCAGGACCTTCTGACACTGTGCCGTCTAATTTTTTCATTTATATTTTGTAATGTCCTTGTGACAGTTAATGTCTTTGGTTTATAAAACAACCAACACATTAGAGGATGTAATCTGGATTGTCAATGTTCACCACTTTATGACACTTTATAAAGTAAACTGCAAGTTGATTAATTGAGAAAAGTCATGAAATGAATGAAATGCATTATTTAGTTGCCACTGGTGACGGTTTATGTTTGCATGGCCTCATCTATTCTTCAAATGTTTGCATGAGTGCAAAGTTACTTTTCTTATTGACAGTCTTCTGTAGTGTGTTCACTATGCTGACATTGAGTATGGTTTATAATTTGGACAGCCAATAGCTGAAGAGCTGACCCAATGACACGCCTTTAAAGACCGCCCCCTCATTTACCTAATGAGGCAAAAATGCATACAGCAATGTAAATAGGAGACGCATAAATGTAAAAGGACAGGAAGAAAAGTAAAATAGAGAAGCAGGAATAAATAGACTTGGGGAAATAAATAGAGGAAGAAAATACAAAAGGGGGAATACTGGGGAGGTAAATTTAACTATGAATTAAAGAAACACCAATAAATTAATAAAATGTCAGATGACAATAAAACATAGAAATAAATAGTTCTGGGGCCATAAATAGATAAGGAAAATATAAATAGAAAACAATGCAAAAATAAATGCAGGGATAAAAATTAAAGAAGGAAAAATATAAATAAGGATAAAAAATAAATATATGGTACAGAAAATGAAATGTTAAAGTAAATAACTAGAGTTTTTAACAAAATTAAATTAAAACAGTTAGAAATAACAATACAAATAACCATTTTTGTCACATTTTACAGATAACTTCATAAAAAATGGCTTTTACTTGTTTTTGTATCATGTATTGGCACATGAATTAATTTATCGAGCCATTTTTTTTTATTTCTGCATATATTCTTCATTATGGCAGGGTCGGTCCTCCATACTGTACTGTTGTTGGTGTGTAATTCTGACTTTTTCATTGTATTTGCTGACAGTAGGATTGAATGGTGCCAGTGAAGACCAGGAGAAAATCAGTAACAGGACATGGCAGAGATGGCCGACAAAATTCTTTAGCCCGGTGGGAATGGTCCCACCTCGAGTTGGTTTAAAGAGTTTGCTGGCCGTTGTCCACGGAGTGCCCCCCCCCACCCCCCACCCCCAGAAGTAAAATAAAAATGTTCTTTCCCATCTCTCTGCAGGTTTAATGTTCAGTTTGCTCTACTGAACACAATGACTCTAATCCTCTCCATTCGTCTCGACACTTCTTGCTCATAGACTCTTTCCTTCCCTCTTCTGTCCCCTTGCTTTTCCCATCTCTCCTCCTTTTCCCATTATCACCTGCCTCCACAACATACATTTTCTCCTCTTTTTCACACTATTTTGTACAGAAATTGTTTTTTTTTCTCCATACACTCTAAATTCAGAATCATTTAACTTCACATAACAAAAGTGTTGCTTCTCTCTTTCGCTGTGTTTTTCATCTTTCCACTGTCTTTTACCCCAATTACTACAAAGATTAAAAAGTGAACACAACAAATAGTGTAGGAGGATCAAGGTATGACATTAAAGCAAGTTAAAACTGGAAAATCAGGGAGGTAGGAGAAGAGGATGAAAGACGAGATGAGGGAGAAGGCAACTAGAATGAGAAAACATGAGGATGAAAATGCAGATGCATGGCAGTAGAGGAGAAAATGTAGAGGAGGAGGGGAAACACACACCACTATCCCACTGAGCCGTGTTTGTTTCAAAACCTCCAACACTTTTTCAGTCCATTCTCCGTCTCCATTCGTCTCATTCTGCTGGTTGGTCATCAGACCTTGATGACTATTCGGCGGCTGTGGCTCAGGTGGTAGAGCGGGTCGTCCAATAACCGAAGGGTTGGCGGTTCGAATCCCGCTCTGTCCGAGTCATGAGCTGTTGTGTC
>JAPQRQ010000027.1:1811313-1821942 GCA_037367365.1 Apogon talboti | reverse complement strand
TCAAAGGGTTAATGTGGATGTGGACAGGGGTCTGGATCAGCACTGATGTTGGTCTGATGTTCTAAAAGTGATGTTCTAATGTTGTAAAATACATATTCCTTTCACTTTACGTGTGTTTTTCTTGTATTTTTTTTATATTTACTTCTTGAATTATTCATTTATTTATTTTTGCCACTTACGGGTAAGGAACCAAATATGGTAACTTCATTGACCTTGATTTTCTGCATAACAATAAAACATTTTTAAAAATTTCACATAAGTAATAAAGTTTTGGTTTTTTTCTCCAATAACACACTATGGTTGAAATTTAGAATTCCATAATATTTCCATGAGTGAACTATAAAGGGTTAATAGTAAATGTTGTACATAACCTACAAAACAGAAATGATACAACAGTCAACCAGGGCAAACACACAGATCATTCCAGCCGTGTCTTTATAACCTCCAGTCTGTTCGACAAAATCTGCTGATATGTGTGCAGTCTGTTCGTACTTGTGATGTCTGCTGTGACTGCATTTACCTGACAGATTCCACTGACACACAGAGAATTTCTAAAGGCAAATAAAACTAAATAATAACCTACTAATCTTTTACTATAATCTTTCCAATCATTGTAGTTTGTGAGAATTTTGGTTTCTTTTTCTAAACCCTTTTCTGTTTGACTATAATTCTTTTAGAAAACAACACAAAACATTCTCATAACAGACTGTCATTTATTTTCCTATTGCGGGAACAACCGTGCACACACACACATCCCACACACACTATAGTAACACCTCAGCGTGTGCGTCTACTTCCATTTCCTCACTTATTCCTCCTCATCTCACTTTGTGTGTTCCGTCTGTCTCACTTGCTCACACACATGCCTCTCTCTCGTACACAAACAAATACAAATTCAAGTCCTGTGTGATTACAGCTCCACACGAATGAAGCAGAAAGCAGATAAACGGAAGAGAAAGAGAGAGAGTCAGAGTGTGCTACAGATAGATAGAGGTACAAACGCAGCGAGTTTACGTTTAGGAGTGGCATCTGTACAACCAACACATTGATTTTTATGTCGGTAAGAATCCTAAATATACTGCAGCTGTCTGTTCAGTCTGAGAGAAATTATCCACTCTGTCATTACGGTGTCACACACAGTTTACCGATATGACATCCAACACCTTTCACGTGTGAAATGAAACAGACTGGTTTCTATTATGAAATATTTGGTTGTAGTCGTCACAGTCAAGGCAGCAGAGTTCACACAGAGGGTCTCCACGGAGCCAAGCAGCACAAGTGCAAATACTTGATAAATGTGCTTTAGTAGAGTTTTCAAGTTTAACTTTTATTCTCTGCATTTTTTCGCCAAAATTTGTGCTTCTCGTGATTTCTAAAATGTAACATTACTTTAGTTTTAAGGCGTTTAACCCTTAAAGACCCAAACAGCCACCGGTGACCAAAACCATCTACAGATCTAAAATATGTAACAACTTCTGATCCACTAATCCTATCAATACATGTCAATAACTGGTGTAAATACAGTTATTCATCTTTTCATGGTCATCAGATATGACCCATTTGGATGTGCAGAGGCTCCGTAGTTACCATGGAAACACTGTCATCTTCTACAATATTGATTCACCAGTAAAACCCATGGACTTGGATCAATGACAGTGGATGGACACACTGGGTTTATGTTCAGTTAATGACGGATTTGACTGAATAAGTCACTCTTTCTTCAGTTTTTTCTGTTTCTGATATAATAACCCTCAACTTTAATCTGAGCTTTAATGAACATCTACATGACCAGTGAATTAAATACAAGAAAATACATGTCTTTCATTGAAATAACATAAAATACAGAGGATAGTATTATAATAAATGGTGATCAATCATTTTAAAAAGGTGAAACCTAGAGACAAATTTATTTGGGAATTGCCACAAAAGTAACACTGGGTCTTTATGGGTTAAACTGGATTACCACTTGTTATTATTTTTGCATCATTGCACCTTGACAATATCTTAATAATATCCTTTCTTTTGTGCCATTTTTGTCTTGGTGCACATACTGTATTTCATTAATAAATGGACAGAACGATAATACACAGAAAAGATGACTGATGAACCGATAAGACGCAACAATTGATGAAAAAGGTATGAAACAAAAATGATGCACCAAGACAAAAATGGCACAAAAGATGCATCCAGATGAGGACTATAATAGACAATAACACCATTAAAGTTGTCATAAGATAAAAAAAAAAATACTGACATACCAAGTAGAAAATGACCAAAAAAAATGTGTACAAAGGAATAAGCAAAGTAAAAACACAACAAAAAGAGAAGCCTCGCCAACGCGCACTTTTATAGTTTGAGGACATACTGTACTATTTTTGACTTTCCCCCTTGGGGGATCAATAAAGTGTATCTTATCTTATACCTTCGCACCTTTTGCAAGTTGAATTGGTCCTTGTACTTTTACCACAGCCTGTTTTTACTCAAGTATCTGTATTTTTACTGGAGGACTTTGCGTGCATTGTCCCTGCCTCCTTGTTCCTTCACACTGGTCAGAACCCCGAAGCATATTTTTACTCAACAGAACTCAAATGAACTTAAATCTTCCCCAGTAGAGTTACTGGAAAAAAAAAAAAAAGGGAGGGGTTTGTTGACATTTAATATTTGTTGCTAAAGTGCACGCGGGCTAAAAACACATCTACAGTGCATTATTGAAACATTTGAATAGGTTTATTTAACATTCTAAATCTGGACTGGGTTCATTAGGGCTGCACAACGGCCCTTGGTTTTTAAAGCAGTCTGATTCAGTGTCTTTTTTAACTTCAGAGTTAATTAACCTACTGTTACAAGCACTGTGTGTTACTGCAGGAAGTCCAGCTCCTATTCCCTGTCCAAGTGACCACTACCTTTTCTCACTCGTTGCTTTTCCACTTTTTTCTCTAATCGCTCCACAACTGAATAAAAACAATAATAAATAAATACATAACAGGAATTTCATATGCATTATTGAAATAAACCTCTATACTATTAGTACAAGGTGTTGCAATAATAGTTGTGACAACAGTTAGCATGGCAAATCAGGTAACAGATACATACAGAATATATATACGTTTAGTAAACATAAAAGAAGGAACTACCGCACTAGAAGGAGAATCTGTTATAATAAACAAAAAAAAGTTAGAAAAAAATGTATAGCTTTACAGCCAGTAGAAGACCACAGGGTTTGAGGGCCTTCTGCAACCAACTGCTTGTCTTGAAAGGGTCCAGTTTGGGAATAGGTTGTCCTTTTGTGATCATGCCTCTTTTACCCCCAGACAAAGACAATTCAAAGTCAAAATGGAGGCATTCAGTTACAAACACGAACATTAGCCTGGTTAATGATCACCATAATAAGCTTGAAACATCCGCGCCTTTGAAGACAGGCCAACAGTACCACTACTGCTGATGTCAGGAGCCGTGATGCGTTTAAATGACGTTCCATTTGTAGGAAATTCCAGTTCTGTCCCACCAGCAAATAACCATAGTAGGTTTCTGTATGCTTTACTAATAATAATATAATAATTAGGGATGCACCGATACCACTCTTTTCCAGACCAAGTACAAGTACTTCCATTTGATTACTTGCCGATACCAAGTACCGATCTGAGTACTTAATAATACCATTACAGTTCATAGTTACTCTTGAAAATATGCTTTATTGTCATCATCATTACAGTCTGACTGTAACAGATGTCATACCCTTGCCATACATTTCACTAAATTATTAACACACTTAAGTGCAACAAATTGTTGTTACTGACATTTTAACGTTCAGCTGAAAGCACAAACATGGCCTTGCCACATTTTACTTAAATGTAACAAGATATTTCAGTGCCAACATAAACTGTGGCAGAACAACTGAAATGATCTATTTTCATGTCGTAACGCCCATCTGTGAGGACTAAGCCTGTTTTCAAAGTCAGGGGCAGGTTCTTTTGGATGAAAAGAATTACGTACATAATGTAGACAGAGGACGGACAGAACGCTCTGTCCGTACGCATCTGCGTCTTCAATGTAACTTAGAGTCAACGTTACTTTTGTCACGGTGGTTTATTAAAATCTCCACACAGCTGACATAACTCCTCCGTGTACCTGCTGCACTGTGAACGCCACGCTGCCGTAAAGTGGTAGGTGTGGTTGTACTTTTATGAGTACAAGTAGAAGTACTCGGGCTCAGTATCAGATACTGGCATCGGCCTCGGTGCATCCCTAATAATAATATATAATAATATATATAATAGGTGTTACTGTTACCAACTTTAACTAACTAGCATTCGTAGAGTTAATAGTTACAACAGAATTTGCCATGTAACAGTGGCAAGTATTAGTAATATCAGTACCTTATATTCAGTACCTCAGAGCATTCATATTCACACTGGGTCTACTGTATGTGGAGCTCCATAGAAGAGTCCAGCTGTAACAGGCTGTGCATATGCCATGTGTTTCCTGCTGAGAATAAGCGAAACTGTGACCATGTGAGGTGCATTTGAAAATATCACAGAGGTCAACAAGCCAAGTATTCATAAATATAAATGAGAGAGCAGCCAGAAAATTGTGTTCTTCATACTCTCCCAAAACAAGAAAGCACCAACAATAATTTATGTGACTAAATCCAAACCTGTTTTGTAACCAGTGATGTTTCTGAAAGGTTTTACTACAAACAGCCTTGACGCTGCAGCATCACCAGTGTGGAAAATGTCCTGTTGTTCACGTCTCAAACACAATTCTGCAATTCTGTGTGTGTGTGTGTGTGTGTGTGTGTGTGTGTGTGTGCGTGCGTGCGTGCGTGTGTGTGTGTAACCTCTCCCTGTCCCTCGACAACCACACCCCGCAGCAGTTGCTGCAAACAGAAAATAAATAAATAAAATGTTCCTCGACAGCTTGTCTGGATGAATAATAGTTATGTTAGACAACTTAATAGGAATATATTCTGGTAGCATCTCCTGTGGTGCAGCAAAGGAACCAACAGTTTATTTCTCTCATAAACGAATTTTGCAATTATGCGAGGACTGGTTTATTGCACACTCTGTTTACAACCAGCTCCATCAGTCGCCACAATTCCATATTTTAACAGGAGCAATCTGTAACCTTTTTTTAGTTTTAAACATTAAACAAGATTATCACTAATGTGAAGAAATAACAATTTTACCATTGTGTCAAAGACTCCACTGTACTGTGAGATATCTACAGTTATCTGCTATTGACGCTAGCTAATTAGCTAGCCTTAAACCTCTTCTTTGAGCATCCTTAAGAGGTGCAATGAGTCATTGTAGTGTCCAGTCTGCTCTCAGTCCAACATGAGAAGAATGTTCAGGGTCAAAAGAAAGAATTGATAAAAATAGTAACAAAATCAGGGTTAACATTGGTGATGCCTTTACCACACTGAAGTCTGTCATGCATGAGGCTATTTAACAAGTAAACCAACAACACTGACCTTGTTTGAATAGTGCAGAACAGATCTTGCAGCTAATGATTAAAAGAACATTCCAGATGGCGATGCTAATGGCAATAGTGGCTCTATTAGCAAATCCACATTATATTCAGCACAGATTGCAAAAACAGTATCCTTGGAAAACACTGTAGAGTCAGGGAAGAATTTGCTTTGGTGCAAGTTGATGATAACTTGCTCTTCCTTATGTATAAGGTGCTGAAAATGTAATCAAATGTAAAAAATTAAGCCAGTGTCTTTTGGCCATATTGTGTGTTGCTATACCAAATATAAAGAGTCTGCAGTGGTTTCAGGAAACAGGTGAGGACTGCTGAAGCTATTTGTGAATTATTAAACAGCAATAAAAATAGATATGAAAGATTTTCCATATTAATGGTGTCTGGTACAGACGAGGCAGTCACGCTCCCCATCGTTCACCGCAGGATGTCCACTTGTCAGTGACAAAGCATATAATACATACTCATGCTGTGATACGTATGCAGAGTCAAACCCTGTGCAAGAAGAGCAAAGACTGCACATTGCAAGCATTCATCCAATCACATGCAAGAATGATCTCACACACACACACACATATGGCCAGCTCTCTGGCTGCTACACCCACTTGTCACAGCCAAAGAATGTGAAGTCAACAGCAGAGACAACTGTGTGTGTGTGTGTGTGTGTGTGTGTGTGTGTGTGTGTGTGTGTGTGTGTGTGTGTGTGTGTGTGTGTGTGTGAAAGAAGGAGAGAGTCAGAGTTAAATACCGCTGGTGACAATTACACTACATCTGTCCTAAAGGCCTCTCTCTCTCTACAGACGCTTTTCACAGCTTCACCCTCAACATCTGTTGGGAACACGATTCTACTCCTGCCCGCAGGATGACACACAAACACACACACAACCACACAGACACACAAATACAGACACACACACCGCTGTATCGCTATCCCTGTGGAGACACTCTATTGACATAATCAGCTCTGCATACCGTAACCCTAAGGTATTTAATGCACATTCTGACATTTCACATTGGAAAATGTTTATGGAAGCAGCAAAATTTGAAAAAAGAAAAAAAAGAAAGCAAAACACACAAAAACACCAAAAAATAAACTAAAATAAACATTCGTATAATGTAGAGAAAATGGAAACATCTTTTCCAGATAAATTCTGACATGTAACTCATGTGACTGATCAGCTGACTCACAAAGAGTGAAAACACGTCACGTAGGACAACAGATGTCGATAAACAGACTAAATTATTCCCATCTCATCCGTGAAACAAAAACATCAAGAGTATTTTAGCTGGAAAACCACAACAGAATGCGATGCTTCTTCTACCCTGTCCACTAGAACCATGTGTCGCAGCCCACAGCTCCACCTGCTGGTGACACAAAGCAGACCGTCATTCGCTACAAACCAGTTGGTGGAAATGTGCATTTTCGTTTTTGCAACTTTTCAAAAGTTGGATTCAATTTTGCCCGACATTTTATAGAGACACAGCCACAGATTAATTCATTTGGTCAATGCTGATATAACATTTTACAAATCATCAGTAACAGATAAGCTGGCAGCAAAAGTAACCAATGTTTAACTTCTAAAGTAGGAAATAGGAAACAGCTCAAAGTACAAACATTGTTCCAACTTACCTTTAATGATAATCAGTCCCACAGTTTTCCATTTCACACTCATAGTCAATAAGGTTAACTAATAATTATCCATAACAATTAGGTCATATTTTGTTTACATTCTCAGTAAAAACATGTCCGAATGTTTCAATGTTTTGTCATTCTCTAAAACTTTACTGATGTATATTCTGTTGAAAAACAAACATTATAATAACATCATAGTAAACAGGAACGCCCAGTCTCTCGAGCATGCACTCAAATGTTCTTGTTATGCAGATGACACACAGCTCTATATACATGTTAAACCCAGGGACCTCTCCAGAACTGACTGACCACTGTCATTACTTGATTGCAAACATAACCTTATTCAGTAAATATAGAATAATATAATAACTGAAGTTCTAATTTTTGATAGTCCACAAATATCTCAATAACTTAGCTTCCAAACTTCAGACAATCCTGCTCCTTTCACCAAAAACAGCAAAAATGCCAACAGTGCTGGACAGACACTTATCCAGCCTTATCTGTTAAGCTTCAAGAAAAGTGAGCATGTGCTGTCCTGGGTCGAGGGCTAATCTGTCTTTGGGTTCTAGATCATCATACTCTGTTGAGTACTTTACAACAATAAGACAAACAGTCACATTTACATACATCAACCTTCCACTTATCTGATAATTGTGAATATGACTTATGGCATATCATCCAAATAGTGTTAAAACGTAGCATATGCTTTGTTTAATTATTTTTGATTTTAATGTATATGTCATGAGAGGATTTTGTTGAAATTGGAGGAAAATATTTCTAAAAGAGCATGATTTAACTTAAACTTCTTATAGTTATGTCTTATTTAACTTTATGTTGTGTTTAATTGGTTGGTATTAATATGATAATTTTTTCTATATACTTTCCTATTCTAAAACTGTTTTTAAAGCTCTCGATCATTTCAATTCCTTTGTTCCTGAAAGACTAGATCTTAATTTTTTTAACATGTTATCCTTTTCCTTCTGAATTGACTCTGTCTCAGCTTTTTCTTGAGTGTGAACAGCATGAATATGAGTTTCCATTGACCAGACTACACATGAAACATATTCATCTAGTCTACAATGAAATACAAATCAAAGTACAATTTAATATTGTTATTCTCATTTCCCTCATCTCAACTTTATTTTCTTTGGGGTTGTAGATAATATGTGGAGGTCAGTATTTTTATTACTAATTATTGTGAGTCATATGGTCATTGCTATACTAAAGAGTGGTATCATCCATTGCACATTTTCTTTGTATCATGCAGACCTGCGGTAGAAAAGTAATATGGACCCCTATTATCTCCATACATGGATCTGCACACATCTGGAACAAACTACCAGAAAACTGCAGGTCTGCTGAAACTCTCAGTTCTTTTAAATCAGGGTTAAAGATTCATTTGTTTACAGCTGCATTTGATTACAGTATTTTTCTCAGTTTTAATACCTGCACTGCAACTCACAGTTTTAACTGTTTTGATGGATTTAACATTAAATTCTTAATTTTAGTCAAGAATGTTTTTAGCTTTAGTTTTAACTGTCTCTTATTCTTGTTTTAATTTCTTTCTTTGTTTTTATCTTTTCTGCACTTTATGTTTAATCTAACCCTTTAAAACAGGGTTTGGTTAAAACAGGGTATGTCTGTTTTTATTACTGTTGTATTTTATATTGTTTTTCCTTTTGTTTAATGTTTCATTCTGCTATTGTCCTAGTATTTTCATTTAGTTCTGTTATTTAAGAGTCATTTTTAATGTCTTAGTATTTGTCTTAAGTCTATGATTTTCATGTAATTGTCATTGGCTTTATGTGTTTCTATGCCTTTGTAAAGCACTTTGAATCGCCTTGTGTATGAATGGTGCTATACAAATAAATTTGCCTTGCCTTGTCTATTATGTCCCCATTAGTAATTGTGTCGTCGGTTTAAGTCCCCTTCAAGATAGAAAAACAAACAAACACAAAAGCGACAATGTGCGGACAGTGAGCCAGAGAATGTCACTGAGACACAAGACAGAGAAAAGCCACACCGGAGGAACCGGAACCCATAAACACCACTGTTTCCACACAGTGTCATTAAAGTTAACCCCCCCCACACACACACACACACACGCACACACACACACACACACCCAGGAGGCAGTGATGTCAAAGCCCTCAGCCTCATCCAAAGGGATCTGCTCACACACACAAGCACCAGGGTTCCTCGTGCATCTTCAGCATCCCCAAAAAACATTTCCCCCATAATGACGCCATGACAATGTAAAACCCTCCTCAACTAACTTGTCTCCAGTAACACTGTGTGGATCTAATGAAGAGCCAGATCCATCACATCCAGGAGAGAAGCGTCAAACTGCGCGAAGTTTCTAGGGAGCGGAGGTGACACCATTCACCAGTGATGGCCGTGGCGCTGCCCACGGACTGGAGGTCACAGCTCACACTGGTGATCATTGTTACCTGTTTCCTACCCACTGCCTCATCCCCAGTGGCTCCGTGTAACACACACCCTGGTGATCTGGTTACCGTGCGTAAAGCGCCGCGCCACCGGGCTCCGGTTACCTTGCGTTAACTGGACAGCGGTGTGGAGCGGCTCCCTGTCGCAGCACTGACGCCTTCAACTTTTCCTTCTTCTTGGTCTCCGTAAATCCACTGTTCAGGTGCAGATCCGCTCCCGTGCTTCGCTGGCCTCTGTGCTCTCCCTGTTGTCTCGGTGTCTCTCCCGTTGTCGACACGGTGTGCAGCAGCAGCAGCAGAACGCAGCCAGATGGGCGCAGTGACGGGAGCGAACCGGCGGCAGCTCGGCTCCGAGACTGGAGAGGAGGAGGGATGCAGAGGGGAGAGAGGTCTTACTCTGATGGAGAAATCCTCCCTTTACTCTTCTCATTCATAAAAGCTGCCGTGTCGCGTGTTGTATTTTAGGTGCCTGTATGATGAGTCTCAGACAGTCATTGAGAAAAGGAAAATGCCTGGCAACCCCATGTTACCATGGAAATAGACGCATACTTTCTAACTATAGGAAAATGCAGTGGCGGATCCAGAAAAATGGAAGGGAGGAGGTTGGTGGGATCCAGGGTTGGAGGTCTGGTGGGGGTTCAATGGGGAGAAGTAAAGTTAACATTATAAATGCTTCAACTTACATAAAATTATTTTTTAATACAATTGAACCTCACTTCCCTAATGTGACCAGTGTATGAACCAAAGCAGAGTTGGCTTTAATAAGGTTGGACTCAGTTATGGCATTGAATTCCATTGCATTCCAAATAATTCAAATTAGAACCGACAGGATCCAGTAGAGGTATAGGCCTATGTTTGACACCTGTGTGTGTTTAAACATATTTAATATTCAGTCCATGCAGCTCTAAAGTTCCATCTGTATAATCATACATTCCATACCTTCTGTGGCTGCCTGTTGGTTTTTCATGCAGGCCCAAATACTGTTGAATAGACAGATGTCTCTTCATGATTAGACTTTAGTGTAGGGGGGGGGGGGGGGGGGGGGGGGGGGGGGGGGGGGGGGGGGGG
>JAPQRQ010000027.1:1138820-1167141 GCA_037367365.1 Apogon talboti | reverse complement strand
CTTCCTCTACCCTTTGCTCTCTCTCTCTCTCTGTCTCACTGTCACTTCCTCTATCCTTCTTTCTCTACCTCTCTCTCTCTCTCTCTGGGTGTCTGTGAATTGGCTTATTACCCCGCCTCCCGAAGGGGAGGCAAGGAGTATAGTTTTTGGTTTGGTTTGTTTCTTTGTTAACATTTCAGCAGCAAAACTATTGGTTGAATTCATACCAAAATGGGTTTATAGATTGTCAGTCGCCCAGAATAGATGTGATTACATTTTGGGAAATGTTGATCAATGTTTTTTTTCCCATTTACTTATAATGGGCAAAATTTGAAATGTCTATAAAAACATCAATTTTGTTTTAATTTACTTCAAACTTTGCTCATATATAGAGGCAGTTGATATTCTGACATCAGCACATGATGACATCAGCTGGATCGGTGCCAAAATAAGCTACAATACGTGCAATGGGAGGGGTTTGTCGTGCCTGGCACCACTTGTTAAGAATCTGGTTTAGGCCAGCTCCAAATGTAAAGTGTCATGATGGAACCTGATTGATTGATTGACTGATTGATTGGTTGATTGATTGATTTCCACATTCCAGCACAACCCCACCACAATTTTGCAAAATAAAACTTACATTCCAAAAACTCTGTTTTCATGAGGTTGAAACAAACTTTGCAGATGCTGCATGTAAACATAGAACAGTTATCTGTTTTTAAAACCTGAAATGTGACCTGAAATAATAATATTTTCAAGCAACATTTATGTTTGTCCCACAGCCCCTGATCTGGGTTAATCTGACCTAGTTAAAACGTCCTGTGGAATACGTCACCTTTTAAATTTTGTCCCTCGTTCCATGGACTCATCACTCCTACAGGACACACAGGTGGGTTCTGGTTCAGGTACCAGCTTAGGTCCAGGTTTGGGTTTTCTGTTAGTATGTTCTGGACTGCACAGAGACACATACATTCAGTTCATTCAGCTATGTTAAAGACGTAATGTGACAAATCTCATAACAAAGAACTTATGAAAGGCTGTTTAAAAGTCAGGGATATTTGGTTATTTTGATATATTTAAAGTCATATCCATAAATTTATAGAACTATATCTGTTATTCATTTGTTCTTTGTTTTTCTAAATGCCACTTTCTCTCCTAATATATGAACCATCTACCAGTCCATTTGTCTTCTGTGTAACACATTTAACTACTGTTTTATGAGAAAAAAATAAAGGATGCCCAACCCCACAGAGGACCTGTGAAGAGGGAGGGGATGCTGTCCCTGAGGATCTCAGCTGAGTTAGAGACACAGGAACCTCACAGTCTGCACACAAACTCAACTGGATGTGTCTCTGTAGTTAGATCACTGTAGTTAAATCCACTCAGAGAACCATTCAATACTGATGGTCACTCACTCTGTTTCTGAAACACGTCCACTTGTAAATTCCATCTCTCGCTGAATGGACCTGTCACTCTTCATGGACACACAGCTGGGTCCTACGTCATGTCCAGGTTCAGGTCCAGATCCAGGTTCCGCTTCATGTCCTGGGTCAGGTCCGGGATCCGCTTCATGTCCACATCCAGGTTTCACTTTATGTCCAGGTTGAAGGACTGATCCAGGTCCAGGCCCTGGTCTTGGTCTGTGAGTAGTGGTATAACAGTGGTTTTAATGCTGAGTTCCCACAACATTAGTGGATAGTTGGAGATGGTCATCTTACCTGGGGGGGTTCCTCTGTCCTCTGTCCTCATGATGATCCATTCTGTTTGTACTTTTGCCTTCAGAACTTCATCTATTAAAAAGTGAAGCTAATTTAAAAGCCAATCTGTAAATATTCTACATTAATACTGAATCTACAAAAACATTTACAGCACAAGATTTTTAAAGAAGGCAGGAAATGCATGTTCACACAAATATTACCCCTCTACACACTAAATATACCCTCCACATTAGCAGTCTATTTCAACTGCAAGAACTTCCCAGCTCTCCCTCTGACACACCAGGGTATGGCCTTGTTTTCCACTTGACCACCACAGCTTGCACTTACATGTTCAAGGGGTGAAGATACTGATGATACGGGAACCTAGAATCTCTAAATTAACAGTATTTGAACATACTAATACTACTGATATTAATTTTTAACAGATAATGTTAACCCTTTAACCCCTGAAGTGTCTGTGGTGAGCGTTCTGAATGTATGATTTATCTTAAATATCAATAAAAATTCAATTTGCTCAATAGGAAAAATTTCAAAATGTACTAATAGAATAGACCTTGTACTTTTCATAGACACCTGAGCATGCTCAGTTCACCCTTGACTGCCCGTGTAATGGAGGGCAAAAAAATACAGGAGTGAGTGAGACCCACTCATTATAAAATGTTTTTGTTGTTTTTTGGGGGTTTTTTACATCATTTTCCATTTCATTTTTTAGTTTTTACTGTGTTTTTACTGAGTTTTGATCGTGCAACTGTTTTTTGGAATTCAACCAGGTGTCAAAAATCAGTTGGACTGATTTAGAAAAAAACAGGCCAAAACAGAAACTACTGGGCCCAAATTGTTCAGTGTGTTCAAGTGCAGAGTTTATGTTGAACATCCTAAATCTCTTACTGATTTACATTCTGAGTGCTTTATGTAGTAAAAACCTTTCAAGCTTATATTCCTCTCTTTGTCTTTTTCTGTTATTCCACCCTGTTTTGACTCTAAAACACACAGTAAAGCAAAACCACTGAAGAAAAAGAACACAAAAACATACAAGAATTCACAGCAGCACATTTAATTGAAATAATGTCTCAGGGGTTAAAGGGTTAAGGGTCATTGCACAGGAACACACTATTCACATTGCGGAACAATAGCAAACTCATAAGTGAATACATCCAGTATTAATGTAACAAAAATATTAAACAATGTATGACCGCTAAGAGTCAGTAAATTAATGGCTCAATGTGCAGTTTGGAAATACCAATAAAATACTCAGTTCACAGTTTTGTCAAGTAAAATACCTAATACTGTCTACTGACTTCATTTAAGACAGCATACTTCTTAATAGTCAAAGTAGAGGAGAAGGTTACAAAACATAATAAATAAAACAGTCCTTTTATTTTATGTTTTAAATATTTTGCCTCAGGTGTTACATAAGGAATAATGGCACAAAACATGTCAACTACTTTAAGCACCACAAATGTGAACAATCTACCATCACCTACTGCAAACCAGCCTAAATCTAACCCTTAAGGATAACCGTACCCCAACACTAACCATATCACTATTAATGATCAGTTCACAGCTGCATAACCGTCACCCTGAATGGAGCCGTTTATGTACATTCCTTTACAATGAAGTTTTAGAAATTATACATGATAAAGTTTAGAGTTTCAATTTCAAATGCGACTCTTCCTATCCCTAAAATGTTTTTTTTACAATTATGTAACAAAACAGAGGTTCCTGAATGCAGGATGGTGGATAATCTTTTACAGAAAGATATGAGACTCAACAGGAAACTGACATCAACAGGAAACCACTGCCCTTTCACATTCTACCAGGCTGTTTTATTGTGTGTGACAACAGCTTCAACTGTTGCCTATTGAATATGCAGATATTTCCACTTTAAGACCTAATCTTACTTTAAAATGTCTGACGGTTAGGGGTTAAGGTTAGTGATAACACCGCATATTTGGAGGCTCCTGTCATATTTACTCATAAAGTTGCTAAAGCAGCCACAAAGCACCATGATCTCTACTGTTTCTATTTCAATTAAAGAATGTAAAAAATAAAATCAGAGCCGCTGAAACAGGTCAAGCTTTACCTTTTTACAGAGACGGAGCCACAGGGAGCTGTGTTCAGTGTATGAAGAAAGCAAAAGTGAAAATGAAGTCAGTGGGGGAAGGGCTGTGAAGATTCCACAGCCCTGAAAGGCACGCTGTTTCTGTTGCTCACTACTAATTAATACATTTACTGTTAATATTACTACTGTTAAGCAGGGTTCGAATTATAGTTTTCCTCTAAGGGGGTCTCTATCTCCAAAAGTTGCGCAAGTAGCCTAAATATAATTATACCGACAACATGCGACATCCTGGAGCGACGGCCACAGACGCACAGGTGTCAGTGGAATCACGCATTCATAAAGCAAAGTATTTAGAGCATTTAGGGTCTACGATTTGACAGATAGGGTTAATAATGAAAGAACTGCATTAACCTTCCATGGACAGTAACATCTGCAGGTATTGAAGTGGCACAGACAGTGGACACCTACATTTATCCTAATGTGGTACACTCTCTTTTTAAACAAAAGCGGTGAGTCCCAAGCACCACAGAAAGATGGTAGTCTGTAGACCTGTAGTTAAGACATGAGGACAGGATCAACTGAGTTAAAATGGTCCAGTGTGTTCATTCAAGCACTTGCACATCATCTATGTCAAAAGGACTGTCAATCACATCTGCCCTGGAGTGATTTTGCGCTTTTCCGCACGGCGCAACTGGATAAAAAAATTTGCTTTATTTATGATCAAACATAATTTGACATCTGAGGGATCCACACAGATTTGGACTTTGTTGCTTTCATGGGAGCCATGTCCTCACTCTATGAGCTGAGCTCCCTCTGGCTCCAACGGAATTCAAACACTGCTGTTAAGTATAAATTATTAGAAATAAAAGTTGGTTACAATATGTAAATATATAATTTTTTTTTTATATTTTCAAGAATTATCTGCAAAAATTCAGTTACTTGTGCAATAAATCAAAATGCTTTCATTAATGGAGGCTTTTGATCATTCAGTCTTTGAGTGTAATCATGGGTGAATTAAATGTACCCATGACTTTTTATTTTTATTTAGGTCTAAGTTCAGGTTTTAATGTCAGTTTAGTATGGTTTAGTTTTGTTTATACAGTTTTTTTTTTTATTCTTATTTTTAGGAGCTGACCAGCATTTTTAGTCGGGATAGGGATCTTTAAGTTCAGGCTTGGTGGTGCTGTGCCTTCATCTTAGGGTAAACCTGTGACAGCCTGCCCTTCTCAGATGTAATTGCTCTGAACAGCGGAACGCTTTGACACAACTTTGTCTGAACTTCTCTCTAAATAGTCTGATCAGGTTCATACTGTCTACTTAGAGTATACAGATTCCTTGTTTCTTTTTTGTCAGACATGTGATACATCATGTGACCCTTCAGAGGAAGGCTACCTGTGTTGCCGAAATATGTAAAGGTAAAAATCAACTTTTTTCTCTGACAAAAAAGAAATAAGGAATCTATGGGAGCTGACCAGTTCAACTCCATGAAGGAATTATTACACATGTTGTCTGTTAAGGACTACAGCATCCTAGCCTGCCATTCAGGTCCCTCAGATGGAACAGGGGTAATAACAATGACCACATGGCTGAGAATCGCATATTTTAATTTTGGAGTCTGATGGACGGTGCTAGAGAGATGGGACCTTGATCTACCCCTCCTATTTCAGGGGCAGGTTTTCTAACTGTCACACCCTTGTGTCAGTTGCCACTGGAAGGCGCTGGTGACCATTGAAATAAAGGTTGGAAACATCCTGAAATAACTTGGATAAAGTTATTAAGTGATTTAGAATAGTTTTTAAATGGATTTGAGGACATGTCTGAAATGGCCAGTTTAGGATCACATAGTATAGCTTTACTGCTCAGCCACTGGAGGGCGCTGACAACCCCCTAAAATGGTTTGAAAAGACCTTACATAGCTCACAAATCACTAATTGATGCTTTTGGGATTATTTAACTGTTTTTAGTAAATTAAAAAATCTAACCTAAATTTCATTTGTTGGAGCACAGAGTATAGCATTGTATTCAACCACGGGGGGTGGGGCGCTGACCACCCCCTAAAATGGTTTGATAAGACCTTAAATACCTCATAAATTACTAATTGATGCTGTTGGGATTATTTAAAACTGTTTTTAGTAAAGCACATAACTTTACTACTCAGCCACTTGAGGGCGGCAATGACCCCCTAAAAATGTTTTATGTGTTTTTATTATTGAATCTATGGAGGTTTTACATTTAAGACTGACAGTAGCGGACAATTCTGTCAAAACCCTCAGCTTTTAGGAGACTTTTCAGCCAATGCTGAGGTCTGTAAAGGTTAAGTAGTGGTCATACACACCTGCTATCTAAGACTCAATACACAATTCACTTTGTCCACACATCTGCATGACAGAATAAATGAGCGAGATGAACAACATACCAACATTGAGTGAACATGGTATGTTTAATATGGGATGTAAAAAACACAAGAATTAAGGCAAACAAAATATTTACTAGACCTTTGACATTTGCATATCCAAGCATGTATTTAATACTTGAAATACAATTAAAATAACTACTTGAGTTGCTGAATATTAATGGTATTAAAAATCAAAAATCAAGCACCACAATCCTAATGACATTTCTATTAACACTGGCCCTTACTGCCCCTAGTGGTCAAAATACATGATGATTCTCATGCATGTTCATATTTTGTTGTGTGTCTGCTTTTTTTTTTTTTATTGCTCTTTCAAAGAACATGTCAAAGACATAGAGAAGCCTGGCTGTTACAATAGAAACCCAGACATTTGGTGGAAAGATGACAAAGAAAATAGCAGAATGAAAGCAATGTAACAGATGTGAGAACTCAAGTAATGTGATGAAATGTAAACGATGATACTCGATCAAAACACCATAAAAGACGCAATAAGACGAACAACATAAAAGGTGATAAAATGGCAGTGATGTAATCGAGAAGATGACAGTATTAAAAGGATGAAAAACAACAAAACATGAAATGAAGTTCATGAAAACGGAGCCTGGACCACAGAGGAAAAGGGGGACACCTTTCCTCCACAGTCCAGTCTCTTTGTAGTCTGATTTGCACATTAGCGTCAGGTCATGTGTATTTTTCCTGTGTATTGTATTTTATTGGAAGAGTTTAATGGTCTTGACAGTCAGCTTTGATCAAAGTACCTGGTAGAAATGTCCTTCAGAGGCTGCACTTTTAACTTTTATACTTGAAGGACATTTCAGAACATGCACTTTTTCATCTCTCCTTATGTAAACTTTATGTAAGGTTCACTTTATTTTCTTCATACAAAAACATTCACCCATCCTAGTACAAACACAAGGGGGGTAACTGGAGACCTGCCCCCCCCGGCCATCATGGGGGAGAACCTTCAGACTCCACCCAGTAAAGCCCCAGGCCAACAGACCAATGAACACCAAAGCTTTTTAGTGTGAAGTACCAGTGTTTACCACTGAGCTGCCCACCTCTTACATACACTATGTACTTCGACATCAACTTTTATACACAACTATCTCCTTCTACGTCTGAGAAAAGAATGTGTGGACATTTACCATCTCTGTGTGGTCTATAATAAGCATCAAGACAAAAATGATGCAAAAGATTTAACTCAGCAAATAATTCAAATCCTCCCACTGGATAATTACTGCACAGATTAATATGTTTTAGTTCTTTAACCCTTTAACTGATGCAGTATCTTCTCTTTTTTTAAACACCCATCAGTTTGATAGAGAGCATAAAGTTTAGACTGTGTTTAATGGATAAAGGTCATGTGACCTGATGTGTCCAGAATAATCCTGTTTCAGGGTGATGAAGTGATTACCCATCATGCCTAGTGTCTGCAGTCCAAGCCTGTGGGTTCAGTGTTGAGATCTGGGGTCTGTCTGCCATGGTGAATGTTTGCTGTAGGTGGTCCAATGAAATATTATTGTGGGACATATTTAGCCAGACTGTGTAACTCGACAGATATGGTGTAATAGATGTAACAAGAAAAAACAATGAAACACAAAAATGGAATTGTATTCCTAAAAGATGCATCAAAACACAATGATTTAATAGACGTGACTAAGGTGACTTAAATGACACAAGAAGTATAAAGGATGTAAAAGACATTAAAAATTATAACAAACTTTCATAGACAGTGTTTTCACTGTGGAAAAGTCACTATAAATCTCTGCCGTACCGTGGTTTCACATAGTTGGTTTCCGAGGAGACACCACATTTCTCTTTAAGGTCTGGAGCTGATGAGGTTTGGGACCCACCAGAGGGAAGCCCTGATATGGCCCTGCACGTGCAGCTGACGTATCATACAGATGAATGAATGACTGCGGTGTTGCGTTCAGGTGCCTGGTGCGCATGCATCACCGTCAGCGCGGAGAGGACGCGCTCAGCAGACTGTCAGATGCGGTTGGTCCGAGCTGGTTTAACATGTCATCCATGAGCCACCGGCCCCGAGCGCTGATCCCCGTCCTCCTCAGCCTCCTGCTGCTGCCAGGTCCGGCACGCGACGCTGGCGTGTCCGTGGTGACGGCGGAGTACTCCTCCAAAACGGACCTGGACTACGAGTTCGGGGACTACCGGGGGAAGTGGTGCATCGACGACCACGGGTTTGTTTACGGCATCGGAGAAGTTTATTACCCAAGTCCGACAGCGTGCCCTTGCACGTGCACCGTGGACGGCCCCGTGTGCGTGCGACCCAAGTGTCCCCGGATCCACCCCCGGTGCACGCGGATCGGGTATAAGGCGTGCTGTCCCGTGTGTGAGGCCATGGCCCGGATCTGCGTCTACGGGGGCAAAACGTACCGACTTCTGGAGGAGTTCAGGGTGAGACTGAGCCCATCACACCCCTCCGCCTCCACCCTCTCACCCACAATCCACCGCTTCATTCACAAATTCAGCTCCGCTCACCTCATCAATGAGGTGGTGCGCGCGCCAGGGTTTACGCACATTTACGCACATCTCATCTAGAAAAACAGATAACGTGAGCTACATATTGTATTCGGTAAACTGGCCCGTGTTGTCTTCACGTTTTATGTTTTAAACGCATTTTCATTGTCAGTATTTGTCGTGAATTACAGAATACCGGTTTTTAAAACGAAATATATTCATAAAAGACGGTTTTATTTAAGTATTTGATCTCGTCTTTATCACTTAAAAACCTTAAATACATGATTTATACTGCATTTTATGAAACTTTCCCTTTTTTATTCAATTTCATCACGTCCTCACTACATGGTAATAATGTCCACAACAACTTCAATGATTAAAAAAGACAAAAACACAAACAAAACTTATTTTCTTTTATATTGAACATTAATCTGAGCGACATTATATGGACAAAAATATCAGGACACATCACATTTAGAGCTTCCAGGACTCTCCATTCTTGTTGATAATAAATAGGCTATGTTCATTGTTGTCAATAATTATCTATCTAATTATAATTATCTATAACTGTGTTTTAACTTTCGAGACTGATTTTCCCTCCTGATTGAGTGGTCTAAAAGGATTATTATGGTCAGAACCTGGCAAATATTTCACAAACCGAAAGGCAGAACATTCACAACCATTGTAATGATTAAAAAAATAAATAGCCTAAATAATGTTGAGCCAAATAAAGTACAGAAAGAAAACTCAGCAGCATTTTGTAGGGATAAGTGACAATGTAAACAAAATGTAGCCCGGTGACAAAATGGAAATGTTTATTGCAACAATATTCATTGCAGTATAAAATTATTATGACATCTGTCGTTCTAGTTTTGTTGTCCAGCCCCGCCCCCTCGACCATCACCATGGGAACTAATATAAAAAATATGAGCAGAGATCAATAGTTTTTGAACTGTGACACTATTTACACATATGATGTTTGTCAATTTAAAAGATAATTAAACAAATCAATAAGTTTGTGGCAAAAGTAGAACACATCTTCTTTCACATCTGTAACACACTTTTTCCTCAACTCTACACACACTCTCACTCTCTAAAACAAACTTCTCACTGTGATGCACCTGAGCTGTAAAATGGTGAACACAGCAGGCAAACGTTAAACACAAATACAGCACAGTTATCAACAAGTACACACAACCCCTCAAAACTCAACACACTTTTTTCGAACCTATTGCACACGTTATAAACCAGTTCAGAGTGCAGCGGACTCCAACAATGGATGGAAACAACCTGAGGCAGAGGGTTCTGTCTATGATGTGGTTTGGGACAATGTCAGGAGAGGTTCAATATCAGGCAGAGTTTCATAACGTTTACCTTCCACCATGCAGCCCTTTCCTGAACCCAGTAGGAGAATGTTTCTGTGTAATGGCAGTGGAAGGTTGATGACTGAGCCCATATACCAGGGAACATCTGTTGGAACCAGTGGAGATGGTCTGTGGTGACGTTAGTGTGGAGTGTTGTTAAGGCTGGATCTGACACACCAGAGGGGTTTCACCCATTACCTGTAAAGGGACAATGTAGGCTGTATGTGGATGAAGTCCTCAAAGACATGATGCTGAGGCAGAATGAATCTGTCATCAGTTTGATTCGAAGATATACAAGATCTTTGAGTGTTTTACAGTCATGTGCTTTTCTTTTACAGTTGTGGTCTTTTAAGAAATGCTAAATGTATTTACAATATGTAATAAACATGTTGTGCATGTGCTGGATGCAGTGTTTTCCATGTTGCTGTGTAGTGTGTGATGTCTGCTCTGTAGTGTCTACATGCTGCCTGGTTGTGTGTGTGAGCTGTGTCTGCTTTTGAGAACAGCTAAAGCAGTTTTGAGCCAATTGTTTGCTCTTGCAAGAGGAGTGACAGATTTTGTGTGTAGTTTGAATTCTGGGTTTTGTGTTGCAGCTTTAGAAAAATGTGCCTTAGTGATTGTGAAAAACTGTAAATCATTAAAGGCCCATAGGTGTGAATGTGAGAGTATTGTTTGTCTGTGTGTCAGCCCTGTGATGAACTGACGACTCGTCCAGGGTGTACCCCCCCTTCACCCCTAAGTACCTGGGATAGGCTTTAGCGACCCCCGCAACCCTAGTGAGGATGAAGCAGGTTCAGAAGATGAATGAATGAATGAATGAGGGTTATCGCCCCCTACAGTTGGTCAGTTGAATACCTCATTACATCTCCAGTGTGTTTTTCTTTTTTTCTTTGGAGTTAAGAACTAAACCTCAAATGAAAATCATTGGCCTCATAGCATAATTGCCTAAGTCTTTTTTTTTTCAGATTATAGCCAATGATGAAAAATGAATCAGCAATGTTAGGAGAGTAAAGTTACGCAGATACGATAATTTAGCCAAAAGTATGGCTTAGGCAATTATGCTAGGAAGCTAATGAAATTATGGAAATTCAATTATATTCACTAAATCTCAACTCTGATGATTAAACCTTGTTGTTACCGCTGTGTGGAGGACATGATTAAGCTTTACTCAAAAACCAACCAGTTGTAGTTTTGTAATTTTCAGATGTATGTTCGGTGTCAGATGCTTGCTATCACCTTTATTGGGGCCTGATTTACTAAAGGTTTGGGCGTGTAAAAATGTGCGCAAACTTGACTGCTGTTGTGGAATTTTGTCTGTTGGAGGCGAATAAGATGATGTCCCAAACGGTCAATGCCTTTCAGTGTATTTATCTGAAGCTTCAAAGGTACACGTCACACAGAGTGTAGAGCAGTCTGCAGGAGGAGTACGAAGAAGGGGAATTTGCTTGTCCCTCTTATACAGAAAGGAGGTGTAACTCCCCTTTTTCCCTCTTACTGTGCTGCTTTGATGTTCAGAGTACCAGAGAATTTACATGTGACAGATTGGCATATGTGGGGGTCAGGAAAAGATAACCCCAGGTGAGAAGATCCCATGTCCTGTTGACCTACCACAGGGTCTAATTTAAACAACAGCACAGCAACTGTTCAAACAGTACTGTAAAATTGCCATTACACTGCGCATGCAAAAACACGTTGAAGCTTATCTACTAACAGGACACACCAAGGGTTGCGTCTGTGAAATGGGAAAAGTAGCTTGCGCAACAAATTTAGCATGTTTGCCTTATATGCAAAATGAATATACAGTATGGGCCTTTCTGACGGTGTGCGCAAAACTATTGGGAGGAGTAGATGCAAATATTTATTTATTGTCCATAATGTGATTTACCAAACCTGAAACTGATTGCGGTGGCTGATTCTGCATCTGTATTTAGCACGTCTGAAAGGCAGGTTTTAACTGGCACAGCTTCACGCAAAACTGGCTGCAGTTGTGGTGAGGAGGCAGCATAGGCACAACCAAAGGCAACACAGAGAACTAATCTTTTCTGCTTGCGTCAACATTTTTGGAATGACAGAGGAAAAAATCATTGAGATGTATGGCCTACCCAGCAATGCCATTTTAGAACTTGTAGATGAACTAGGGGATAATTTGGACCAGTCACAAGGAGGAGTCATCCAATACCTTCTATGACTAAACTCCTCCAATGTTACATTTCCTCGTGTCTGGATCATTCCACCGCACTGTTGTCCAGAGCCTGACTGATATGGGATTTTTGGGGCCGATGTCGATACCAATATTGGGGGCAAAAAACCCCAGATATCCAATATATCAGCCGATATCTGATATAATGGCCAATAACCGATATACCAGCCGATATATGAAATAAGAATATTGATATACACAGGATATATACGTACATGAACACAAATTCTTATAATACCCAAAATATGATTCAAGACTAAGAACCAGAACACTACTAAATTAAAATAATTAGCATAGAATTTAATACTATAGTTGACCATTTTAAAATAAAAACAAGTGGCTGCATTCAGCTGACAGTGATCATACATAGACTAAAGTGAGGTGTTTTTAAACTAATACAGTATGTGGTTTTAAAAGGCTCATTCACAAAAACATCTGATCAATTAGTCATATGTACTAGTTATTGAAAAGTTCCTATGCAGCCACTGGGTATTTGCAAACAGCTCAAAAGTAACCCGGCTCCGCACAGCCCCGTTTGAGTGTGAGGGGGAGAAGCCAGGCACTCGGGGAGAGTGCAGGACAGAGCACAGCAACACAACCTCCGCACAGCAAAAAAGTTAATACATCAGCTACATATTGACCGATGTTGATTAATCGGTAATACGCTATAATCAGCCAATTATATTGTCGAGCCGATCAATCGGTCGGGCTCTACTGTTGTCATTAGTGCTGGCGTATCCCAGAGCAGTTTTTCCAGAGTACTGTCTCCATGACAACAACTAGTAGCACATGCAGAATCCTCATTTAAATAGGGCGGTCTCCTCTTTTTTGAGTGGGCAGTGTTAGTTGATCACCTGTGACATGCAAATCAATAGCAAGCGCATTTTTTAGCGTGACCAAGCAAATTTGCGCCCGTTATTTGCGGTCTTGGTAAATCAAGCCCTTAGTGTCTGTAAACTTAGTGATGTTGTGTTTCTGGCTTATCGAGGTTTGTGTGTTTCAGCTGTCGAGGTGTGAGCGGTGTCGATGCGAGGCCAACAGGGAGGTGTACTGCACCATTTCGGACTGCCCCGCCCCCCACTGTGTCAACCCCACCTACGAACCCAACCACTGCTGCCCCATCTGTAAGGCCGGTAAGAGTCGCTCACGTTGAAGGGTATACTGCCACCAGCTATCTTTTTCTTACTCTTTCAAATTATTCAGATAAACTTGTGAATCTATTTTTACACGTAGCAAGAAATGTGGCTTCAGTCGCTCAATCCTGATAGAGGAAATAATCACATCACACAAATCCAGGTTTAATGACAACACACATATTTGAGTATTGACTTGACCACTTGTGGATCTTAAAATGGAAATTTGTAATATTTTTGCTTTTAAACATTCATCAGATTCTACAGTCATTCACAGTTCATACCTTTGTAGAAGCATAGTGACTAGCTGTGGTGATTGGTCTGCCCTCAGTCAAAATTTAAGGTTTCATGTAGGCATAGGTTCATCACATTGGACTAGTGAAGATGGGCCTGTGGACACATCCACATAGTGGGAGCTGGGTTCTGTCTACATGGAGTAAAGAAACACGGAGAACAAGGAATCTAACCATTAAGGTGTGTTTATGTTTACAGGCTTGTTTTGATCTGGTCCAATATGGCAGTGACATATATGTATGCCAATGTAGACTCTATGCAGGCTTTCATTTAGATTAGATTAGATTAATTTCTTAGAAGTTTTGAAACTCTAATTTGGGAAATATGCAAATGTGGATCTTCTTTTACACACTTAGACATTTGATAAGTCACAACTACTTCTAAAACTGTCATGCAACAGAGCATCTTTTTCTGCATCTGTTGTTTTTACAGTAAAATCTGCATCGTTTTAAAACTCTCAAAAAATAATGAAAATATGAGACTGACGTTTTGTGTGGCGTTTACTGGGACTCAGAACATTATTTTCTGAAAGGATGAAGTAAATCGGTGATTATCGGTCAGGAGGCCTCTGCTGATTTCACATGGAATGAACCTTTAACTAGTAGTCGCTGGACATTTACGTAATTCAAACACTGTTTTGTGGTAGTTTAATTTTTGCTGACTATTTATGTTTTCCCACCTTAACTCAGAATGTTGGACTTATTATTCCCCTCTATTTAACTTATTTACATGGAGAACATTTAACAGGGCTAAAAAAATAGGATGCGATGTCGACTTTTGTAAAGCGGTTGAAAACAGCTAAGATTCGAGCTCATAGTGTGTCAAGTCATGAAGCTGAGCACATCAGATTTACCAGTCTCAGTGTGTTTGATGTATGATTAGTGAACTGCCATTGTGATGGTGTGTGACACTCGGAGAACCATTACTGGTTATGTCACTTCATACACTCTGCAGCTTAGAGAGCCATCCCTGTTATGTCATAAATGCTTTCAATGCCTCTGGCATTAAAGTCTTTTTCTCACATGGGTTTTGTGTGTGTTAGACAGGAATAGTGGCAGGGATAATAATAACTCTTGTATTGTATTTAGCCTTTTTATCACTGTACTGGAGAGAATCTACACAAAGCATTAAAGGCTTATTAAATAGACCGTAAAAGAAGTTGATGTATGTTATCAGTGCTCGCTGCTTCATGGTAGTTGTAGTTAAGTTGTAGTTCTATTTTTACTGTGCTGGACAGACAGTTGGACAGATGGTTTGGTTCGATGCACAACACTGTTGCGTCATTGTTTTTTTTTTTTCCTGCCTGATGCCAGAATTCCTCACGTCAGCTGTGTTTTATCAAACCCGGCCGGATCTGGCATTGGATGAACTGTTCTTCCTGTCCTCCTGCCGGCCGGTGCTGGTAATTGTCTCACAGTCAGCTTCCAAATTAAGGGCCCCCATCTGCCAAACAGGGATGTAGATGATATTAAAGACAGGCTGTCTAGATTTCATGTTCATTCCAAACAGCATATAACTGGAGATAATAATTACACACAAGTTTTTGGGAAAGCCAAATTTTAAGGCAGTGTAGGGTGAGTGTAGGTTTTTCATCTACCAAGAATGACATTAAAGATGTAAAACACTGAACTGAGGGCATCCCTTTCAAACTACGTACAATCATTTCACTGTTAGTTGAAATAAAAATGTTGATCTGAGTGGTCACTTTATTCCTTCATTTCATTGGTTGCTGCCTAACTTTATAACTCCTGTCCCTGTAGGAAACAGGGCCCCTTTGGTGCTTGGCAGACTTAGCATTATTAAATGCTAACATTGAGCCTGTTTACATGACTATGAAAATCTGATAACTGGGAGTAGATCAGATAATTGTAATAATCAGATCTGATGCGTTTACATGCACTTAGGAAATACGATAATTGAAAACTCTGGTTTAGACCATTGGTTTAGCTCCAATCCATTATTGATTTCGTTCACAGTATATACTGTACATATGTGTGATGGAAGACTCAAACGTCCTGTTATTGAGCTTGTTTACATGCACACTAGTAGTCCGATCATCATCTGATTTCTAGAGTTATGACATTATCAGAGTACTTACTGTATGTACATAGTGATGGTAGACTCAAACTTCCTGTTATTGTCTTCTGCTCACATTTGACTACATTACTTCCATTTTCTACAATTTAATTGTTTTTACACATGTGCAGATGAAAAAGAACTAAATAAATCAGATTAACCTGTATACATGCATGAAGACATGGGAGTATCGGGGAGAAATCTAGGTGTGTTAATCTGATTTCTGATAATCAGATTACTGATGTTATCTGATAAAACAGATCATATTATGCTGTTTACATGGTTACTGGAATAATGGACTGGAGCGTTTAAAGCAGAGTTTACGATTATCACATTTCTTAAGTGCACATAAACGCATCAGATCTGATTATTACAATGATCTGATTACTCCCAGTTATCGGAGTTTTATGGTCAGGCAAACAGGCTCATTGTCTTCCGCTCACATTTGACGATTTCACTTCTGTTTTCCATGATTTTAATTGTTTTTACGTATGCGTGGACGTAAAAGAATGAAATAAAACAGATGAAGCTGTACACATGAAGGAATACATCCAAGTATTAAGGAAAAAACAGCTGTGTTAATCTGATTTTTCACAATCAGATTATGCTGTTTACATGATCCGTCAAATAATCTGATAACTCCAGAAATCGATAATGATCGTAGAGTTAGTGTGCATGTAAACAGGCTCACTGTGTTGTGGATTTGTCTTCGTGTTCATCTACTTCCAGCAACAGGAGGGAGGAGCCACAGCTAAACTTGTCCTCCAGCTGGTATTCTGTCCCCGTCACCACGTTTCCAAAGCTATTAAAAACACAGTGATTAATGCACATATGCACATTTCTAAAGGTAAGAAAGGCAGAAAACTTAAGCTCAATATATCTATGAACCTTTTCCTGTTTGCAGATGCAGATGGAGGACAGAGTGTTAGACAGCAGCACATCCTGACCTGTCCTGACCTTAGAACTATGAGACGGATAAAGCCACAGCTTGAAGTAGAATTGGTCAAAATGATGTTTACATGTGCAAACACAAAGGCATATGTCGAAAAACACCACAATATCCAGGATAGTGTTGTGCTCCAGAATTGTTATAACGCCTGAACTTTTCATTGCAATAGTATCGAGTGTTACCCTTGAAATGAAGGTACAAACCCCACCTAACTGACACCAACCCCACATACGCCTACAAGTATGCAACAATCTGCCTATCTTAACCTCTAGAGACCCAGCAATGCTCTTTTGTCGTCTTTAGGGGACAAGAATGTCATGGCTTTACTCCTCTGGGTCTCAGGACGTTAATACAAATTGATGTTCCCTTTAGTTCATTAAATATATAGTGGTTGGTTCATTTTCACCTTTGTCATTTTTACACTTAAATTTTAGAGTAAACAAAATGTATGTGTTGCTGCTAGATGTTTTTAAAGCAACATCATCTAAATTAAGTAAAGCTAAAATGTCTCCAACCCTCAGTTTATTTAGATAGCGCAATTTATTTAGATACTGCAGAATTTCCTTGAAATGTTCAAAAAAAGAGAGAAGAGAGTAATAGAATGGATCCACTCTAAAAAGGGTGCTTCTGGATGCTGTTTAAATCTCCTTTAGATGTCTCAAAATCAAATCAAATTTTATTTATATATAGCGCCAAATCATAACAGAAGTTATCTCATGACACTTTACATATAGAGCTGGTCTAAACCAGACTCTCAAGCCAATTTACAGAAACCAACAGAATCCTCCAGGAGCAAACAGTGGAAGGAAAAACTTCCTTTGTCTGCTCTGCTATGTCTGCTGTGGTGGTGGTCATCTGCTTTTGTGGAGTCTGTCTACTAGAAATCACACCCTCTTTCCATCTGAACAGTTATTTTTTGTATATTTATTTTAAATGTGTGGCTACTTAGTGGAAGTTAAAAACATAATGTCTTGAAGTCTTCAGTCTGAAGAAGCCATTTATTTCTGTTTCTTTTTTTGTGTACATTAAATATATATTTATGCTGATATAGTTATTTGTCTGCATATGTATGCCAGCCCTCCACTTGACACCCCCACGACTAAGGGGTTCAGAAGATGGATGGATGGATGGATGGATGGATGGATGGATGGATGGATGGATGGATGGATGGATGGATGGATATTTCCTGTATTTTCTTGTAATAAAGAGACTGGTAAATAAATATGATTGCTCTTTACAATCCCACAAAAACAAGCAGGTTAAAGGTGGCATCATCATTCTGAAGGGCAGGTATAAGTGCTGCTCTTTTTTCATGTAGGAGATACAGTAAAACATGATTTCCAGTATTTGTTGTTGGTGTCCCTTCAGGTCCAAACTGCTTTGCTGGAAACAGGATAATCCCAGCAGGAGAGCGTGTAAACATCGATGACCGGACAGTATGCTACTGCACATACCGGGATGGAACGTGGCACACCCACCCCATGGCCACCTGCGAACCGCAGCCCAAGCCCAGCCCACCACCCGGCAGCCGTCCTGAGCCCTCCCAGGACGAGGATGCCAGCGGCAGAGGGGGAAGGGGGTACTTTCCTAGACTAGATGTGATTCCATGAGGTGAAGGGTTTCTGAGAGGTCTCAAAGGTCCAAATACACTTAGTTTTCAGTCAGTTTTCAGTGATACAGAATTTGGCTGCTAGCTTGAAGCTCCAACTGCTAGTTTAGTTCAAAATCTTAAAAAAAAACAAAAAAAAAAACAATACAGGCTTTATTTTTATATTTTTAGTTGAATATTGACTACTTTTGCAAAAAAAAAAAATACTGATAACATTTTTTGACAGTGACTGTTAGATTACTTTAGGCCATGTCCTAAAGTAACTGAATTTAATGACTCAAATTACATCTCTTCAGTTTTTCATTTGGGTTGGAAAAAACATTTAAGATAAGAATATTCCTTTATTTGTCCCAAAAGGGGAAATTCCAGAAAATTAACTGGATTTTTAATTTTAATCATTTTACATATTTTTTAGAAAGTTCTTAAAATAAATTATTGAAAGACTAGTCAAAGGTGAAATATGTGACATTTTTGTGTTATGTGACATTTGAGCCAGAAGTCAGGCTACTGTTAGCATTAGCAGGCTCCATATTTACAGCTAGCTTGTGTTGCACACAGACAGTACAAAAGAAATTGAGGTAAGAACTGTGGTGTTGTCCATTTGTTTTAGATTGATGCCATTTTGTAGCTTCAAATTTTCACTTTGGCTGTTGTCAGTGTTGGTTTTTGGACGCAGCCGGGCCGCTGTGGAAGCCCAGGGGCTAATAATGACGGGACCGTGGTAACCGTGAAACATTTGCAAAACAGTTTTAATTGATGGTCTTGATAGCATAACATACTAACCATAGTACAGCTGTCTGTAAGGAAGAAATATGAAAATATAAAACTATAATCTCAAAATGAGCTGTCAGATACATGTCAATCAAACCTACCATCATCAGCAGCATAGACTGAATATTCAGTGGACAGAGGAACTAGGATGTTACCGACTGGTTTCTGAACTGACATTGTGAAGCCAATACTTTGCAATTTGTCAGTCACCGTGTTGGCTTTTTGGAGCTAAAGGAGTGTAACTACAGGAGCCCAAAGGGTCAAAGGTGAGCTAATGCTAAACGCTAAAAGCTTTCTCACTCAGTAAACTTCATAGAGCATTACATAACAAAGTTATGTAATGCTCTATGATTTCTATGAAATGACACAAAACAATTACTCAGCAAATTAGAGGTGAGACAAAATGTAGCTTAAAATTCTCCTTTAAACCCCCAGTGAACAAGGGATAAATTACCTTCTGACTCTAAAGTTTTCTTCCTCCATACAACTTCTATTGAAAAATCATTTACACCCACAGTCTTATTAGTGGAACCTATTAACCATAACTAAAGTGGAGCTGTCTGTCAGGAAAAATGCATTTTATTAACTAAACCTGAAACCTGAAAGTCTGGCTCAGCAGGTGACAACCTGTCATGCAAACCTGTCAATCAAAGTCCAGTACATTACACATAAAGGTTCTCAAAGTTACCTGAGATCTGAGCAATGGAGGAAAAACATAAGGACGGACCAGATCACTTATTAGAAGATCTGAATAAAACTGATGAGGCCAATCAATCCAACTTAAAGATACTCTGCATTGTACATCAAGACCCTTAAATGAACACCTGAACCTTATTAATGGTAATATTAATTAATTAAAGCTTATCAAAGTCATTTAAGGTCTACCAGTTCACTTACTATAGGGTCCAAATACAGTAAATGAGATTAGAGATCCTTGATGCCATTAGCTAACTCTACATCTAAGCTAACAATGTCTAGCGTTACACAGCTGCCTCTGCGATGAGCAATAGAACATGTGTTTATGTTTGTATTTAATGTTAATATTCAAGATTTACAGGCACTCATATGCTGAAGTTATTTTTGTTGTAACAGAAATAAGGCCATAGTCCAGTATATTTTTAACAATAACCTAACAATAGGTTACTGTGGTACAATGTGGCCACTGTAGAGGAGCAGAACAGAGGCAAGCAAAAAACTCATACATAAATAACCAAGAAAGTCAAGGAAGGAGCTCATTTTTGTCAGTGCAGGTGTCAACACCTTCACAAATTCATATACATTTCTTTACAAATAAATATTTAACTTTTAGGTGCAATCACAGTATTTATAACATGTTAAGTATATCATGCATTGTTAGGATGGATGTTAAAATGCTGTAAACTAAACAGACTAACCCACATACGGTCCATCTACATACCAATGACTTGCCCTAAATATTCATTGAACTGTGTAGAAGGCTCTGTACACAGGACACTTGTTTTTGAGGTACCCGCTGGGGAAAGTGTTTCAGCGTATGTGCCATGTAAATGGTAACCAGGGAAACGTGAGTCAGGTGCAGGTGGTGATGGCCTGGTTCCTTTCCACGACCCTGCTGGTCTCCGTCTGTGAGGAGAGGGCAGCCAGGGATCTCCGTGTAGACCACAAACAGACTCAGAGTGACTGTGTAAGCAGAAAAACCGATGATGCACACAATACCTGGGGTGTGTTCTCGTTCACATCCACCCTGCAGTACAATAAACAGGTCACTTAATGTTGACATACTGTAGATATGTAGACCTCTGCAGATGGTGTGACCTCTTTTTTATCATACTGTAATGTGTTGTCTTGAAGTGATGGTCAAAATGGTAGTTGATACATGCTTCAACTTTTTCTAGCTCTGTAAATTCCTCCTGCAGTCTGTACAGTTTATTGTGCTGTCCACTTAGCTCCAGTCGTTCATGGTGTGTATTGGTGACATGGAAAGTGTCCCACCCTCCCTAACTCAGGTTCAGATGTAAAGTCAGGTTTTGTGGTTTGTCTCACTGTCGTAACTGTTTTCCCTGACGACCACCGTCTGATTTTGTGAATACTATGCAGGTTCATTACTTATATTGTATCTGTATTGTCTAATAAAACTTCATTCCATTTCCTCTTCTCTATCATTCTTCGACACAGATGTACAGCAAATATCAGCTGTAGAAAACTGTCCAAAGAAAATGTGATCATTCCGTTCCATCTACTGTTATTATTATAGGTTGATTTGTATTCTGATGATGCAATGGGCACAAAGGTTTGATCAAATACTGTTTTAAATTTCATAAACGTCAACTTGTCTATGGACCAACTCTTATGTCACATTGGATTCCCAACTGAAGGAAACACAGAAACTCCAGCCCCAGGAATAACATTTCATTAGTAATATATTATTTTAGAACATCTTACTGTTGGATTATTCTGCAAACATCCTTTGGGATGTTCTACAGGCTGTAAATATACTTCTGCTAAATGCACATGATGAAGTTGAAGGTAAATTAGTCTGGAGGCTGTTTTCCTAAACCAAACCAGTTCAATGTGTCATGGAGAGAAAACATTAAAGTCAGTTTGAGTTTGTCCTGTTGAGTTCAGCAGAAAAACACACCAGGCTTCAGTTTAACATTATGGTTGATTTCAAATATTTTCCATTTCCATGGTTTCTGTTTTTCTTGGTACAAAATTAGAAATGCATTTTTCTACACATTTCTTTGTTACCCATGGCGCGTAAATTGAAACATTTGGCATTTGTAAGTGAAAATGAGATGTGTTGATTGTTTTAAAACCTGAACACCATGCAGAGCCCAATACAAAGAGTAATAAATAAAGCATCTGAAATAACTCAGTGACATGTTTTTGATTTACAACAGTTTTTATTGAAAACGAACATGAGTGCAGGTCCAGCTCAGGCTATGCTGCCGGCGTTGGAGGCGATCCTGGGCCAAAGGTCGGCACACTCTTTGGCCACTGGGCCTGTGATGGCTGAACCTGCAGATACAGACATTCAGCGTTACTTCAGCTCTATGCTACAAGCTCAAGGACCAACGTTTAACTGCACCAGATCAACAGAAAAGGGTCCAACGACCTGTTAAACAGCTGTTTATTAGATATTGTTATAGACTTTAGTTTCAACCTGAGTCAAATATAATTCTCAAAGTCTGGGAATGGGCTTTTGTACTTCTGCTGCTAAAATGTGGTGATCCACTGGGGGTAAACAATGATAGGCCGATTTCAAGGTTATGTGTCCTGGCAAAAATCTATGAAAAAATAGTGACCAACTGAGGGTGTGTTAGATACAAATGGCATTCTAAAACTTGTGCAGTCTTATCGTGACGTGTGCTGCTGACCTCTTGGCCAGGTCACCCTTGTAAAAGAGATCTCGATCTCAAAAGGGACTAAATCTGGCTAGATTAAATAAATAAATAAAAATTATAAGTGTGTTCAGTACATAAACTTGTCTCATCACTGATTGAGATCAGTCAGCCACAGTGAGTTGCTGCCGTCTCACCCACAGTGAAGAGTTCACTCTGCCCTTCTACGACAACTCACCGAGCCACTGAACAGACAAAGCAAGTGCTTTTGGAAGGGGAACACTTCTTTCTGTGTGTGCACTAGCTAAAATGGTGAAATTAAGTTTAGTGATGAAAATGTCCTACTGGTCATAATAAGAAACTCAATTCCATTTTATATTTATACAAAGCACCAGATTTCAGCAACGTACAAAACTCTAACTCCCACAACTGTAGTGACAAGGAATTACACCAACCTGAAACTAGTATAAACTTCAAGAGAATAACAGGTCAGATAAAGCCCATGGGCCAACTGATATAGCTGAGGTCCGTTATGGTGTTATTTTTGTGCCTTTATTCTGAGAGGGCACTGGGACACTGAGCGCAGAAAAACAAATTGAGCAAGCATGAAAATTATGTTTTGAGGAAAAATTAAACTCCAGCAAAAAAATACTTCAAGTTGAGCAAACAAGAATCTATTCTGTGTTCTACAAACGCCTTTGCATGTTTGATGAGATCAATATGCACATGCCACCTTTCATTCAGTTTCAGTCCAAGCTCTCTCAAACTCTTCCTCCGTGTGCAGGCAGCCTGATGGATACTCGCTCAGATCTCTCACATTCACTCTACTTGGCCTGCTTACTCTCTCAAACTGTGCACACCGTTACATTTGTGCCACAATAGTCAACCAATCAGAAAATTCTTTCTAATCGGTTGGTTCTATGTTTTTATATGAAAGAAACAAAAATAATTAAAAACAATTTAAAAACAGAATGTTCAAGATTAAGGGGAGATAAATTCTCATTGGCTGCTGCAGCTTCAATTACATTGCAGCATCCCAGAAGTGTTTGGAAACTTTTTACTGTCAGTACAAGATATAAGTTGAAGATTTAATGGTGACGTTAATCCAAACACCACCATGCCACAACATTTCTGTCGAAAATAAAGATATTTACAATAAAACACTTATGGAAGATGTGTTTTCATGCCATGTGTTACTTCCCCAATGACAGCAAAATTTTTTTAAACACATGTCTGGGATGCTGCAATCTCATTGGAGCTGCAGCAGCCAATGAGAATTTATCTCCCCCCAAATTTTCTGATTGGTTTACAATTCTGGTACAAATGTAATGATTTGCACAGTTTAAGCGAGCACGCAGGCAAAGTAGAGCAAGTGTGAGAGAAATCTTCCGAGCGAACGTGCAGCAGGCTGCCTGCATAAGGAAGAAGAGTTTGTCAGAGAGCTTGAAGTGAAACTGAAATAAAGGTGGCACGTGCATATTGATCTTAGCAAACATGCTAAAAAATTTGTACAGCATAGAATGGAGTCTTGTTTGTTCAACTTGAAGTGTTTTTTGCTCGAGTTTCATTTTCCCTCAAAATATCATTTGCATGCTTGCTCAACATATTTTTCTGCGCTCAAAATGTCCCACTGCACTCTCAGAATAAAGGCACAAAAATAACACCATAATGCACCATGTGTTTCCTTTAGTCCTGCTGTTAGAACTATGAAACTCTACAAAGACCTATAGCAACATCCACACAAACCCACCTTTCATTTCTCCTTTGTTGTTTACTATGACACCTGCGTTGTCTTCAAAGTAGAGGAACACGCCATCTTTTCGACGATACGACTTCCGCTGCCGTATCACCACCGCAGGATGCACTGCAAAGAATATGTAATTAACTCAAAGCTACAGAACTTATGTCTGCACAGGTAAAAACAGTTTACAGATTTACACAAGGATTAGGAGCCTGTGCTTCCTTTCCTCTCGATTAGCTTAGACCATGTAATCTAATGTCAACATCAGAACAGGAGTCTTGGAAAAATGACCAATATTTCAAATTCCATCTCAGCTGCCATTCCTAACATCCAATTAACACAATGTTTACACCATCCTACATGTAAGTTCATCTGTTACAGGTGTCTCCTGGGACTGTGAAATCTTATTCAACCAGAATAGTTTCAAAGAGATTGTGAAGAGGTTCCTTTTAAGACCAGAATTATTTTGCAATTGTATATGAAACATCATTATACTTACTGGTCAGTTTAGTCAATGTTACTGTAATTATTGTGGAATAGATTGAACTTTGACTCCAGCTGCGCCAAGATAAAAACTAAATGTTATTGATCAGTGACATGTACAGTTTTATAAGGTCAAACTACCACTAAAATACAAGTTTACCACAATGTTAATTAAAAATTTTTCCCAATATTTTATACATTACATCTCTGATCATTGACACTGAATTCCATGTTTCACTACACACAGAGGATCTTAAGTTTGCAGCCACATACAACTGCACAGACTGACAATGCAACTCTATTCAATGAGCAGCTCTAACATTGTCAGTGATCAAAACCACAATGTGACCAAGTGCAGTACTCACAGCAGCAACTTCCTTTTATAAGTTAAGAACAGGGGTACACAAATCCCACAGCCAAAAAATTCTATTTTCCACATGCAAGGTTGAACTCTAAGCCCCAGATGTAATACTGTATCCACTCACCCTTCTTCCTGAGCTCTGGCTTTCCTTTCTTGACTGTGGCCATGACCATGTCACCCACTCCTGCAGAAGGCAGACGGTTCAGACGACCCTTGATGCCTTTCACAGAGATGATGTACAGGTTCTTGGCACCTGAGGGAACAGAGGCAGAACACCAACATTAAACACAAGGACCACACAGGGGAAGAATCAACTGACAAGGTATCATCAGTGTCCAGTTTGTCTCATCACTGATTGAGATCAATCAGCCACAGTGGGTCGCTGCCATCGCACCCACAGTGAAGAGTTCATTATGCCCTTCTACGACAACTCACTGCGCCACTGAGCAGACAGAGCAAGTGCTTTTGGAAGGGGGGCTCACCAAAAAGACAAAATCAGAGTTTCTGTAAGCTTCAACTGGCCTAACTTAATACTATATAGACTATTATAAATGACACTGAAGACTGAGTCTTCACTGGGACTGGACTTTGTTGATGCTTCCCATGTACCAACATTATTGCATTAAAGCAGCCTTTATATTTTCCAACTCCCCAAGCAAGATGGGGGTTCTACCTAATGGGTCTCAGTTTACTTTGAGACATAGAATCCCTTGTAACACTGCAGCTGCATCAACTATCAATTTCATTCAATAATTAAGACATGAGACATTTTTCTGTTCAAGAATTTTGAGCATGTATCATTAACTGCAACCTACTGATATTATTAGAAATCTAATATGTAAACAGATAGATGCACCCAGTCTTTTTATGCAAGTACTTTATAGCATCAAAGCAAAATACAGCTGATTACAATAATTAAGTTTAAAGATTCATGTTTATGTTATTTTTGCACAACTAGTCCAAGTCCAAGCACAAGTCCATCAATTACAAGAAACCATGTCCACAGTCAGTGTAGATGTCAATACGCACAAATCTTTAGTTGTACAAGTTTTCACTTCACACCAGCGTGCACCATACACTTACCTGTATTGTCAGCACAGTTGATGACTGCTCCCACTGGGAGACCCAGGGAGATGCGGAACTTGGCTCCGGAAGAACCTCCACGTCCTGTAATAAGTCAGATTGCATAAGGATTATACCTGTCCTCCAGTTAAAACAAATCAGACTATGAATTGATTTCTAATTCTGATCATTTTAACCATAGCCAATTAACTTCACATACTGAATCATTCCCTTCAGCATTTACCTCGTTACACAATGAAAACAGCATTTACATCATTCAACATATCTGAGCCCATATACTTGTGACAGATTCCAGGAATGCAGTACCGGCAGTTATACTTCAACACGTGTAGTGAATTACAGTTCCACATCACGAACAGCACAATTCCCAGCAGTAGACTAATTTAAGAACGTCGACTGTGGAAACTCGTTACCGTTAAGTTACATCTCTTTCAACTATCGTTGCGTTTATCACTCATTGCTCCTGCTATAACAGACTGCTCTCAGGTCTAAAGGCTCGTGCTAACCTGTACGGAAGATGCTAACAGCTCTGTCAGAGTTAGCAGTAGTTAACTCGGTCCGTTTAACGTTCTTTTATCCGACTCCACATTAAAACACTGTTTGACAAATGTAAGTATTTTGACTATAGACCTTTGGTAAGCAGGCCATCCAAAAACGTAGCGGTAAATCGGCAAAGCTGTGCCTTTAGCCTATTTTCTTACTAGCTCCATGCCTACATGGCTACCGCTAGCACCGAAAATATTATGCTTCAGAATCAGTAAACAGTTTGTAAGAAAACGTCACTTGTCGCGCAGAATTGTTGTTTTAATAGTCTTTTGACATCTGAACTGCATTATAAGATGTGATGTCCAGTTAAAAACAGCGGATGATATTGGATTATTCGAGAAGGGTTTCATACCTCTCTTGGACATTGCTGCGGTAGGGAAAGAGGAAGGCGGAAAAAGGAATTGTGGGATATAAAGTCGAGCAGAAGTACTTCCGGGTCATAACACCAAGCTGTGCAGCGTTCAGGGGCCGTCGGAAAAAAATAATTCACTCATGCGTCAATTCTCTTAATCACAATAATTGTTTTTTTTCCCTAGGTTTTATTTCCGTACCCACAAATGTAATTTATCACATTATCATCACAATTATGCCATGAGCTGTTTCTGTTTTGTATCTCACTTAGTTGTTTATATTATTGTTATTTATGATACATTTTATATCATTTAAACAGAATATCAACACAGACTACACTAAAACGCTCTTAAAACCACTCAGGGGTTTAGAGCATGTAACAGCATTTGTATTACGAAAGATAAAATTTGAAAACATAAAAAAAAGAAAATTAAGCTTTCTGCAGAAACAAGCAATGGCCATAAATGCCACAGCAACATCAGTTCACCTAAAGTGGAACAATAAATTAAACTATGAAGAAAAGCTTTCTAGCATGCTGTTCCATAAAACCACAGTCAGGTGAACATCCAAGCTTTACTTAAACTGAGGGACGTTTCCTTTCAATGCTATATGGGCCTGTATAGCAGGGGGTGGGGGCTATTCCGGTCCTCGAGGGCCGGTGTCCCTGCATGTTTTAGATATTTCCCTCTTCCATCACACCTGGACACCATTACATCGTTATCAGGCTTCTGCAGAGCTAGGAGATGAGCTGATCATTAATTGAACCAGGTTTGCTGGAAGAGGGAAATATCTAAAACATTCAGGACACCGGCCCTCGAGGACTGGAATTGCCCACCCCTGCTGTAGTTTTGTGCTTCTAATGCTATATTTTCACAGCAGAAAGTATGTCATCAAACTATGGGCCGGTAATTGGTGGAAACAGCCTTACAAAGATGTTAATGGTGACACTCTGAACATGTACAGTAGAAACAACACCTGTTTTCAGGTGAAAGACTCAAAGATAGTGCATTCGTCTCCTCTTTATATTTATGATGTCACCTAGTGGTCACTTCATTATTAAGCATTGTATTTTTGTACTTTGTGATTCAACCTATAAAATTAAATGAAGTGGAGTTTATTTAATTAGAAAAAAAATGCTGACAGGCATTGCAGATAATTTTGTGTGTGTGCATTTGTGAAGCAATAAAGAAACTTAAAGAAACAATTATTAAACAAAACAAACATATTGAAAATACATGACATCATCCAGACAAGTAGTTTGGTTCAGTCCAGGATCTGAAAGACAGTACATGATATTATTGTATGAAATTCTGCTTTTTAATTAGCAAACTACTCTCTTGTTTACTTAGATTGGACAAACCATACATTGTGCTATTTTTGTTTTATATGG
>JAPQRQ010000027.1:1096485-1122465 GCA_037367365.1 Apogon talboti | reverse complement strand
GAGTGAATGAATAATGGATCCATTGTACGCGCTTTGAGTATGCGTTAATAGAAAAGCGCTATATAAATCTAATCCATATATCATCCCTCTGGAACAGGGTCGATTTAGACTCATCAGATCACATGACCTTTATCCGTGTAAACACAGTCCAATCTTTATGCTCTCCACCAAACTGGTGGATAAGAAATGAGAAGCTACTGCATCAGTTAAAGGGTTAAAGAACTGAAACATATTAATCAGTGCAATAATTGTCCAATGGAAGGATCTGAACTATTCACTGAGTTAAATCCAGGTGGAGACCTTTTTTGGCAGTGTATGTCTGTACAATGGAGTCTGATATCTTATTTTAACAGTAAAATAGTCACTTAGCTGCAGGTATTGAGGGTCAGTGTCAGAATCAATAGTGTCAATGAGTCAGTACAAAAGTCTGGTCTGTAAAAACAAAGTAAAAGTCTACATAATGAATGCTTTAAACCCTTTTTTAAAAAAAATAAAAAATAAGGGTGCATAATAATAATAATAATAACTAAATAAAAAATAATAACTTTGTTTCCATGTATTTTTGCACAAAACTGCTAGTTGGCAAACCTTTACCACACTAACTGCTAGCAAGCTTTACATGGCTAGTTTACATTAATGCACTTGACTTAAATTCAACACTTCAGGAAAGATACTAAGTACTACTGAAACAAAACTGAAATGATGGCATCTACAATGTCTTCCAATGACTCAGCTGAAGAAAAGTTATTCTGACAAATGATGAAGGATTTCAATGTAAATACTTGTAATGGTTAACCTGCAGCTAATTAGCTTAAGTTTTTGTGTCACTGTGACCCTGTGGTATCACTGCTCTTCTGATTGCAGAACATTCACCTAATTTTTAGTGGTTCTGTGGTTCAGCAGAGTGGATTTCTTAGCCATGATGGAAGTGATTGGTTACATGTTAAGTGAGTTTGGTCATTTTTAACTTGGATTTTGACAATATGAAGAAGAAAGAGATCTATAAATCCATGTGTGTTTGGTCTGTGGTTCAGACACAGGACAGAGCACTGTAAAAGACACACACTGTCACACATTTCATAAAATGATTGTTGAGTCAATGTTAGATCTGTTTAGTTGGTGTCATAATTAGCTATTCAATGGATAAAATGTTAAAAATCATCACAGAGGTCATTTGATTATTATGAAACCAACACTTTCACAAATATTTGTTCATTGATAAGAAGAAGAAGCCACATCTTCAGGCTCCCACACACTGTGTGATTTTCGGCTGTCTCACACAACAGATAGCAATTCTGAGAGAATCGTGGCGATATCTTTGGTCTCGGCCCTAAATCGGTGGTCCTACATCGCACTGTGAGACAGGTTCAAGGTTGGCCGTTGTCATGGTCTTGCAACCAAAGACAGCCTAACCCTGACACTGTCAGAAATTTGGGTTGATCATCTCACAGTGTGACTGCTGCGACCTAAGTCCGCTAACTGACCAATAGAAATGCAGTATGAAATGATGTACTGATCAGCGCGACACTGAAAATGACAGACGGTAAATGCTAACGTTAAATGCTAACAGATGCTAACAAGTACTTAGTTCAAGCTCTCTTTGCAAAATTGGCATCCCAAGTTGGCCTCTCTTTCCGAGCCATGACCACGTTCATATTCTCCTCCTCCTCCTTTTTTTTTTACTTCTTATCCACACATATAAATGCCACAAGGGTGAGTGTCCTGTTACTTGTTTTTAATGGATGGATTGCGCACGCTGATGACCTTTTATTCTTGCGCATTCACGTCGACTCACGTACATCGTAGGCTATGATTCAGCTTGCGTTTTTATTGTGCAATCTGCACACAGCAAACTTCATGTCATACCCAAATTCATGTCGTACAAGTGTGGCTTGCTGTGAACTGAAGATTGTTAAAATTGCACAGTGTGTGGGAGCCATTCCTTAGAATTCACTCAAACACTTCAGCATCTGGTCTCCTTTTGAAAACCCCAAGGTCATGACATGGTTACACCTAAAAGAACCTGTGACTGAACCGCTGGACCATCCCATCGCCAACCTAACAACAAGCTAAACATCAGCCTGTGCCATCAGTGAACGTCATCGTATTTGTGAATGGACTAACATGTATTATAAAAGCAAACATGGACAGATACCAATATTCAGCTGTTAGACTGGCATCCCTGGGAAAAGTTACAGAATTAAACCAAATACTTGTAGATTTAGTTTGGACCCGTGAAGGCCGAGGTCGTTGCTTCCTGAAATTTGGATTTTACTGAAATTGCATGATTTATTTGAAAACAGGTTAAAGTTGATTCATGACATTAATAGAAACATTACAGTCAATGGTGGCAGTCTTATTTTGGTTGGTTGGTTTTGGGTGATCAGTCAGCAGGAGTGAAAATTTGGATTTATTCTTAATCCAGGTACTGCAACTTTTTTTTTTTTTGACAGAAGAGACTAAATGTGACATTTTTTAAAGACTTTACAATAAGTTTGATATATGTGGAAATGATTGAAATTACAGTTAAAAAGTTACAATAATCATCATGGCAGCTACAGTTTAGAAGTTTTTGAAAAAATCTTCATTGAGAGACTGCATCATGGAGTTGAGCACAGACGTGATGTCAAGACTTCTCAAAAGCACCTTGCCTGATGCAGCCTGACTATTTTTGGTGTATCTTCTGCCCTAAAAAAACATGCAAAATGAGTGACCTATCCCTTTACTCCATCTATTTTTGACAGTAAAATGTCAGAGTTGCAGCCTCTCCATCTGTTTCCTTTCGTTAGCTACAGTATGTAACCTGGATTTTCACATCCCCCAAAACCACCTTCTGTAATATTCCCATGACTTATCAGAACCAGTGGGTTTTATGGCTCAGTGAGTGTTTCTTTGTCGCCGGAGGTTCACCCCATTAGTGTAAAATGGATAATTCCTCAGTCAGTGGATGTATGCTTTTGTAACGATGAATGATGAATCACAGCGACTTCAGAGTCATCAGATGACATATGCATCTCTGATGACCAAGAAATTGGTGGAGTCTTTACATCTTCAGTGTTTGTGAGTTGATAGGACAGATAAAAACACTATACAGTGTAGATATGAGAGTTTTGTCTTCTGTGTCACACTTATGGTCCGATCTGCAGGTCACTGTGCAGACCGTGCGTGAGTTTTCTTTTTTAGATTCAGAGGCTGACACAGCACATTGTTCTGGGTTTGATCAGTTTCACTTGGGGATGTCACAGATCTTTTCAGTGTTTGTTGAATTAAGGGCAGTCACAGGCTCGGTTCGTCTGTGCTTTGTTCAGCTCAGTTCAGTTCGGCAGTGTGAGATAAGACTGGGAATGACTTCGGCCTCTCTCCTCTTGTAGCGCTGCGTTTTTTTTTTTCTTTTTTCTTTTTTGCATCTTCTACTTCAGGAGCCACTGATTCACTAAGAAAAGCAGAGAAGAGGAAAAAGAGATAATTAGTACAGAAAGTATAAGCAGCATGGAATAAAAAACAACAAAGAGGTGCCTCAGGTTTCAGAACTGAGGAGGAAAACTACTGAGGAACAGTATGAATGCACATGAAAAAGCTAACTTACAAACTAAGGTAAAGTAGAAAAGACTGTGCTAATCCCATATTATTTTACAGGTTTTAAGAATGCATTCTGCTCATGATGGAAAAACGATAAAGCCCAAAGAATCAGTTACTCTGCTGAAATGGACCATGACTCTCACCGTCTCTTTACATGACAGATAAAAACATCTCCAGCTACTTCAGTAAATATTCATTGAGAAGATGCAACAGGCTGATCCCTGATCAGTGATAATGATGAGAGCAAGAGCCATGATGGGGATCAAAGTTTGAAAAACAGGATTCACAGACCAGTTTGTTCACGAAGAGTTGTTCACTACTTAACCAGCAACGTACGTAACATCCTTAGACTGTGTAGAAGACAACCTCGCCACCATCAACCATTTTCAACGACTGTTTTGAAGACTTGACTATTTGACTTGACTATATTTGGGTACAACAGTGGAGCAGGGGAAGCAGAATGGGCTATGAACTAATGGTAAGAGCTTTCTTACTCTGTAAACCTTTATGAAATATTTGCAGAACAAATTCATCTTGTTAGAGTATTTCTCATGAGCTCTTCAATAAGCGAAATGTTAATCACACCTGTCAATCAAAGCCTTCAGCGTGTCCTTATCTTAACCACAGTGCACTTACAAGACATTTTGCAATAATTGAATCTGTGACTTTAACCAAATATGCTGTCAGTTATTTTCATCACATGTACATGCCAATGTGTTCTGAATTAAACCAAAGAGGAGAAGACCTCGGCTCCAAAATGAAACCAATGCAGATGTATCTTAATGTGGTGACACTGCTGGGGGTGGCTCCAAAACATTTACAATAAACTTCTATTTTTTTTTTTTTATTAATTAATTTCATTTGGACCCTCTAATACATGATCTAGTACTCAATCTATACAATATTGTTTTTTTTATATATATACATCTACCATGTATGGCTTTGACTGATAAATTGGTGACAGCTCATTCACCTGCTGAGTCAGACTCTGGATTTCTTTTTGTTTAATAAACTCAGTATTTCTTGACAAACATCAGTACTATAGTTGAAGTTAACAGTTTACACTAAACAAGACTGACTTTTTCATAATGCTTGATAAAGTTTACTGGTTTACAGTCAGTAAGCTATCATTTAGCCTTAGCTGACCTCTGACCCCTCAGGCTTCCACAGCTCCAGCCCCTTGTCCAAATATGGTCACTTCTGGTTCCAAAACGCCAACATGAAATCAGAAGCCTCTGGATATTGTCCCGGTTCCTCCGTCTGATACTTACACACATTCTGTGATTAAACCAACCCTCACATTTTCAAGGAACCCAAAACACATGCTATCACATGCGTAAACATAACTATAAAAGCTATAAACAGGAGTAGTTAAAAACTTGAATAAAAACTGACATGGGTTGAACTGCATTTTTTGTCTCAGTAATGTTGGGATTGTATGCGTACGAGGGTAATTCAAAAAGTTCTAAGACAAATTAAAAAAAACTTTATTTTTGAAATTATTTTTCTACATAACATCCACCTACGTTAATACACTTCTGCAAGCGATGTTTCCACCGAAAAATTCCTTCTTGATAGAATTTTGTTGAACTAGTTTGACTCAGTTTGAATTTATGGCATTTGTCTTAGAACTTTTTGAATTACCCTCGTATGTGATTTGTGGAAACATTTAACTCCAGCCTCTAGATGGACACAGTTGAAAGACTGTGGTGAGCTCTGTACTGTGTCGGCTTCCTTCCCAAACTTAGTGTTTTAGTGGATCACCAGTTGATCCACTAAAAAACTATGATCTGTTTTTGCCTGAATATTGTGTTTCATGTATCTTTTCAATGGGTCACTTGTGTGACTTTCACTGGTTAAGACTATTGAACTGTACATTACTGACTTTATTTTCATTCCTTTCCCGACCTTTGACCTTGTTGCTAACGTGGATTAGATGACAAAGTATATTTATTCAGTATCGTTTTGAATGCGGTTGACTCTGTTGATAATGTCCATGTCAGGCCAAAGCAGTGTTTTATCATTTTCTGTACTGACGGTGTATGTGTGACCCAGTTTCTCTGTCTGTACCTTCGACCCTATCAGTTTTCTACATGCATCTCCCTGAGCCTCATCATCGAGGTGGAGGACATGTTTGTTCTCCACAAAACATAAGAGAACCATAAAACACAAAGACTCATATTGATCATCACTTTTGACAGTTTGAAGATGAGTTGAACCAACTTCCACAGAAACAGGATATAATTCCTATTTAGTGCTGTCTCTTCTTCTTTACACCTGCCCTATTTGTCTTCTTCAACGAACAGAACATGTTCCAATCAGAAGCTGCATTTAAGGCTCTCTAGATTTTCTTGCTTGTATAGTTAAGAATGTGAATACAAACTACTCAGATTGTGAATACTATATACTCATAGTGTCAAACAGGGTTCCAACAAACCTCAGAGTCCTCAGAGTCATGTCTATGAGGTCATATGGGTGTGTCAGGGTCCACACACTTCACTGTTAACAATGTAAGAGTACAGAAAACCAAACTGAGCACAGAGAAGAGTAACATGAAACAGAGAAAGTGTGAATTTACGAGTCTGTGAGGGGGAGGGATATTGAAAATAACTCTAGCCAAACCGGTCGTCTATTTCCCACCAGGGATCCTCTGTTTGCCAGCGAGTGCTTTCTGTCTTTCTCCTTTTCTCTGGCTCCCTCCTTCCCATTCCTACTTTCACCATGGTTTTTAAAAGCCCAGGACCTTACACCCTCCTGTGAGCTTTCCAAATTCGGCTGTACATCAGCCATCAGTTTAGTCCAATGTTATCTCAGCACACTGCTGTTTGACCATGTCCCTCCATCACTTTCTTGGAAAATGCAGTTTGCCTTAAAGTGAAGGGGAGTATTCACAGTGTCCACGATGCACATGGTGTCCATTAACCTCTGGCAAAATTTTAAAGAACCGAGTGCCAGCCAGTCTTTGTAAACACTGGTTTTGTATCATATTGGAGATGTGCAACTGTCCTTCCAAAAGTTCGACTGGCAGCCAGTGTGTTTATCAGCCCTGACTGACCATCAAACCATACAAACTGCCAGGGACTCTCTACACCTTAATGTGATGAGTTGTGATGTATATTTAGCTAACATTAGCCACCCTGCCTCTGTTTAAAGGTTATGTTCACAGCACGTTTGACTATCAACCTGATCATGTTTAAAACATATTCGAATGCGTCTCTAAAGTCCAATAAATTACCTCCTGTCTGTCTTTCCTAACCACTTTTCCTTGACCTCAAAAGAAAAGGTCATAGGGTTAATCCAATCTTGTTCTTGGATTGGACTGGATAGGGTTAAGGACAAAATAAAGTTAAGGAAGAAAATATCACACGTGAAACACATCATTAACAATACTACTGGACGCTAAAGATTCTTTTGACTAGAAACAATGTCCATTTCTTAGCCAGAGGTGGTCATTAATCTTGTTCTTGGGTCCAGTTTTCTCTCTGATGGTACTTAGTTAAGTTGAATAGTTGAATGTTTATGTACTTTTGTGAGGTATTTGTATCCACTTTAGTCGAGCACCTCCTAATTAGTTCCTAAGAGAACAAATCTCAAGCTTTTTACTTTACCATTACTAAATAGTTACTTTGCAGATGAAAGTTTAACACATAGAACCTTTAATGACTTAAAACACGTCTGTTTGAATGCATCACATGTACAAAAATGATCATATTTTCAGTGATTACTCTTCAATGTTTGCATGGTCTTATAAGGCATTAGGATCTTTTAAAATAAGTGTGAGTCTGTGAATAAAAACTGTACGGCTTTGTGATTCAAGATCTGTCCTCAAAGAGCTCAGGAATAAATTATTTGTTAGCAGTATTTTTTTATTCTCAAATTTGAGGTAAATTGTTTGTCTTGTGCAATTTTCCCATTGCAGGTCAGGTTGTTCCTGCAGACATACTAAAGCTTTCCCTGAATTTATGCTGTCAATGTCTGTAGAGTTTTGTTTGTTGAGAGAAGTTAAAATGCACAATTTTTTCTTAGTGTGTGTATGTGATTTCTGTGACTGCTCACAGTTCTACAGTCTTACACCATTTTCTGGGGATTGGTGAGACATTTACCCATGCATGCAAATTTGGAACGAATGACACATGGTTTCAATTTATGAACAAAATGGGATTCATCACTATAACAGCTGGTTGTCACAAACATAAAGTCATGACATAGGTCAGGTTGGTAATGACACCTTGGCATCTGTGTTCCTTATGTCCCTATAACATATAATACACCAAGTACAAGATAGAGATCAATGTAAATCCTTAAACAATGGAAACTGACAATGCAGGGGAGGAGCACCAAAAGTTTGTAGAAGCTGATTTTGGCCAAACTTTGTGGACTTTGGTTCCAGCACTCATGTCCTGTTAACTGCAGTATATTTTCTCTGTGTCTTTCTCACTATAGCCCCTCCCTGGCCCTGTTTCCTAACCCTAAAAAAATTGTTTTGACAAAACTGAATCAAACCATAGCCATAGCAAAAATGACACTCTGTGGTACAGTTTGATATGATTCCATGACCAAGTATGTTACAGCATAGGAATGTAAAGTAAAATACAGCTGTGACAAATTCTATGGTTTAACAAGAAATTATTAATCTGACATGGACTTTTCTTAGGAACTCTCTCATGAATAAATGTAAAAAACACAGGACGATATTGATTAATGAGACCCAGTCTTTGCATGGATGATGGCTAGGTTTCATGACCTGCTGATTAGTGGAATGACATGGAAGTAACATACAAACTGGCAGGAAGGACTCATGAAGTAACATGCTCTGTACTGTGTATTTCAAACAATATAACAAATAAAAAAACAGTGACCCGTCACCCACAGTGTTACAAGCAGAGTCTGCGTTAAAGCTGGAAAAGACATCAAAGCATAGCTTTAATGAGGTTATTTCTGCACATGTCCTAAAGGACTGCACACAATATGTGTTTTATTCTCAGTCTGTCCACATTCTGTGCTCTTTCTATCTGTCGCTTCACAGCGTTCAATACTGTAGGGCTTGGAGAGTTTTCAGACAACTCTGACTGTGCGTCCTCTCTGTTCTTTGACCTTGGATGATACTAACTCCTGTTGGGTCTCTGTATAGTAACAAGCTACCATCAAAGGGAAGCAAAGGCCGTGAAATCCATTTGATGTTACGGAGAGCATGCTGGGTTCGATGGGATCGATAGCAAAGATAGATACAAAGAGTGCAGAAAGCGCTTGTCCAGTGTATTTTTTCCTCAAGGATACCAGGAGTCCAACGCTCTCTGAGGAGAACTTCCATGATTTTTTTGTGTGTTTGTGTGGACACACAATGCATCACTGATGTACCAGCTTTCTCTTTCACACCAACCAGTTCACCTACGCACTACCGGTTTCACATCCGCACAAACAGACAATGCACTCCCACACAAATATATATTTATTTTTATTTTCTCTATGCCTCACCTTTCCTCTGCTCCCAGGAGAGATCCTTCTCACCATTCCCTTCTCTATTTTCACACATTGCTAAGAAAGACCCACACTTGAAACATCCTCTCTCCAGGTAGCTTTTATAATCAGCTGTTTTTCTCTAAAGGACTTAACACTGAGTTCCTTCATTCACTCACAGCCAAAACTAATCTAAACCCAGTCAGACTCAGGGGATTACATGTTTATGTCTTTTCCTGCTGATGCTAAAACCTCAGATATGCTCCCTGAAAATATTAGCAAACTCGTAAAGGAAATGTTTGAAGATTAGTAGATTATCCAAGGACACATTCTGATTTTGCACTAAAATGTAATAATTGCTACAGTCACACTGAATGAGAAACCATCAAAAAATATGACACAATATATAAAGTTAACGTTTTATGATTGTCTGAATATGAGAAATGAACAAATACAGTTAGATTTTTCAGGGGCAGTGAGGGACCATTTAAAAAAAAGTTCATAATAAAATTATTCCAGAATTTAGATGCTCATAGTCACATTTAACACAAATCTGTTGGAACAATCTGCAAACTGGTCAAGGTGTAAATACTGTGACTAGGGGAAAAATGTGAATGGAATTACGGGCAAATGAGGAGAGATTTGTCCCATACTTAACTCAATATGACAAAATGACCGTAATCACTGGGAATGAAATAAGTGCAAATTGGTGCACAATATGTAAATATTACAGCTTAATAAAATTGTAAAGCAATAATATGTAACATTTCCACATCAAAATATCTATGTGCTTTGCTGTATATTCTATACTCTGGCCTCCTCCCACTGTCCAAACACATGTGAATACACAGGTTAACTGGTCAGACCACCCGTTGTGTGACTGGTTGTTGGCCTGTATGTGTCAGACCTGTGATGAACTGGTGACATGTCCCCGCCTTCACCCATTGGTAGGTGGGATAAACTCCACGCCTGCGACCCTCTCAAGGATTAAATGATTCAGAAATTGACTGAACATCTGCTGGGGACTCAAATTTACAAAAATACATCATCAAATGAAGTGCATATTTTTTTCTTGTTGCATCTTTGTTGTCCTTTACGTTGCGTTCACTTTGTTACAACTGAGGCCTCTCCTGTATAATTCACAAGGCATCAGTTTTTTAGAAGCTCTTCCAGATAACACTCTTTTATTTTAATTAAAAAACAAATTCACATATAATGTATTTTATTATAATATCTGACAGTTGGTGACCCAAGAAAACCAGCTGTGCAACCCATTTAGGGTCCAAACCCAGCATCTGGGGAGGGCAGATCTATACTAATGTCAATGTTAATGTTACTTAGGGCTGTTTAATTAATTAATTATTTCATTAATTAATTGATTAAAATCAAATGACATCACGTGAATATATGTCATTAAACATAATATGAACATAATGTTCTGTCTTGAGACAAGATTTCTGCTGGTCAGGTCAGATAGGTTTTCATCATTTATGGTAGAAACAACACCACACATGATCAAAACCCATTATTGTTTTGATTGAGAAGCTAGTGTCTGTAATTAGATACGGTGCATTTTCAGTGGGTTAGATGTAATCTGTAGCCAGTGACTAGAGTCAAAGAGCCAGAGAGATTTGGGGAAAGTGATCTAAAAATATTCTCTGTCCTGGCACAACTGTGCAAACTGCTCTATGAATTATTAAAGAGATGAAAGTTTAAGGCATAGAAAAAAGCTTCATCTTAAATAGACCCCCCCCCCCCCTTTACCTCTGTACTGTGGCCGGAGGGCGCGGTTGTTGGGGCAGTCGCGACCCTGCTTGCTGAAGTTGATGTTGGTCCGGATGCAGCGCTGCAGAAGAGGCTGAGTGGGCCGGGTGTTGTCACTCATACTCAAGAAGATCTTATAGGGTTCGTTCTGGCTGAGAAGGCGCAGGGAGTGCATCTAAAGAAAGAGTTAGTTTGATAACTCAGCCACCAAGAAAAAGGTCACCATTGTACATTTCTGCAAATTACAGATTCCTAAAAAGGTGATTTTTGTGGAAAAAAATATGCTGTACAGTACTGTGCAAAAGTTTTAGGAAGCTTTTAGATTTGTTGTTTTTGCAGCATTAAAATGAACATGAATATTTATTTCTCAGTCTCTTTTCTTTAGATACTACAAGAAAATACAGGAAATATGTGCATGGCCTTAAAAGACACACAAAAAAACAGAACTAAATGGGTTCTAAAGGTTAAAGTCGGTATTTAGTGTGACCTCTGACCCCATGACAAGAAACAGCAAAAAACCGTTACAAACATCTGGCATGTGTTGAATGAAACCTGGAATAAAAAATCAGAAAGTAATTGCCAAAAATGTCATATTTTCTGAACAAAAGGATTAAAGACACGTTAAGTGTAAAAGGAAGGTCACACTAAATACAACCACTTTGGTTTATAGATGCTGTTTTTTTCACTGAAACTTTTGTTTTTACTGCTGTACATACTACAGTAAAGTAAGTAACCGCAAGTAACTGGTAACTCATTTAAGGGTTAGGGTTCAATGGAACGCAGATGTTCCCTCTCAAATGGAGTTTAATTCATGCAGGTTGGCCCTACACTAACTGTGACCATAACAATAACTGAAACTTCCATTAGCTTTCTCTTTCCTTAAAAGCTGCAACTTTTTTCCACCTTCACTCAATCCACATGACGTGGTAGGGATACATGAAGGATGGACGGAATCTACGACTTCAGACACTAGCAGTCCTGATGCATGTAAGGCTCATTTTAATGCTTGGGTTAAAAGTACATTTTTACATGAAATATGAGCAAAGAGTAATATCTGAGCAACATGGTTGAAAAGCACCACCGTCTGTAAATGTTAGTTCACATACTGTATCCTTGGTTTGCACCAATGTAATTTCATTCCGACTGTTTAGTATCACGCCTATTACTATAAATGTGAAAAAAGACCTCTAACAATGGATATTTTAGTGAGAAGAGCAGTATATTTGAAGGAATATTCATTCATAATCTGCCTCTGTTGTGCACTCTGTTGGGTTATTCAAAGTGAGGACACTTTATCAAGCTCCTTCTGCGTCATCCTCCAGCATTCCCAGGCCAGATGGGGTATATTATCCCCTCAGAATTTCCTGGGTCTGCCCTGGAGCCTCGTCCAAGTTGGGCCTGCCAGAAAAACACCCCCACAGGAAAGCTTCTTGGGAGGCGTCCCAAATCAGATACCAACTGGTTCTTCAACAGGAGGAAGACTGAGCAGTTGGAACCTGTGCTCCTTCAGGGTGGATCACCTCCTGAGCCTAAGGGGAAGTCTCGACTCCACTGGAAGGAGAGGCATTCCTTTTGCCTCTTTTCTTGCTTAAGATGTGACCCAAAGCTCAAAGGCACAGACAAGGATAAGAATTTAGATGAACATTAACCTGGGAGCCTCTCCTTCAGGCCAACCACACTCTTCACTGTTCAGAGCAGCCACCACACCAGTAAAGTCAAAACAGCTTATCCATGCATGCCACACTTTGCTTTGGGAAGCAAAGTGAAACATTTGTTCAACTCAAAGAATTCAGTCCACAGTTTACAGAAACTTTGGACTCATGGGTGATTGATCTCATCAGTGCTTTTGTTTCACTTGACGGTGCTCGTTGGCGGTCAATGCCTGATGCAGCCAATGCATATTAATGATCAAACATGGTTGATCCTAAATTTTAAGAGTGGCATGATTGAAGGCACTTTATTAATACCATAAAAAGCCCGATTTATACTCAGTAATGTTTGGACTACAATATTAATTGACCCTGTCTGTCATAGTAATGCTGAAGTCACACTATAAAGGGACTGTCCAGGTAAAACAGGAGGATATTGGTCACAGTTATTACTCAGTGTGGCCAGTAAGCTAACAGCTTCTACATCATTTAATTAAACCTTTTCAACGGGTTCAAATGAAACATGTCAGAGTGTGATTACGACACAGGAAGTTGTGTATTCAACATATGCATTCAAAGGTGCCAAAAGTTTTCTACACTAATGACTTTGAGCAGATCAGGGGAATTCACACATCCTTTTTAAAAAGTTTGATTATCTATTGAGGTTTATGATGTCTGAAAACATTTGTGGTCTATGATACAAAACCAAAGGGCAATGCCTTCAGCTGAAATGTGAAGCCAGTGCAGTAGTGTAATACCTCCGAGGTTCTGCTCCAGAAAACCCTGACTCCCAAAGACTTTAACTGAAGTCAGTACTTTCCTCTACGTGTCATTCTGGTCTCTTTTGTTTTATTTGGACCTTCTACTAGTGCTCTGGTCCATCTTAAAATTATTGCTCTGTTAAGAAGATTTTAAAGTGAATAGAAGGATTTAATAGCAGCTGCCATTATTGGACTGAATCCTCTTTATTCATAAATTGTTCTATTGAATTTCAATTAAAACAGCATTTTAAAGGCAAGTGTGACCTGCAAACAGTCCAATATCAGGAGCCAATTCTGTCTCTTGGAAATTATTTTCCAGTGCAACTCAATTGCAACAAAAGCCACATTTTCTTTGTTTAATTTAAACAAAACAAAAACACTGTTAACTGGTAAGATGTCTATCTTATCAAATAAAGATCCAACAAAATTTTCTGCTGGTTTTTACAACAGGTTCACATTTTAGGTTAGATGTAGGGAAAGATGCAGAAAGCATAAAAAATTACTGTACATCACAATTTGTTCATGGATATTTATATAAACCAGACCAACCCTAAAAACCTACAGGAGGTATGAGGTGAGCCCCAGTCTTTGGCCGCAACGTCCCATATGTGGTAAAATCTACAACCTCCCCGACTTACCTCACACCTTTGGAGGAAAAGCTAAATAAGCTGCAGAACCTTCAATGCAAAAATACATACCTTTGCAACAAAATAAAGCCAAACATGGCATTATATTGTATATATGGATTTGCAATTTAATTGTATGCGATGTAGTTTCTGTGGGAGAGCACCCTCCATTTTCAGTCTTATCTATGTAACTGGACAAACTAAGACTGTTATAAATATGAGGATTGTTTTTAATACGTAGATCTAAATCCTTTAGTCGCTGCTTCTTTGTGGGTCTTTGTGCCTTCAGTTCAGTCTCAGTTAAGTCTTCAGTAACTGAAGAGCTGTTCTATGTGGTTAGGATCTAAGCCACTGGTGAACATCCCATTTGTTTAACTTCAAAAGTTCTTGGGTTACTTTTGCATAATGTTTTAGGACATTATCCATCTGCATCTCATCAGTTTTGCAGTATTTTCCCTTTTCTTCTCCCTTACCATCATTCTGGTACATGTTCATCGTGCTTTCATCATCTGTCCACAGAATCTTTTTCCAGAACTGGGCAGGCTCTTTTTAGATGCTTTTTATGAATTTTTTGTAAATAAATCACTAGTCAAATTCTCTGAATCTAGTAATGCTACTTAAAGGCTTTAAAGGGCTGGTGTGACTGCTATTAGTATTAATGTCTTCAGTGAAGAAAGCTTAAATTTGTTCACTTAAGAGGGTTTAGGGCGGTATAAGAAAGACATTAAGCAAGTTATTATATTATCGTACAATAAATAAGGCATATAATATCTGATGAAGTAGAGTCTGTATATCTAAGAGAGAGAGAGAGAGAATGTGGGGGACAATGGAGAAATCTGAGAAAGTTAGAGGAGGGATTAGGAAAAAAAAACAGAACTAAAGCGAAACATAATGACAGATGAAGCAGACAGTGAGGAGTGATGAGAGCAATGGATTATGGGAAAATATGAGGGAGATGACAGACAGATGAAAAAAAGAACGGACCACTGAAAGCAGGAGTAAATAAAGTGTGAGTAAAAGGCAGATGATGTGTGGGAGTTGATGACACTGATGCATGCAGGTGAGTTCTGCACTGGATTGTAAATGTGCTGTTCTTTGATGCTGAGACGCCCTATACTGAACAGTTGGGGTTTGATACACATTCATCCAGATGCTCTTCAGTCGCAGAAAGCAGCTTTGTGTCCGGATATGGCTACAACACAATATGCAGATTTATAGCCGTGTCACCGTGGCTGCATGCAGATGACAATCTACGTCTACTGCTATGGGAAGAGAAACCTCCAGACCACGGAGATGCAGAAGCAATTTAACATTTGAAGGGCTCATTACATTACTGTTACAACCCAGTCTCTTTTATCTAAATCACTTCAGAAAAAAAACAGATGCATACAGTTACAGGTTCTGAAGCTGTAATTTGCAATTCAAAGCTGTCTGCACCCTGTGCCAGAAGAGAACATTAGTAATTGCATCTCATCCATGATCAACAAAATGCTCCTTTTCTTGGCACTACACGTCCAGAATCACATACCTGCATCTGTGTTACGTAGATAGGCTTGTTGATGAGTATCCAAGTGGACGTCTCATAGCAGGGAGGTATGGTGATGGAGCCCTCATAGGTGATGTAGCGGGTGGTGTCTGGGTAGAGGTCGGCTATGTTTAAACCCATTAATAAAAATGCATCATCTACAGAAAGAGAAAAAGACAAGCATTAACAGGGGAGCAATATGTGGTTAACACAGAATACTGCATCAGGACATTAATCTGTTATGTTTGGACCATTTAATAGGATTGAGAAACACCATGAATAAGCTCAGAATGTGTGTGTTCTTGTATTAATCAGCTACATGCATCTTTTTACATTGTGTAGACTCACCTCATGTCCCTCCACCCAGAGTAAAGCCTAAGACTTATGTAAGGTTTGCCTTCCTATGTGACAAAAAAACAAGTGTGTGTGCACTTGTGCAGCTCTGCTATGTTTAGCTCCATTAACGGGATGGAATTCTCCAGAGGACTGTGCATTTTCACAGCAGCGGTTGGAAAACAGATTTTGGCAAAGTAGAGCTGATTTGTATGAAATTAAAAATGCGCACATGCTGAAGGAAGACTGAGCAGAAAAACATTGTGTGTGCATTTGTGAGTGTTGAGATGTTATGTAAAATCGTCTCAAAAAGAAAAGAAGTAGGTTTGCGTGGGTTCCTTTGGAGAGTTGTTGGGACAATGTTTAGTTTTTATGTTTTGTAGGACATTTTAGCTGTTCCTCGCAAAGATTTGAGAGTAAACATTTAGTTTTAGTGTAAGAATTAGTTCTGACAAAACTGAACAAAAACCACTAATATTATGAATTATTCTTTCTAAAAAACAGAAGGAATTTGAATATGTATTTTTGTGCATTTTGTCCACATGACGGGAAACCAATACAGCAGCTGTCATAAATACTGTCACTAAATACTTCTGACCTGTATGTACACATTATGAAAAAACAACACATGGACCTGGGTTATGGTGGAATACACTCATCCTCCAGTATTATCACTGGGCCTACAGCATCCAAAGTCCACCTGAAACAATGGTTCATCCAAACACTGATTGTATAAGATGCCATTTTTTTTTACTGGACCTACAATTTTGCCCTCCACTGAGAACAAAAGGATTTTCCGACAGGGCTTTTTAGGTTTCTCAGAGAGCAAATCACTGTGTCTGTGGCCGATTTGGGCTGTGAACTCTCTGTCATCATTACTGTAGGGCTGTTTGTGAATCATCGACTCCTACAGTTCATTTTAACCCATGTACAGTAACACTGTTAGAGTCCTGTCCATTATTCATTGCGCTCAGTGAACCCAGACCCATGTGAGACGGCTGCTGCAGTGGACAATGAGACATTCATTTTCATAATCCGATGTCAGATGCCCTAATGATAATCACATTGAGGTTAGATATTCACTTGTTACTGTTGATGCTGCAATGCTTGATATTTTTTTTAGCATCATTGGGAAAAAATATCATAACTGTCTTTGAACGTATTATAATAGTGGTCTGAGAGGACATGAGACTTTTGCATTACTCCTTGCCTTTGTTTTCAGGTTGTAGAAAACCCCATGGCACAGTTTTCTACCTAATCACATTTTATTATGTATTCTCAGACAGGTAAGGAGGTTAAGTACATAAATGCCAACTGTTATTACTAATCACTGATTAGATTCTGTCAGACAAACACAGCCATGACTGCTCTACTGCTCTACTCTGTGGCTTGACATGGGAGCCTGGAAAAGTGGCTTCACTTGTCCATGAATGTATTAAATGGTATCAGGGTCATCTAAGAAGAGAGAAGGAAGTTGTTTATTTTCAGATTCTGGCATGTTTTCCTCCTGATTTCAGCTCATGCAGGTTTAAGACTGGATTCAAACCACTGTCACTTTCAACTTCCACCCTTTTCATGAAACCTTCACCATAATGCAGTATTCAAACTAAAGGCAAAGTTAATGTCTTCTGTCACATGATTACTTATGACATCAATGCATAGATGTGAAAAGGTGAGCATCCCTCCATGCACTCACCTAGTGTATGTTTGGGCAACACATGGATTGTCATGAACCCAGAGAACTACTTTACCCATGGTGTTACGTCACTTATCTAACATGACAGCATGTGGAACTAACCTGGAGACATAATTGGACAAAATACATCAACTCTGTGTGTCTGTATGACAGAACAAGTAGAAGATTTTAGCTTGTGTCCATGAAGTTTGCTCTTACCAGAGCTCCCTCAGCGCTCAGGATTACCGTTGGCATTTGTCTTCACCTGAATTTACCTGGAACTTCAGTAATTAAACTTTTATGACAGGATGAAAAAGGAGAGGACTGACTGAAAGTGACGGAAAATGTAGGACAACATGGTAAGTCCTAAAAATAAGCATCTGTTTATTCTAACTGTTGAACTCTACTTTAGCATTAGCGGTAGCCACTGTAGTGTTACACTTTTGGTTGTTAAGGTCTAATAGTCCTGTCAAGTCTTACAAATACACCAAATACGACATCAGTTATATTTTTGTAAGTAGCACAAGGCAAAGGCTCCACATTTGGTCTGAACACAGCAAAAGAGACAGTTTATGGGACTTTTGCTCAGGGATATAAAAGAATGAGGCCATTATGCATGTATCTGACATCAACTGCCAGAAAACATCTTGTAGTTTCTTTATTTGACGTGCAAATTCAACACAACCAAAACAACATCAGTAATTATGCACAAACAACAAACCTAACCCTAATCCTTGTAGGCATGTATGGAATAGTATTAGAACTAGCTTCTTTGGTGAAAAAAAGGTCAATTATTTATGTGTACATGTGTGTGTGACTTCACTATGAAACACACTTATTATTTCTCTGACTGCAGAAATCTGATGATTTCACCTCATAAATGATTAACTAAGGCCTTGTATGTGAGCACTGAGATACTTTCACAGCATTAGTCAGTTTAAAACGAACCACAGTGATTTATCCTCCATGGGATAATTCATTTGGCCAAGTGTGAACACAACTACATGTGCATGCAGACCAAAGCAGTCACACCAAGATCAAGATTTTTGAGGTTCAGTGTGTAAGATTTACGGGGATTAGGAGACTGAATTTACCGAAGTGGAATATAATTTTCAGAGTTATGTATTTATTACTGTATAATCATCTGAAAATTAAATTAATGAGTTTTCATTACCTTAGAATAAGGTATTTATGTTTACAGAGGAAGTGGGTCACATCCATCGTGTCTAATATCTTAATTTCAGTGTTTCATGATAAATTCCAACCATCACCTGCTGTATGTGAGTGTGGACCAGAGGTTATACTGCTTTAACTAAAAAGCCCAGAATGGACAAACCCTGGTTTTAATGATGTATTTTCACACTTGTAGCAGCCGCCATAAGGGAGGTGAGGAGGATTCAACATGTTCGCAATCTCAAACTTCACCACTAGATGATACTAAACATTTGCACCTGTAACAGAGGTGAGTTTGGTACTAAAACAAACTCTGGGATGGTTTGGCTGTGGTGGGAACACTACGCAACATTAACACGACCCAACTACCAGGAGGTACTCCTGTAGCCAGGTGTGGTTGGTATACTGCAGAGTAGGTAAACTCCAGCTGGCATCATAGTTGTAGCAGCTAGCAGGAGAATTAGGAAATATTCATTCCTTTTTGCCCCAAACATATCTGACCAACAAGCAGAGTGAAGGTTCTCATGTGGTTTGGAGTTAAAAATTTTGGTATTGGTTGGATTGTTGTATGAGAAGAAACTCAACAAAAAGGAGACTGTTCGAAGTTTACAAAACTCATTAACTAATATACAATATGTAGTTTTCTTTTTCTTTTTTGTAGCAACTTCCTCAGTGTTCCTCATTTTTCTGCTCTGCAACTAAAACGTGCTGAATTATAGTCATGGTATAGTCATGACACAGCCTTCATACTTCCTCTGACCATTTAAGCCAAACAAACATGTTGTCTTACCCAGCTAAAATGCCTCAACAATTCTTGGATGGACTACTAAAACCTTTGGTAATCCCTACCCAACAAGAAACATTCTTGACTGCAAGTGTTTTTTGGACAAAGAAGACAGACTAGTGAGACCAAAACTCTAAGACTTTCTATAATCATCAGCTATTTGAAATGCACTATCTTCTCAAACACTCTTAAACTGTGATGTCTGTCATATGCAGCCAATTTAAACCACTCATATAACTCCAGGAACCATGTACAGCCGGGCAGATGTTTAGTCGAATGAGCTGTGTCTGGAGTAAATCCAAGGGCACACAGTTCACTCTTGTGCATGTGTATGTATGATAAGGAGAAACAGTGAGTGTGTCTTACGTTTGTAGTTGATTCTTGTGATGGTGTCTCTGTTGAGCATGCGGTTGAGAAAGGCGTTAGAGTTTTCAGAGAGCTGAGTGATGACAAAGAGAGAGAGGGTATTCAAATATTCATCACAAACTTCAGTACAACACACACACATGTATAATGTAATACAACACATATAGAAAGTGGTCCAAAGCCTAAAAAACGCAGAACTTCTTGCATTATAGGACAATCTGTAACACACAGATGAGCGGATCCTTTTCCCTGTCAGCGCTATAATATGTTAAGCTTGAGCTGTTGGAAACATCACATAACCCCATTTACAGTATTTATGTATGTACTTATTTCTTTCCTCTTGTTCATTGTGGTTGTTCTGACCTTTATAAAGATGGTAACCACAGCGATGCCATGAGGGCTCTTGGCTGCTTCAGTGTAGTTGGCGTAAAGATCCTGGTTATAATGGATCAGTTGGACCTGAGAGACAGAGACATACACCAAGATGGAAGAGAAAAGATAACCCACAGTATTTGCACTAGTATAAAGGTTTGATAGGTCAAGATTTTCCCCTGAATCATCCATTGGGAAACCCCACCAGTTTTGTGTTTTTGTCAGTCATTGTGCAGTATAATGGCAGAGTAAAAACGCACAGACCTAACATGTAGAATTATAAATAACTTGTGTTCTGTCATATGATCATGGTCAAAGCATCGTGGATGTGTGGACCTGTTCTGAATGTGACATCTCTACACTAAGCACTGTAGTTATGAGGAAGTATGGGACATTCAAATGTGACAAATGAGTCGGTGGGGATGTTCTATAGGTTCCAGAGGGAAAAGCCAGTTTCCCCTGGGAGATGGGACTGCCCAAAAGAATAAGTGAACTTGCTCTCCTTGTTTCAATCAGGATAATACAACCTCTTCAGTGGCTGGTTCATCTTTTCTAATCCTTCTTATTGCTCTGCTTAAAGGGTACCTGTAATGAATTTTCATTGCTAGTTATTTCAAAAGATCACATATGATACTAGCGGTTCCGTCAGCTAATTTTCGTCATAGCCAGTTGTCAAGTACGTGTGAGTACTAAGTCACTGCTCCACCAGTCAGGCATGGTCAGTGACATGTTGCCTCCTTCACGGGCTGTTCCAACACCGGTGGTGATGCACACTTGTTGATTTGTCCGATCGCCTGGGCTGTGATAGACTGGTCACTGACCCCGTTCAGCATACACCAGTCTAAGATGGCACATTTTCGGCCAGTGCTGGGTTGCATCTCTCGGACAATAGCAGAGTGCAGAGATTACAGCTGCACAAACAACAAGCACAAACATGTGCTTTCTACTCAATCTGGTCACTGACTGCTGCTCGTTTACTCGCACTCGATCACCTGGAATCAATGCTGGTACATCACTTCTGGCTGGCAATGGCTGCTCCCCATAGGTTCTGCCTATGCCCATAATTCACATCATAAAAAAGTACGAGTGTTGTGCATTAATGGCAATTTTTTACTGATTTTATGCCTCTCTTGCTTATAAGTAATACGTAAAGCACAATTAATGTTATAGGCATGACCAGTGCGGGTATATTTTAAATCAGTTAAATTAGTGTAACTACTATGGAATTACGAATGACTTAGCTTAAGGCCACGTAATGTTAATGCAACAAGCCCCAAGAGACTTGTATGTCAATGATAATTACTCTGGCTGTGTTGTAATTCTCCATTTTGTTGGTAACGGACAGTATTCACTTCATAGAGTTTTCAAGGTCTACTTTGATATTTTTGGGAGTTGTGGAGGTTTGCATGTCGCAACAACTGAACAAAGCTGGGAGTTGCGGGTTAGAACAGTTCCCCTGTTGACGACAGAAAATAAATCTTGAAACAGAGTGACGTGGAGCTATGCCATGGTCTACAGTGATGTTAACGCCCTTTGCCAAGGCATCTCTAAGGCAGCCAGACAAGCCAGTCCACTGGTCAGTCTTTCTTCAAATCTCTTTGAGGTGAGCTTCCACCATATGACATGAAACTAACAGTAGTAGTACCGATGACACCCCTAAACCACCAATATTTTTTTTTTTACCAGGATAATGAGATCATCCCGTCTTTATGGATGCCAGTGACATTTCAAGGGTTTTTATTAAAAGCTCAGCGATTATCAACTAGCAGCTCTGGAAATGGCTGCACAAAAATGGTGGTGTGTCCAGGTCTGAAACTACCCATTTTTTTTCATTATTTATTAATCTGCTCATTGTTTACTCAACCTATTCAGCAATTTAGTGTTTTGTCTATAAAATACCAGAAAACAGTTTGCTGACTTGCTGTATTTTTTGCATTACTTTACAAAAGCTGCAATAAGTTTCAATTAAATTAAATAGAGAAGGAGAAAATATTTCAGACTATGTTTCAGTGAAAGTCAATACCTTCCAAGGCCTTTTGATAAGAAAACTCACTTTGAGGTTTTTTTTCACACCTGCAGATGTTCTATATTACTTTATTCTGACACTACGAGCAGGTTGCCTTCACTGACCTTTCTTTAAAACAATCTGGTGAGTTTCTTCCCTTGCCATTTTTCTTTTCTCTCGTAGTACCTTGATGTTACTTAATTTTCAAATTCCGTAGTCACAGTTCACCTGCAGACTCAGTATCAGCTCTCTACACTCTGAGACAATCTATTTTTGTTCACCCAGCTGCAGAGTGAACTGTACCATATGGGCCTTGGAGACGGTGGAGGGCCCATGAGAAAAGATAACACTCAGAACTCAGACTATTTATTCAAATAGAGTAATAAACTAAAATAGTTTATAGATAGAGTTTTATAGATAGAGTAATAAACTAATAATGCTTAGAAGAAATCAAAGCTTTAACTTTCAGACAAGGGTCCCTCTCCACTATGAATGTCCTAGATGTATATTCATTCATTGATTTTCTGAACCTGCTGTATTTTCACTAAGGTCACGGGGGGTTCCACCTACCTATGGGTGAAGGCAGGGCCGACATGTAGAGACGAACAACCAATCACTCTCACATTCACACTTATGGGCAATTTAGATTAACCAATTAACCTACAGTATGCGTGCATGTCTTTGGACTGTGGGAGGAAGCCAGAGAACCCACGCAAACACGGGGAGAACATGCAAACTCCACACAGAAAGGTCCCTCTTTGGAATCGAACCCAAGACCTTCTTGCTGTGAGGCAGCTGGGCTATCCACTGCACCACCACATCACCACCAGTGTGTTTAATATTTAACACAAGACAACAAAAATACTTTTTAGTCGGATCTTTGGAAAAATCTTTTAAAAAAAAATTTTCACTTGGAGTTCACTAAAAATGCATCTTAAAAATCTCAAAGTACTTTTTCACAAAACAGAAAAAATGTGGTTGTTTCCTACTCCAGCTCTTTCCATCAACATGGAACAGGTGTAACCATTCTGAAGCTGCCATGGGGCTTTTCTGTGTTAAATTTGTCATATTTCACCATGCCACACAGGTTTCCCCACCATCAAAAAAACAAAACAAAACAGTAAGTTAATGAAAATCGTCAGTGGTAGCTGACTGCTAAAATTGTGCTAAGTGCTAATGCTCTTGCTGCATGCTGTGTGTATTAGGATGGGTAAAATGCAGAGACCAAATTTCCCTACAGGAATAATAAAGTGAGTTCACCTTGAACCTTGAAACAAGTTCCAGAACCAGAGCTAAGTTGGAAGAAATGGTCTATTAAAGTTAACTCTCTTTATTGTCCCCATAGGGTTCAGTCTCTGCATTTTACCCATACTAATACACACAGTACCTAGCATTACCATTACCATTAGCGATTTACATTAGCATTTAGCACATTAGAAGCGAGGTGCCATAGAAGGCACTCAGAGTCCAGGCTGTAAGGGCAATGACAGGAGAAATAACCTCCATAAACATGTTTTTGATGGCAGGGGAAACTGGGGGGCCTGGAGGAAACCTGCACAGTGCAAAAAAACCCAGTCAAATTCAACACAGAAAGACCTCGTCTGGCAATTAAAAACAGAATGTCTCTGAGGTGGAAGTGCTAACCACTATGCTTCCACACCCTGTAATACAGTCTAATTTTGCTTGAACTCAGTATTTAACTGAATGCCAAAGTGACATTTATATTGTTCTTTGTATTATATGGTCTAATATAGGAGACATTGTTGCAAATAGTCTGCAAATCTGACATTGTGAAGTTATGTTAATAGTGTTAACAATCGTAGTAAACGCCACACCAAACTTGAGCCTTACATTTTCATTGGCTGTTGAGAACCTCATTTTACTGTAAAAACAAGTGGTCAAGAAAAAGATGGTAGTTCAACAAAACCTTACAAGATGTTATCCTACACAACCTGCAAAGCAGTGAATTATTACAACTTCAACACTGAAGTTATACTACGTTTAAAATACACATAGTAGAACCTGTGTGTATAAAGTGTGAACAGTGTGAACAGTCCTGTTGACTGTCCAGGTTTGTCTCCATGAAATCATCTATAGTGCATACTGAATGTGGGAAGGATTCAGTATCACATTAAAGACCAAGTAGGGAACCCATGAGTATTTCACACACTGCACCAACCTTTCTTATCAGTTAAACTACAGCTGGAGGCCAATGGGTGGATGCTTTCAAGAAACAGTTAAGTTGTGATGCTGCAGTCTACTTCCACGATTCATCTCATATACTGCACATATATTATGTATATATGCAAACACATATGTTATGTATATACTGTGTATGTACAGTATTTTATATGAATACATATATTTACAATTCTCTCATGAATATTCACTTGGCCATAACACTAGAATTCATATATGAACCGCAGTGTTTCACACCAAGGTGCACTTTGATAAAACAATAATGTGATGACATTGTCTATCCTAAAGGCTAAACATGGCTCTAAGTCTAATTTTCTGTTGTCGTTTCACTCAGACAAACATACAATCACCAGTATGCAAAGCAAGAGAGAGTTAATAGGTTCCTCCTAATCCGTCTCTATCTGGACTGATAATGTGATCACCTTCCATTTAATGACACTGAATCTCTGAGAATTCAGAGTCAAGACACAAGAAAACACCTGCTTCAGAAAACAGAACTTCACAAACAGAACAGAATACATTTCAAAATGCATAATGAGCTTTGAGGTGAGTTACGAGAACAAGATCCCTCACATGTGAAAGTGTTGCTTTTAATAAGAGATGAAAACAAAAATGAAGGTGAAGATGAAGACGAAGATGAAGATGAAGATAACTATATGCAGTTAATTTGTTTCTACATGTATTTGCCTGTGTGCATTTTTGGGTTCCACTGACTGAGAACATATCATGCCCTTATTATTGACAGTAAGCTGTGAGCCATTATTAGGCTGTAAATCTTCCTGTGCTCTTCTGTGTGTGTTTGTGTGTTTGTACTTTATGCAGGTACATCTCTAGCTGGTGTCTAACCTCTCCAGGAAAACCCTGTCCGTTGAGGAGGTGCTCTGATCCGTGGGCGTCTTCACTTCCAAAATGGAGTCGGACCTCCTCTAGCCGGTAGCTGTAACCCAGCGGACCTCCAGAGATATTGACCAGGTGGGCTTTGTCCGGACGCAGGGACACATGCTTCCCTGTGTTGTACATGGTTCCGCCCATCTACACCAGAATACACAGACAGAACAGGACACAGTGAATGCCAGGGCTCCAACACAGCTGCAACACACTGATAATTTTAGTGTAAGTAACATAATTTTCTCAGCAGTGTGGTGTGCATGCTCAAGAAAATAAACCAAACTGACTGTGAGCTATGTTTTTTGCATTTCTGCCTGAAAATGCAAGAATTACATAAGTAATGCACAAAAAATGTTCAGTTAAACCTCCAGAATTATCTGTGGGCTTGCAGTCATTTGGTCAGGGCTCTGTGTTTAAAGTGAACATGGTTGTGTAAAGAGACTTATATACCGCAGATATTATAGACCGTTATAACTTAGATGTGATCATACCACATCTGTGGACGTGGCTGATTACAGGCTATTGTAATTTTCAGGTTAGGACTGATGGAAAAGGCATCTCATTGTTACACTTGAATTATTTTAGAGATTAAAAAACAAGAGCGGTAGGTTGGGTTTCCTCCTGAGAGCCACAGTCCCCTGTAGCTGATACATAATTACCAGTATTATATTAAAAATTAATTATTAAATTGGCACAGTTGTTGTTGAGAGAGCAGTTTTGAAAATATGGAAGGTGCACACTAGGTCTGGTCAAGATGGTCTAATATATCTATCATATACCATATAGTTTGGAGAAAAGACAGAAATGTTATATACTGTATATTC